>JAKOGI010000157.1:852500-1022544 GCA_029747015.1 Carnegiea gigantea | reverse complement strand
TAGGCTTGACAATTTCACCCGATCCCGATAGATACCCGATTCACCCGACCCGAAAAATCGGATGAAAACCCGACTAAACGGGTGAATTAAACGGGTGATGGATAATCGGGTGATGGATCGGGTCGGATTCGGGTAACAGTCCATTCGATCCGTCACCCGACCCGTCACCCGCTATATATATATAGAGGTATGTATGTATGTATATATATGTATGTATATGTATATGTATATATATATATATATGTATATATATATGTATATATATGTGTATGTGTGTGTGTATGTGTGTGTGTGTGTGTGTGTATATATATATAAAACTTATGTTTGGTATCTTTATCATTTGTAGTAATTGTTATGTTTACGATTAGGGCAAGTAGTTCCCGTTAGTTATTGTTTTGTATATTTTAAATTTTTCAGGCTTTTGAACATTATTTGAGCGATAAACGAATAAAATGAGATAAAACGCGTTTCATCTGTTTCACCCGTTTACCACCCGCTTCATCCGCGGGTGGTGGGTGGATTGGATGCGGGTGAGCGGATGAGCAGATGATGGGTGGATTGGGTGGAGTGGATGGATGCGGGTGATGGATGCGGGTGGAGCTTCACCCGCTTCAAATCCGACCCGTTGCCAGACCTAAAGAGGATGGTAAGGAATCAAATATATTGTTTAAGGTTTTCATAATTGCTAAATATCCTAAAACAAATTTGTTTATTATTGCAGGCCCCTAAATATATATATTTTGAATCATTCACAATTTTTTTATAAGGAAAACACTCCCAACATTTATTAGCAATTCATCAATTTCCTACCGGTTTTTCTACACACTTGTGAGCCTTAACTTGCCTTGCGCAATGCACGTGGTTCTTATGCCTAGTATTTATAAATTTTAGGTTTACTCCAACTTGAATGAATATGATCTCGTCAAGAATTTGAATGAAACAAGCACCAATAGTTATAACGTAAAAAGGAGATAAAATCCACTTGAACACCTATGTCATGGAATACTCGCATTCCAGTCCTAGTTATAAAGATTTAGCTATTGGTCTCGGATAGATTTGACAAAATTGACCCGATTTGAAAATCTGACCTAAGTGTGTCCAAAGTTTTTGGATTTTAAACAAGATTTTTTTTATTCGAACTTGAAATCAATTAAATTTAAAAACCTGTACATTAGCAGATTAAACTCGATCCGAACCTGCTAAACCTATTGGGTCAGGATAATAGAATTAAATTTACTTGTGAATTGCCGATGAAATGTTATATATATCTCTACTATTTGATTTTCTTTTTATCTTATCCTTCTTAAATCTTGATGGTTGTTTATTATATAACAAAATTTTTAAGGGACATCGCATAGATATCATTTATCTTTACATAAAAACACGAGTATCATTTCCTTTGTCATATCTCTTCTCATAAAATAAATCAAATATAAATTATACATAGTATGGGCATGTTCTTTTCAACCTGTGAGAAGTATTTATTAGTGCTTATTGTTGGAACATATTGAATCAAGCTGAAAGATAATGAATCATACTAAAAAATGTTGAAACATGCTGCATGGTCAGAAAAAAATACATAGCTAGGTATTTTAGTTAGTACTTAACAGTGCTGAATTGTGTTAAATTGTGCTAAATGATGCTAAATTATGCTAAAATCTACTGAAAGTTGTTGAATGCTGACTATAAATACTTATGAAAAGTCGAAAAGAACATGCTTTATAGTTTCAACATAATGACTGCAGAATGATGTCAACTAAATAATTTGTGGCCCTAATAAAATCAATAAGAATATGACAAGTATTAAAATTGCGCTAATGTTACCAGTATATTCTTCATGTCAAATCACATTTTAAATAATATTGTTACATAACAGTATAAGTCACTTATGTTATAATCAAGAATAATAATTGTAGTTTCTTGTACTTCTCTAATTCCTTTTTGTTGGCTTCTCATTCCATCTAGACTTGAATCATGACATAAGGACAGGCAACGCGGTCGGACGAGTTGCGTTGGGCTTTTCCACACAACCAAATGGGTCCGACTGGGTTGGGTTGGTATAACGCCCTGACATGTTCGGAGAATTACTTTTAGAGACATCTTTTACGTAGAAGCTTAAAAATTGGGCACGCTACGCCATGTCACCTAAAAAGTGACACAAGGCTTATACTGTGAACAATAACATTGGTCAAAATAAGAAAAGAGGCAATAAAGAACTAGTCATTTTATTACGATTGGATAATTTGATAGATCCATTACTACAAGTCATGTATTATATAAATAATTAACACTGCAAAATAGTGAGCCTATATCTTTTATGTGTACTCTCTCTTGACACTTGAACCCCTTTTTACATGGACCTAAAAATACAAAATATAAAAACAGTAAGACAGACTGGCCTAGTACAGGATGAAGTTATACAATAAAATAATTTAGTGCACAATTAATTCATTTTATTCAGCAAACTGAGCTAAAACATTTGCTCCTTTAATAATCTTATGGTGGCGTCCAACATTATTGGATAATGTCCCATTAGTAAAACATTTAACAGTAAGAGACTAAATCTCTATTACGATCATTGAACATATATGCGCATACTTGGGCTGATCGGGAAGCCCAAACTTCATTGATCAATGTATAATAGAGCAGTAAGAGGGTCCACCGTTAATGTGACAAAATAATAAAAAAATAATTATTTCATGTTACACTTCATTAGCCACATCGATTCAGTAAAATGTCATGAGTATAAGGGCATAACCATCATACCGTACCTTAACTTATGTGATTGTTTTCACAAATTTAGCTGAAGCGATCTAAAGCTTCATGTGCCCTAGATAAATGACAAGTAGGCCACACAAGCTTAACAACGAAACCATACAGCAATAGCAGGTTGACTACAATTATGTTACTCGAGCCTTCACTTACATGGGTCAAAGCCCTGCTATTCCATTAATTTTGCTTAATAAGGAGAGAAAGAGAGAAAGAAAGAGAGAGAGAGAGAGAGAGAGAGAGAGAGAGAGAGAGAGAGAGAGAGAGAGAGAGGGAGTGTGTGAGAGTGAGTGCAGTAAACAATAGATGATGTGTGGCAAAGTGAGGAAGAGATTTGGTATTTATAGGGAGTCTTGGATGTAAGATGAAACCCCCTTCTTATGGCACAAAGATTTAGGAATGGCAAGGTGAATGCATTATAATTAATACTAGCAATTCCCAATGTGGTGCATTGTAATCAACTAATTACCTAGTCAAAACAATTAAATGGTGGTATTCTCCATAATCTCAAGTTCTAAGCATTCCAACCAATATTGGCCGGCTCAACTTTTGGTACTACAAGCCCAACATTTCAACAAAATTTAAGCCCACTCTCGTAAGTCCATATGGTGACGATGACAACATTTTTTTTGTTCTTTTCATGTTAATAATGATAAATTTTTGGGGTATTACATCCTTCCCTTCTTAAAGAAAGTTTTGTCCTCGAAACTGCTACCTATTGTCAAATTCTCCAATCAAACGTTGCTATTGAAAAAGGTCTCTAAATCCATCCATATTGTCATATGTTTTGATACACCTCTCCATATGCTGAAATTAATATTTGAGAACTCCTTTTGATCTTGGGTCATAATTGACTCCTCCTTGGGTAACACACCCACAAAGTTTAAAAATGATCCAATTATCTTATAGACTCTCGAGTCTCTATCTAGTTCCATCAAAACAATCGGAATTACCCTTCACATAGATATAAAGCCTCAACTGTTTAACTCATAAACAAGTGAGACAACTCAATTTATAGTTTTCTTGATATCAAATGACGCTATGAATACCCTTATACTATTTTCCATGTATATACGATACCTCATATAATATCTCAATTATCATATGTATTTTCCAACCTTAAATTTTATCTTGACATTTATTTCCCAATATATAAAGAACCTCAACAAGGGTGACAATCAAACACATATATATAATCACATACAGACCTTCACATTAGGAAATAAACTTTTACCCTATATTGGCACTCATATAAATAATATCATGACTTTAACACCTCATGTTACTTTTGTCATAAGTAAATGACTATTAGCGATAATCAAACATACAAATAATCTCACATACATATATTAATCCAATATTGAATCCAACCTCAAAAGAATATCTTCTCAATGAACTGTCAATCCTTTGATGAACTATGAACTCAAAAAGGTCAGCCAATGTCCATAATTTTAATCAACTATTGATCAATATAAGCTAGCTTAGGGCCTTAATAATGTAAAATAGCAAACTATGTTGCCATATAAGACTATCAAAATAGAACCACCCAAAACGAATATATCGTGCTACCAAAAATCTATAAAATATTTTAGAATTTCATATGTACACACTTTCTTGTAAGCATCCCGCTTTTATTGTAGGTAAATAACTATCAACTATAATCGAATATAAACATAATTTCACATGACTTACATATTTTTATGTCCCTCAAAATGATCCAACACATATTCACTTAACTCGTCATATATCCCATATAATTCAAATTTGAATGCAACCCCAAAGGATATCTTATCCACAAATTATTGAACCCTTAAGACCTTTTTTTTTAACCTCTTAAAAGCCTTGATTGACTAAGTCATGGATAATCAGGTCTTATCCAAAATATTCACAAAACAATCATCCTACAAACTCTTCAATTTTCTGTGACTTGCTGCATAATATGATCTTCCCAAGTGATCAAGATAATCATAATTACACCTTATATTGCTATCATGTCTCCATTCTTTAACCCATGTAGCATGTAAAACTACTAGAACTATATTTATACATGTATATGTATTCCCACAAAGTCACATAGCTTGAACAAGCATTATTAACTCTTTTTTATCATAATATAAATACATATACAGTAACTCATGTAATGTCAAAATCATTAGGTTTACATATTCTCCATCCTCAATTATTCCCTTGTTTGTATATTGCCTCCAAATAGAATAGCAACAAGAACTGTGGTCACTCATATTAAAGAAGTTATAAGACCTGTAGACTTCCTACGCAAATACTCGTCGATACCATAAAATTTTTCAAAAAAATTTTAAATGCCCACACTTTATTCTTTATCATCCTACACATAAACATATATTCATGCATATAATTTTGACATTGTGCACATTATCATGCCAGACTTTTCATGATCGAAGCAACATAGTAGAACCTTCAAACAATTCCTCAAATATAGTTTTTATGCATCCTATATATCTATGCATATACCCTTCTAACTTCATTCAAAGAAGCTTAACATCCATAAAGATGTGACCCATCAATTCAATAAAAACCACAAACTTAGAAGGTCATATTATATCCATTTGAATCTCTAGATGGGTACATGTAAATCTGTAAAGCTGTGGTAGCCATGCAAAGCTAAAACACTATAAAACACATAGTCTCATATAATAGCAGCGTAAACCCATTCCCAAAGTATTGTGCCTACTCAATCTTATAGCTATTTATTTTATTCCATATCCTATTCTCTTCTTGTAAACCTAAGGCTCTAATACCATCTGTAACGCCCCGACATTTTCAGAGAAATACTTTTAGAAATATCTTTTTATGCAGAAGCTTAAAAATTGGGCGTGTTATGCCATGTCACCTAAAAAGTGACACAAGTCTCATACTATGAACAATAACATTGGTCATAACAAGAAAAGAGACAATAAAGAACTAGGCATTTTATTACGATTGGATAGTTCGATAGAGCCATTACAATAAGTCATGTATTATGTAAATAATTAACGCTATAAATAGTGAGTCCATATCTTTTATGTGTGATCTCTCCCAGCACTTGAACCCCTCTTTAGATGAACCTGAAAATACAAAATATAAAAACAGCAAGACAAATGGGCCTAGTACAGGATGACGTTATATAGTAAAATAATTCAATGCACAATTAAATTCATTTTATTTAGCAAACTAAAGTAAAACATTTGCTCCTTTAATTATCTTATTGTGGCACCCAACATTATTGGACGAACGTCCCATTAGTAAAACATCTAACAGTAAGAGAGCAAATCTCCATTATGATCTTTCAACATATATGCATATACTTAGGCTGACCGGGAAGCCCAAACTTTATTGACCAACGTACAATAGAGTAGGAAGAGGGTCCACCGTTAATATGGCAAAACAATTAAAAAAAATAATTATTTCATGTTACACTTCATTAGCCACATTGATTCAGCAAAATGTCTTGAGTATAAAGGCACAACTGTCATACTGTACCTTAAATTATACAATTATTTTTACAAATTCAGCTGAAGTGGTCGAAAGCTTCATGTGCCCTAGATAAATGGCAAGTAGGCCACATAAGGTTAACAACGAAACCACAACGACAATAGTAGGTCAACCACAATCATGTTGCTCGACCCTTCACTTACATGAGTCAAAACCCCACTATTCCATTAATTTTGCTCAATAGGGAGAGAAAGAGAGCAAGAAAGAGAGAGAAAAAGAGTGTGTGTAGTAAACAATGGATTATGTGTGGCAAAGTGAGGAAGAGATTTGGTATTTATAGGAATCTTTGATGTAAGATCAAGCCCCCTTCTTATGGCACAAAGCTTTAGGAATAGCAAGATGAATGTATTATAATTAATACTAGCAATTCCCAATGTGGTGCATTGTAATTAATTAATTATCTAGTCAAAATAATTAAATGGTGGTATTCTCCATAATCTCAAGTTCTAAGCATTCCCACCAATATTGGCTGGTTCAACTTTTGGTACTACAAGCCCAACATCTCCACAAAATTTATCCAACTCTTCTAAGTCTATATGGTGATGGTGATAATGTTTTTTTATTGTTTTCATGTTAATAATGACAAATTTTTGGGGTATTACAGTTGGGTCGGCTCAATTTCGATCCTCTTTCTATCCATTCAAAAATAGAGCAACCGTACATAAAAAAACCTCCATATAATAATTACCATGACTTATAAATTGTAAACAATAATTTGCCCAAGTGTAACACGTAAACCAGTGTAATAATTAAATGTGACAAAAACACGACTTGATTCATTATGAATCAACCGATTTTTGACGTGGTCTTTTATTGAACTTATTTTAAACAAACCAACCTGAGCCCACCTTATAGAACATGACCCCTTAACCACCCATGTACAGTGCTTATATCGTAATGAAAAGTCTTGAATATTATTCAATATTCTTTTAAGGAAAAGTATAATTATTATATTTTTTCATAAAGTACAAATTATTTTTAAGTAAACAAAATCCCCAATTTTTGTGATTGATGAAAGAAGAATAACTTAAAAAAAGACACTCTAAACCAATTAGAGCAATCCAAAATACTCAAAATCTATGTTCACTCATAATTTACCCGAAGTTCAAATACAATATACTCATAATTAATCCGTGCACCCAAATTGAATGGTCTACGCTCGCACATTGCAAGTGGAGGCTTTTAATTTTTCTTTAAAAAATACCTGGAGTCCGTTTGAAGTTGGCCCAAAACCCAAAGTCATGACATAAAATGGCAAAAATATCCTCTTAAGTTTTCGGGTCTGTATACCCTGCTGTAGTCTATGGTATTTTTGGTGGCATCCGCTGCTTATAACACCAACAATTTTCTCGCTTATCTACTGCTTCAAGAATTGGTTGGTCCAAAAAATGAGCTCCCTGCCATATTCTCTTCCACTTTGCACACCCAAAAACCACACCGCCATTGCCTTCTCAAATTCTTCTTCTTCTTCGTCGCCACTGCTCATAAAAAATCTCAGTAAAGTAGCACAACATTCGCAGCCCCAAGACACAGCTTCGTCTTTGCAAGTAATAAGTGGAAAATGCCAGAAATTGGTAGGAAGAAGAGAAGCACTGCTTGCCACTGGACTGCTTTCTGCTGGAATACTTGGTGGTGCTCAGCTTGCAACTGCTAGTGAAGAGGGTTCTTGTGAATTCACAATAGTTCCTTCTGGACTTGGCTTCTGTGATAAAGTCATTGGCATTGGCCCTCAAGCTTCCCAAGGCCAACTTATTAAGGTATATTGCTCATTTTGTTACTATATTATTCAAGCTACTGTAATGTGCCCCTCTCACTTCGAATGCTCTTTGGGCTTGAAGTGTGTATGCTGCAAAGGTCCACCTCACTTTTCGTAATAAATCAACATGGGTGCTACAGGGATTTGAACCTGATATATTTCGCTCAGAAAGAATCCGATAGTAGACTGATACCATGTTTAAGGATCATCTCAACTAAAAGCTTAAGTTGATAGCTGAAGATCACCGAATAGTTTTATGCTCAAACAACATATGTATTACTTGAGTTCCCTATTTGGGTTCGATTCGTTCGAATGAAATTACCATTGAGCTGGCAGGAATTCGCGTTCTTTCTTACAAAGTTCTGTAGTAAATTCTACTGAAAGCCACCATCCGATGGTTAATTAGTAACTGGCGTGTATTTCAGTCTAGTTTCCTCGGTGCCAAAATCCCAGTGAACTTCCTAGTCGTTATAACGGATTAATTTCTATTTCCTATGCTTTTTCACTTTGAGTTGAAATTAACCATGCATTGTCCACTTGTGCTAGACTGGTAACTTTTCCACAATCATAAGCTGTCCCAGGAGAAAAAGCTGTTGTATATAGTTTAATAGATTTGATGATGCAGGCACATTACGTTGGGAGACTAGAAGAAGATGGGAAGGTATTTGACAGCAGCTACAACCGTGGAAAACCTCTCACTTTTCGCGTTGGTGTTGGGGAGGTAACTTTGACAATTTTCTTTTATGGTGCGTTTGGCAGGATTGAAAACTATTTTCCTAGAAAATGATTTTTCATGTAAAATGATTTTTCAAGTAAAATGATTTTCAACTCATATTTTCAGTTGTTTGGTAAAAACGAAAATGAACTTTCTGGAGAATGAGTTTGATTAGCAAAAAAAATGAAAAACAAAGCTAAAAATGATTTTCCTTAATTTTCGAACCACGTATCGAGGAAATAGACACAGAAGAGAGAAAGAGTGTGAGACCGTGTAAGAACCCAAGAAACGTAAAATCAACTAACGTTCTATTCAAAGTGAAAATATTTTCCTTTATCCTAATGAAAATATTTTCATCTGAAAATAAATTTTCCCTCCTTGTTTTACCAAACACCATAAAATAAGAAATTCATTTTCCAGGAAAATGAATTTCCCCCTACCAAATACAGCCTTAATTGTGCTGCATCTCTCCCCATCTCAGTATTGATTTAAACGTTATAAGGTCTTACATGAGATTGATTTTAAATTTTCCCTCCTTGTTTTACCAAACACCATAAAATAAGAAATTCATTTTCCAGGAAAATGAATTTCCCCCTACCAAATACAGCCTTAATTGTGCTGCATCTCTCCCCATCTCAGTATTGATTTAAACGTTATAAGGTCTTACATGAGATTGATTTTAAAAAGGATATCAAGTAACAGCAATACTAGTTCTTTTTGTTCGGCCTACCCACATGAATTCTTTACAATGATCTTGGATGAGATAGTATCACGCAAGACAAATTGTTTAAACTTGCCATCTGAACAGAAGAAACATTAAAAATTGTAGTCATTGTTATACCCCAAAAAAGTTATTGAATGGATGTTTGAAGCATTTGTAGGTGATCAAAGGCTGGGATCAAGGAATCTTAGGTGCTGAGGGAATCCCTCCGATGTTTGGCGGTACTTCTAAGTTTCATTACTTTCTCAACTTGAACACCAACTTCATGTGCATGTAATAGCCAGTACTATTTAGTTCGATTTTTTGTAATTTGTCTATGTAGTTATTGACATTTAACTAGGGGGCAAGAGAAGATTGAAGATACCACCAGAACTAGGATATGGCATAAGGGGCGCTGGATGCAGAGGAGGTGAGTAATTATTGGCGATTGTTAACTCCCTTACATATGGAAGGCTCCACAAAACAGGGGGACATGTCTCTCATATTTAACTTTTACGACAATATAATTCTTGAAAATATGACTATCTACACGTAATTCCTTGGTTACATTCGACATCTTACTTGAATTGTATGCGTTGGAAATACCCATTAACTAGAAATGCTTGTGAAGTTATTGTGGAGAATTGCATTTAAGGTATTACTTTGCTTTCAGTTCAAGTGACATTTCTGATTAATTTGACACTGATATGCACCAGTTCGCTCTTTAAATGTTACAGGTTCATGCATTATTCCTCCAAATTCAGTGCTTCTTTTTGATGTCGAGTTCATTGGCAAGGTATGATGGCTATCTTTTGAATGAGTTGCCTTCCGGTGTTAATACTGTGGTAAATTTTGAGGGTAGTCCAAGGATATGGTGAATGTCATATCTCATAGATTCGTAGGACTTCATACAACAATTTTTTTTTTTTAAATGTTGTGTATCAGCATTTATCATTTCTTACATGTCAATCGAACTTTTGGGTAATGGTACCCTCAGGAATAATAATCCTCTAAAAAGGTGAGTAGATAGGTTATTGACAAAGTGAGGGAGTTGTGGTTCACATGGTATAGACTATGAAACCACTTGCTTATCACCACTATCAAGGTTCAATTCCTAGTTCACACAGGCAATTAGTACGGTGGAAATAGGCTTTGGCCTTGTGAGTCTAGGACCCAATTATGTGCCCCCCTTTCCCCAGCTTACTCCAAAACATCCAGTCGTGGCCCAGGTGGCAGTCTCCAACATAGGGACTACTTAACCAACTTTAAAAAGGTGAGTTACAGCATTATTTATTCTGAAATGATCCACGTGTACAGATATGTTAACCAAATCCATGTGCTTTAACATCTCGTTCTATACATCAGATCAAATGGTTAAGCCTACTATCCGTTCACTTGGCTCACAAAAAGTAGTATTGTAAGGTTAGACTTTAGCAGCATGATCTCCTTTCATATCCTTTACAACGATTACTAACAGGCTTGACCTTGATGAAGGCAACGCAGCACCAAAAGTCATGACTAAAGAGCAGTACTTAGATATGTACACATGACACAGAAGATCCATGCTGCAGTGGTTCTGCTTCTGAGTTGTGGACATTTACGTTTCCGGCATGTTGGCTGTCAAGTGGCATGTACTGAGACATGATAGCCATTATCTCTGAGTCCATGTAAGACTGCAAGTGAGACGAGAAGTATTTAATGTTGACAGATCGAAACCAGATCATCCATTGTCAGAGGAAAATAAAATCACTGATCGTGCAGCATATATGTTTCGTTTGGACATACCCGTAGCCTGTACTTGTAGAATATGTAACCAGCTAAGCTCGCGCCACCCACAATACCAACGGCTACAAAGGATGCAAACCACCCAACTTTTGAAGAGCTTCTTTCTGTAATTATAAAAAAAAAAAATAAATACATCTTAGTGCTTATTCTTTCTTCCTGTTCTGAAACGAAGAAAATATATCAGTTTATGGAGACATAGAAGTCAGAAAATTGAACCACGAGCAAGATTGACTCCTACCCAATTATACTTCAATAATCATATCTCAAATACAAGGACATGATTTTTCCATACACTAATTTGAACCCCATGGAAATTGTTAGACTAGTACTGATAGCTTTTTCCTGATAGTTCAATCGGCAAGCTGATGATGAATCCACCGGCCAAATGACCCTGTTTGTAACAACCCAACTTGAATCCATTTGACCATGATCTTTCATCGATGATTAGTTACCCAACCTTTACCAACCTGCAATATTGTCTCTAAATTAAGATGGAGGAATGTACCTATGCATGTGTCTTGATCCTGTAAGTACAACCGATCCCCTCTGCACTTGCAATGATATCCGCCCCATGTGTTTTTGCAGCTGCAGCTGGGGCACTGGCATGCTGTACCTTCCTTACATTCATCAACATCTGGGATAAACCAAATCATAATTTTAGAATTATGGATTATAAGGGATTGAATCATGCATACATTATGTTAGAAAATCATGATATGTACGAAATAGATGCACAACCTTCACAGGTATGGCCATCTCCACGAAAGCCTTCCGGGCACTTGCAACCAGAAAGTTGAGATCCCTGAATTCAATGAAGAAGTTTTCATGTTAGAGAAGTTAGCTTTTTTTTTTTGGGGGGGGGGGGGGGAATAAGGCAAGAGTAGGACGCTAAGTAGTGTCACAGAACTGAACAAGCGGAGAAAGTTCTCCCATTCCTTGACTCTGACCAGCAACCACCATTGTTTATAGTGCACCTTGCTGGTCCAACAGCTGGAGAAGTTAGAAAGCAAAGAAATATGAGAAGTCGTGCAATTTCGCTAAAATAGTAACAATGAAGATATCTACGTGGCAAGTAAAACAGTTCATTTCTCTGTGGAGGCTACGAATCATTTTTTTTTTCCATCTGCCTTTTGTTCCCCCCCCCCCCCTTTCTGGGGGTGGGCGTGGGAGGAATAAAAGAACTGTAATTAAGTACCTGTACAAGATGCATACCCATCTCCTTCATACTGAACACCATTCGCAAGGGGACATTCACATACTCTTCCCCTGAAGGTGTCCTAAAGCCAATTATGTGGTGAAAGTCAGTGATTCAATTTTATATAGATTAAGATGTCAACCTTCAAAAAGGCTTTTCGAAGATATGTTAAAAGGTACTGCGAAGGATGAAGAATGCATGCTACCTTGCAAGCAGTTACATTCGCATGTCGATCCTGCCAGCAGCCACCATTGTTTTCGAGACACTCATCAGTTTCAATACCTAAACATTCATTAGAATGGCCAAAAAAAAAAAAAAAAAAAAAAAAGTGTTACAATCCAGCTTTACAATGTTGGTTATGGAGTCAACAGAGGAATCATGTGCATAGACCTCCAGTCAAACAAATTGGTGGATCTGTTGTCTCTTTGAAAGCTGCACAGAGGGCCTTCAGTACACCTGTTCTCTCCAGTTTGCCTTGCAGAATGTAAAACACAAACTTTAGATTCTAAGATTAATTAGCTAATTAGTGCCTGTTATGAAGTAACATTGTGCAGGTGCTAGCACAAATGCTGAGATGTATTACACCGTATTTCTCACACGTAGGCCTGATGTGTGGAAAGCACGTCAAGTTTCCATCATGAAAGAGCCACTCAGGAGCAATTCTTTGTGCCTTGGATTATGAAGAAGTGAAGCTAAATGTCTCACTAATCAATTGTAAATTAGCCAGTATTTGATGTCTTTCACCTTTAAGGGTCCGAGTAATATCATCCATACAATTCAGTTCTAAGGTAGGATTGCGCATGTCAAACTCCTAGGCCAAGTTACATGAGCTACCAATTTACATGCAATGAAATCTTTCCGTCTCTGCATAGTACCCTTAAGGAAAATGATATTTTCATGCTCTGCTTCCTCTTGGCTCCTTCCAAATCAAGCAACGTAAGCACAAATAAGCCTAATTAAAGGGGAGACTATCTGACTGAACTAACCTCGGTATTGCACATCATTGATCACCACTGTGGGCAAAATAGTTACATCACCACGAGATCCTTGCCCAACCTGTATGAAACATTGAGGTCAATCTTTAAATTATATCAGAACTCAAAGGTCAGTACTACTAGGACTTTTTACTTCCGCTTCAAATACCTATGTTTTGGCACCTAACAAATCTCAATATGTGGGAATCAACCTTTCATTTTAGGTTACACATTACAAATTTTCCCCAAAAAAAGGTCAAGTCCTGAAACCAACACCTACACTACACTCGACATTCCAATATGTGCATGGTCGAATCCAGCTGTGAGGAGCAAAAGTAGTAACTGTAGAAGTTGCTTCACAAACAGGAAGGATGGCAACTTAGAATTATGATAACTAACCTGCTTTTCTTGTTCATTTTTCAGGACTTCATTCTCCCCATCAGCCTCAGGATCTCCCACACAATTCTTAATCTTATCAAGAGGTAGATCTATCACATCAAAAGCAAATTAGAAGGCAAACACTGACAAACAAAAACACTAAATGATACCAAAATGTGGGAACTTACTAAGTGACTTTAGCACACTCTCCGCGCAAGATTTGGTGTATTTCTTCTGCTTCATGGAACACCTAATATGGAAATCAGTGACATAGTCCCACCAAACCCATGACCTGTTCTCTTCTTTGGCAACTTTATGCACACAAAGCTGCCTCAAATTCTCGAAAACAACGTCTTTCCCTTCATATCCTTCCCCGAAATCCTGCTCAGGGTCAGGAGCACAATACCTCCCTTGGTTTATACATTGAGACTTGCACTGGCTGCTGCCAAGGAAAATCTTTGGACAGTACCAAGTTATATAGTGAGGGGTAAAAATGGTGTATCCCCCTTTCTCGAGAATCTGAGCATGGCCCTTGAAGTCCTTGAGGAAGCTCATCTGCTCATCACAACGGGCCCCACATTCATCGTTGCTGTTTGTCCAAAACTCATACTCCACCCTGCCATCTGGGTTAGGCATCGATTCTGACCAATCTAGTTTGATCGCTACTTCATTTCCCTTCTTTAAGGCACTCTTTAAGGTATCACCAAAGCTTTTTTCTATGAGAACTGATGGGATTTCTAGCTTTTCTATAAAACCATCTCCATCATTGCTCTCTTGAGGGGAGTCCATGGTAATCAGAGGCTCATCTATACTATCTGCTACTAAAACAGCCGCTGCACCAGCTTGCTGTGCATTCCATGCTTTTAGGGCGAAGTAGCACTCTGATGGTGCAAACATCAAAGATGAGATCAAAAACTATAAATTTAAATGTTTTCAATCACTAACATAGTTTTAGACATGGAAAATAAGTAACTCAATTTTGACTCGCGTTCACATTGACCCAATCCCAAATGAAACGAATCCATCTTTCTGCCTCCTCTTGATTATCTGCCCTAAGTTTTCCAACGCCAAAATTGTGATTTTTCTCTTCTACTCCTCCCTTTCTTGTTCCAAATAGTCTTTTTTTATTTTGCAGTTTGTCTGAATATTATCTTTCAGCACATAAGGTGATTCAGAGTGAATAGAATTAGTGCAAAAATTTGAAGAAACAAACTTTAACTGGCAGTGAAGTAACTGCGAAGGCCGTATACATCGGCAATTTCTTATGTGTTCCTAGGAGCAATACTGTCATTATCTATATATATATATATTTCTCACGTGTGTATTTGTCATATGTTAATTTTTTAATATATCTTTACTGATATGGCTCTTGAGAGCATGTGCTCCCAGAAATATAATATAAGTATTCTCTTCAACTTATCAAGGTAGTACTGACAACAAAATCAGGTAAAATAGAAGCCTGGAAACCTAAGCATGCCAGATTTTCTTCTAAGTTATGTAGAGCTTTTGCTTGCCAGCATTCCTAAGCAAATAGAACAACATAACAACCAAGATGACTTAATGAAGTGAGACTTAAGTCAATGCCTGGGGAGTGACATCACAACCAATACTTTTCTCCTTCCTCACGTTAAATCTTCCTTACACTTTGGTTGACATTGCATTTTAGTATGTCCTCAGTCAAAATTTAACATAATAAATTGATTAATCACTGCAAAAAAAATTTTTGTAATATATCTACATCTTCCCTAGATTTTTCTAGGTTCCGGCACAAGACACCACTGATCTAGAAGCCCCTTTTTTTGTATGTGTTTGTTGGTGAAAATAACATATCTTTTTTTTTTTTTTTTGATAAAAGAAAATAACATATCCTTAATTTAGATGAGACTCAAATACAAAATTTTGATATCGAAGTTGGAAATTTTAACGTTGAATTACTTAAAGGTCATAAAATTGGGCTAGTAGCTGTACAACTACGATTGAAAAAACGGAAAGCCCAACAGATTAAATAGCTAAATAAGCAAGCTTCACAAGGAGAGAAACAGAGGGGGAAGAGACAGACGTTCTAACATCGACGAATCCAACATTTAGAAACTTCAAACACCGTTTAACCAATTTGCTGATAATTGATAACACGTTCAGTACTTTATTTGCACCCAAGAAACAGAAAAAGGTTGTATATTTTATTTTGATCTAGACCAGCGATCCAACTTGTAATTAGTAGAACGTGTGATGATGAGTTGGGTTGGTGCTTATTGAAATATACGCCAATTTATTTAACAGTGTCCTAATCATTCAATACAATTTAGGATTTAGCATATAAAAACAACCAACTTTGGTAGAAACCTGTAATAAATATTCTGATAAATCACTAGTGACTTTGAACTCCTTAAAATGGTTAATCATTATTCCTTAATCCTATGTACAAGTATGTACATCTAAATAGCATTTTGATTTTTGAGCCACCCATATGTAGTAAGGTAAATAAGACTTAAATCAACTATCAAAAAAGAGAAATATATTTTATTGATAAAAAAAAGGTCATGTTATTTTTATTTTACATAAAATTTTTGAAATGTCACATTAACCCCCTCGCCTGAAAACAAAGAAAAAGTTACTGTCTGACAAGTTCGAATGATCAACAAAAAAAACCTTGTATTATGAGACAATATAAACAAAAAAAAAGAAAATAAATTTTTAGACATAATAAACAATTTAAGGATAAGACTTAGACATAAAGATACATTAAAACTTACATTCCTCCTTACGATACCATTTCATGCGAGAATTAGAGTAACTTGTAATTGGATCGGATATGATAAATGATATTTTATAGGTAAAAAATCCTGGGCAGGAATAGAGATCGAAAAAGAGATACCTCCACGGTCAACGAGGAGAATGGTGGGACGAAAGGTGGACTTGAAGGGCTTATCCCCATCGAAGGGCTTACAAGCATCTGTGCCTTTATCAGGGTACACAACAGACCCAACCATCGAGCCACCATAGTAAGGCACCCCAAAGTTAGCAATGGACGCATCGTGTTTATTGCCCTCGTTCATGTTGTACGGCTGCAACACTGTTATGCTGTTCTTCTCCACGACAAATCTCCCCTCCACTTTCCTCGTCGTTGCCGTTAACCATATCATCAGCAAACCCACCCAGTTTATCCCCGTAGCCATAGTCATAGCCATAGCTACCACCTCGATCCTGGCCTTTGTTGGGAAGACTTAAAAATGTAGTTTGATCATCGTGTCTTGTCTGCTGATTCTATGTGTGTCTTATATCATGTGATGACACCCTTGGAAGAAAGGAGGAGACTTAGAAGACGACCTTGTATCGGAGGAAGACTGAGTTCTGTGTTTCGTCATCTTATCAGCATTTGGCTTTCGACTACAATGCTTTTTTTTTTCCTTTTTTTGGGGGGTGTCTATTTGATATCACACAATTTTAGGGATAAGACTTTGACATAGGAGTTATACTGTGATGAATTTATTTAGCGGTACTCTTTAAAGGTTCCGAGGAGAGTACTAACTTATTATGAAATGATTTCTTAATTTGGGTTTTGGATAATTAATAATAATTTATCAAAGAGTAATTTCTATCAAAGTCATTGTAAATAAATTATTAGTAATACCTTAAATTATTGTTAAATTTACTACCCACCTTAGATAACATCTTATGTGAGAGTGATTGAAATGTATCTATTTTATTGGTGTTAATTTAAAAAAGGAAAGAAAATTATTTTATTGGTGTTTTAAATTAACGTAGAAAGAACGACAAGCACAGGGGTTGGATGGAAGCAGTCTGCTGAACTAACAACGACTCAAGGTTTATGCCTGACTTGGTGTAGGCGTTTGGAAACAATAATAAAGAAAGCTTTGGATGTTTCAATCGATGTGACGGGTTACCGTGTTAAAGATTATCTTTCTGTAACTTGTCAGATCCTTTCGTTTTGGTTGAATCAAATTCTTTGGGCTTTATCTAATATACTCCTAACTGAATCAACTATTTTTGATCTCCCCCCCAAAAAAAACTAAATCAACTATTTGATTCAAAATAAATAAATAAAACAAAACCAAGTGCTGCTCAGTGGGCAGACCTAGTCACACCTCAGTTAAATATTAAAAACGATGAGATCCTTAACATGGTCGTATAATTAAGCGAATAAATGAATTGAGATTAAGTTGTCCCAATTAATCAGATATTTTGGAGAGTAACTCAAAAAAAAAAAAAATCATGATGATTATATGATGTTCGCAAATGTATCTATATAATATGTATAACTATATATAAAATTGAGTGATGGCATATGGAGTTGACATGTGGATGGCATAGATGATAATAAAAGTTGAGATGGCGAGTTGTTATTGATTTAGGGTGTGTTTGGTAGGAGGGAAAATCATTTTCCTAGAAAATAATTTTTTCATTTTACGCTGTTTAGTAAAAGTCGGAGAGGAAAATCATTTTCAGAAGAAAATCATTTTACCTTCTGGGAAGGAAATTGTTTTCCTTTGAAAAAGTAGGGAAAATCATTTTCCAGCTCTCTGATATTTCAATTTCATGCCCGATTTTCGCTCTCTTTCTTTGCTTCTCCTTTATCTCATTCTCTGCTTCCCCCTTACTTCCGGCATTTTCAGAATAGCCATAGTTTAGGGTTGATTTTGTGCTTTCTCTCTCTCTCTCTCTCTGAACTCCTTTTTTCCCTCCCCTTCTTTGGCTAGGGGAAAAAAAAATTATTATTATGAATTTGTAACGCCTATTTGATGATCAAGTTGATTGGTTATCTATTAACTTAGCTTATTAGTTGCAAACAATTGGAAATGATTGTCTCAGAAATGATTTTTTATTCTACCAACTAGCAGAAAATGAAGTGCAAAGAAAATTATTTTCACCCCTACCATCAAACAGTAGAAAATGTAAGTGGAAAATTATTTTTCTTGAAAAAGTATTTTTCATGGAAAATGATTTTCTAGAAAAATGATTTTCCCTCCTGCCAAACACACCCTTAATTTGTCTTTTATTTACTAATAAAAGTTATTAGTGGTTTTTCCACATTTAAAGTGCTCATTATTCTATGCATTTATATGTCCAAAAATATTGATTTTCTTATTTTTTTAAAAAAAATCATACCCAACTTTCTTCCATTTTTCTATATGTTAGAAATTGTTGAAACTTGAAATTAAGGAGTAAGATAAGATTTTTTTTTTTTTTGGGTGTAATTTTATCATGTGGGTAAAACAAGAGTGAGATCAATGCGTGATGTTTTCAAGTGGAATTTTATGTTGAGCTGGGAAAGTGTTATTGGGTAATTTTTTCTTTTTTAATTAAACATTTATACTTATTATTTATGATTTAAAATTTAAAATATTTTTATATTTTTAAATTTTAATACTTTCTTTAACATTTTGTTTGGAGCTTTTAGTTCTGCTGGAGCTTTTAAAATTGGTTTAAACATAATAATTTCTAAAACGTGTGAGTTACAACTGTTGTCTTAATACCTTAGTCATTACTCTATGATTTTGAAACAAATATTGATTGTTTGGTTTTTAGGTCTTGAAACTTGTGCAAAAAAAGTACTATTTGCAATAACCATTAAAAGAACAAGCTGTGCAACATTTATGTCGTATGGATTCAAAAACATATATTTACATATTACAATATTAGTAAAATACAATTTCTTAGAGAGATATTTAATTGACAATCTATATGTTCATAACTTTATATCTTAAGCATTGAGTAAAAGGTTGGTTGGTACGTGACCCTTTTTACTCCATCCGAAGAGGGGCCACAATATATAATTAAATATTATTGCAAATTAAAATTTTAAATATCAAATATCAATTTGTATTCTCTCCTTCATTACTTTGTAACCTCTCATTCTTTTCATTTTAATGGGCTCATCCTTTTAAATTTTCATGCCATATTTTTCAAACAATTTGACTTGTAATCTCTCATCATTTTTTTTTTCATTTTTATTATTCTCACCCTTTTAGATTTTCATACCAAAAGTTTCTACTTTTAAAAAATTTTAATTATCGATAAAACCTATTTATTTTGAGTATAGCAATAAAAAACTCAAACATGTTTAACTATAATGTGGAAATTTTTTTAAAATTCTATGAAAATGTATTATATATCTGTACAAGCTTATAATTTTTTCAGTTATCTAATATTTATAGAAGAAAATTTTAAATAAGTGAGATAATAAAATACTAAACTCTTTGTTGTATTATATGGTAGAGAAAGTGTTGAATTACTCTCTTCTGTGCCAATTTTCTTACTCGGATTCATCTTATGTCATTATTCTCATGGTTCTTTTTCATTTTCATTTTTATTTTTTAATATTATTCACTTTATTTTTATTAATTAAAGAATTATTAACATATATACATCAATCAATAAGAAAGAAAAAATAAAAAGTCAATAAATAGATAAATTATGAATCACGCAAACACATTCACAAAAAAAAAGCAAAGACAACAGCCTCTACATCGCATGGGTTATAGCACTAGTTATACTGTATAATCTGGTGGAGAATGCGATTTGTCTGCCCAATCTTTATGTTATTTAATTAGATACGCAAAACAAGTTGATATGCGATAGTTATACTGTATACTTTACGCATTTTGGGATTTTATTCCAAGTGGGTAGGCCTAATTAAGGCATGCATTTCTACTGTTTCATACTCGGTCGTTGTCAATGACAACGTACGTGGATTCTTTACCCCTACCAGAGGTATTCGACAAGGGAACCCCCTATCCCCTTATCTCTTCATCGTGTGCATGGAAGTTCTAACCAGAGCCCTCCGTAAGGCGCTTGGTTGGAAAAAGTGCGGGATTGGATTGAAGCTTTCACCGCGAGCTGCTAAGATCCCATGCTTGCTTTTTGCCGATGATAGTCTGCTTTTTTTGCAGAACTAATCTTGAATCCTACCATGAGTACTTAAGTTCAGTTCTGAGTAATTTATGTCGAAACTCGGACTAGCTCATTAACTTCCATAAATCGTCATTAACGTTCTCCAGTAATGCCACTTTTCATGACAAACAAATTATGTCGTCTATTTTTAATATTACGCATCAAGCCAATTTTGGCAAGTACCTTGGGTGTTCAGTTTTTAAGGGTCGACCAAAAACAGAAACTTTTTCTAACTTAGTAAATAGAACAGGTGCAAAATTGCAAACTTGGAAGACCAGACATGTCCTAAGACCGGAAGGGTGGCATTAATTCAATCTCATATTGAATCAATGCCTGCATATACAATGCAATGCTTTCAATTGCCTAAAGAAACTAGCCGCTGGATAGATAAAATAAGTAGAGATTTTTTGGAGAAAAAATCTCATGAAAATAAGGGGATGCACATGCTTTCCTGGAACAACATCTGTCAACCCAAGAAAGGTGGAGGTATTGGACTTAGAAAAATGGAAGTAGTTAATAGTGCTTTTCTAAGTAAATTAACCTGGAAATTGTTCCATGATCATGGATTGTGGGTGGAACAAATGTAGGCAAAATACCAAATTGATGCTAATTTCTTTGCTCTCAAAGCCAAAAAACATGATTCCTGGACTTGGAAGTGTATCCTTAATAATCAACAGCAATTTAGGAAAGGAGTAAGGTGGAAAGTGGTTAAAGAAGTTAATATTAACTTCTGCCTCGATAACTGGTGTGCAAATGATAGCTTATCCAATCTGCTCAACATCATGGACCTTTCCTTCATTAATACATCTCTTAAGGTATCACAGTTTATAACGGCAACCAAAGAATGGGACACGGCACAACTTTGTTTATTAGTTGACTCAGTCAACTTACAATGGATTCTTGCAACCTCTATCCCTGTCAATTCCATTCCTAACTCTGTGTGTTGTGGACTTTCTGAAAATGGTCAGTTTTCCACTAAGTCAGTGACTTGGGCCGCAGATGGGCTAGACCTAGTCAACTCACCTATATGGGAGTATAAATGGATTTGGAATTTAGATGTTATGCCAAAGTTAAAAATTTTTCTTTGGCAAATTTGTCATGCATCGCTGCCTACGAGAGGAACCTTGGCTCAAAGAGGCATGCCCATTGATTCTCGTTGCCCTTTTTGTCACACAATGACTGAAGATACGACCCACTTATCTTTGGGATGTGCTGTTTCACATGATTATTGCAGATTAGCAGTTTCTCACAATTGGCTTAACATAACCCTCCATTTCGAATCACAAATTGGTATACTACAAATGCTTAGTGCGCCAGAGCTGCCGGTCCTGTAGTTAAAATGGATAGATTAGTTGCTCTGCTATGGAGTATATGAAAAACAAGGAACAATATGGTGTTTCGTAATGAAACGCCCAACCCAGGAATAACATTGATCAGAGCCAAAAAAGCTACTGCTGAATAGCGCATTAGGCAGAACCTCACACATTCAATTCAACTACCAAACCCAATTATCTCAACCACCAACCGGAAGAAGACATATTAGGTAGCATGGAAGAAGCCACGACGGGGGTTCATCAAAATTAATTTTAATGGACCAAAATCATCACAAGGTGCAGCAGGAGGATTCATCATCCGTGACTGGGAAGGAAAGTTCATCCAATTTTCAGCATTCAATTTGGGAAGATCATCAATCTTAGTAGCAGAAGGAACAGCGTAATGGTATTAAAGAAGCAGTCCAAGTAGGTTTCACTCACATTCAAATTGAAGGAGATAACAAAATTCTCATCCAAGCAGTTCAAGGACATATTCAACCCCATGGAAAATTCAAGTACTCGTGCAAGATATATTAGCTTACATTAAATTATGTAACAAGGTTATTATTCACCATATTTTTAGAGAGGATAATTACGCAGCTAATTGGCTAACAACGTTTGGTCACTCCTTACATTCTACAGTCGTTTGAAATGTGGTCCCATACAGGGACCTTCTTTCTGTCTTTTGTGAGGATAATTTAGGGAGAACTTTTGAGAGAAGGACTACCTAGATTTTACTACTTACCTTTCTTACCCCCCCAAAAAAAAAAAAGCGATAGTTGCCCCATTAGTTAGGGCATATTTGGGCTTCCTACAAGTTATGGGTTCAATTCTTAATAATTGCAAGGTTGTGGTTTTCTTCGATTTTTTTTTTTTTTATCTTCTCATCTTCCTTCATTTTTTTAATTAAAAAATTATGGAGGTCATTTATTAATATATATGTAATAGCTCACTAAAAGACACAGTACAGATCAATAAATTATAGAATTTTGAATATTTGCTCACTAAGTTTATATTATACCTCATCAAAACATAATAAACATAACTCTCTAATAAGTCATAGACATGTGATTGAAACTTATCAAGTATGTTATTCTTGTACATTTGCTTAATCTTATATTTGAATTATTCAAAAGATATATCATAGCATGTTACCAGATGAAAATAAAGTACAACTCACTAAGAAAATATCATATCTCAAAATATAACAAGAATGTGTACTTGTGTATTATATTGTTTGCACGCTGATTTTGACTAGGCATAGTTAGTAATATTGCTCACTGAATTATATTAATCATTGATATATTCTTTAACTTACTAAATATCCATCATAACTCAATAAACAAATGTCATAGCTCACTAAAAGAAATTAAATAATAAAAGTGACTGAAACTTTTCAAGTATATCATTCTTGTGCATTTAAAAATATCTTATATTTCAGTTAACCAAAAGTTATACCATAGCACACTATAAGATAAATATTAAGTATTGCTCATTAAATGCATACTATAGCTCACATAAAGTCATTATACAGCTCACTAAATAAATTGTACGTAAAAATATGAACAAGAATCCGTATGTGCTCGCTAAAATTGTGTATTCTATGTCTGCTCAGTCTTTTCTATTATGAACACTAATACTAATCACTAATCACTAAAAAAACTTCTTAACTCACTAAAGAGTTATTGCAATTCACTGAATACACTATAAAAAGCATAATATAGATAACTAGAATACAATTTGGTGAACTTCAGATGCACAATATCATTTTTTTTTTTTTTGGTGTATAATAGCACCTTTTGATAAGGTATATAATATTTTTATTGAGCAAAATCCGGGCATATAAAACGCGCTGATTTGGGTATATCTATTCACTAAAAGTATTCATTAGCTCATCAAAAATGGGTCTTAGTTCATTAAAATATTTTAGTGAGCCATAGTGAGCGAAGCTGGGTGTGGATTAGCATATTTTAGTAAAATACATAACTTTTTTTTAGTGAGCCAAAATTCAAAGGCATAACTGTCTATATACAACCGGTTTTATGATATAACAACTGTATAATGTTGGTGCTGAAGACCACCATACGAGTGTATGTTGTTGGAGAAGGCAATGAAAAAAATGATCCTTCTGCTAATCATGGCAGCATGACAATGTTTTTTATTCAACTAGAAAAGGACATCCATTCTTTTCTCTTTTTTTAAATTTTAATCAAAAACTGGATGCAAAAAATTAACAAGGTAATTTATGCCTTTTCAAAAGCTAAAGAATCACATGTTGTCGGCAGGTGTATGTTTAACGTAGGTAGGATTTGGTTGAGGAGAAAATGATTTTTCCAGATAATAGTTTTCCAATTTTCCGTTGTTTGTCACAATAAAGGATAGAAAACTATTTTTCAAGGAAAATAATTTTCTCTTCCTTGGAGGAAAATGATTTCCTTTTTGAGAAGATAGGAAGTTGATTTTTTCCCGTCAACTCTTTGACGATATGGTCAGCTAAAATTTAGGTACAAAATCGATTTCAACAGTTTGGATTGAAACTTGACTATCCGATTAGAAAGATTAAAATAAACTCAAATCAAGATTTTGAGTTCAAATTACTTTTATTTGGTCAACATTCATCTCCGCCACGACAATTTAATCGATATTTCTTGCCACTAAAACAATTCAATTGACTTACCATTGAAATAATTTCAACGGTTTGGATCGGAATTTCATCATCAGATAGAAAGAATTAAAATAGGCTCAAATTCAAATTTTAAGCTTCACATTCTTTCATTTGGCCAGCATTTTTTTCTCCCACGACAATTCAGTGGATATTTTTCACTATTAGAACAATTTCAACAGTTTGAATTGAAACTTGATCATCAGATAGGAAAAATTAGAGCAAGCTCAAATCCAGATTTTGCGGATGACATTGCTTCATTTGATCAACATTTTTCTGCTTCACGATCATTCAGTCGATATTTTCAATCACTTAAACAATTCAGCTGATGTTTTTCGTCGCTAAACCAATTTCAATGGCTCAGATCGAAACTTGATTATCCAATAGGAAATATTTTTAAAAAACTCAAATATAAATTCTAAGCTCAACATTCCTTCATTCAGTCGGCATTTATCTCTACTACGACTATTTAGTCGACATTTTTCACTACTTAAACAATTCAATTGACGTTTTCCTTTTTCTATGAAACATGATTTATCTTGTACCAAATGTTAGAAAGTGTGACAGAAAATCAATTTTCCTTGGAAGAATATTTTCCATGGAAAATAATTTCTAGGAAAATGATTTTCCTTCCAACCAAACACTACCCTAGTAAAATATAAAAAAAGATTGATTCACTTCCTTATATTATAAGGTGCATAATCCAGCAACTAATAACACTATCATAACTCTTATCATCTTGAGTCTCGGCTCTAAGTGACTTTAAGTAAAATTACTTGATTAACATCATTTTTAATCCGGCATCTCATTCTTATTAAGTAAAACTAAATAGTTGTAGTCATATATTTTTTTATGATTGTTGATTTGTCCCATTTTGTTTTTTTACAGAAATTACAAGTTATATTCCCTTGTGAGGTTGCGAGAAACTGCAAATATGGGTACAGAGAGAAAAGCTTGCCATTGGCCATCCATAGGAGGAAACATTTATAATACGTAATGTCACACCATTTAAACATTAGGATAGAAAAAATGGGTATAAATGACAGCAAAAATGAACAAAATAAAGCAAACAAAAATGAAGAAGGAGAGGAGTAATTTCAATGAGAAAGCTGTGTATTTTGCTCCTCCTAACTTCTTGCTTTATTATTGATCAAGACTTCATAATATATGCAACTATAAGTGTACAACTATCCCCATGATTCGAGGAGATAATTTGGGAGCTAATTAGGGATAAATTCAGCAAGAATATCACAAATACTATCATAAAAATATTATATAATATTATCAAAGATATATCCTAAGATATATCAAATATATACTGCAATACTCTCCCTCAAGTAAGAACATGAGGATTAATCATGCCCAACTTGCCCCGTAAATATGCAAATTGCTTCCATCTAAGAGCTTTGGTGAAAATA
Organism: Carnegiea gigantea; assembly: GCA_029747015.1. Lineage (NCBI taxonomy): Eukaryota > Viridiplantae > Streptophyta > Magnoliopsida > Caryophyllales > Cactaceae > Carnegiea > Carnegiea gigantea. The sequence goes on along the minus strand of JAKOGI010000157.1, from coordinate 996,457 downwards.
TCAGCTGGTTGGTGTTTGGTGGGGAAATAAGAGAAAGTGAGATCACTAACTTATAGTTTTTCTTGCACAAAATGACAATCGAGCTCAATATGTCTAGTACATTCATGAAATATCGGATTCTTGACAATATGAAGCGCAACTTGACTAACACAGAATAGTTGCATAGCGAAATCATGAAACACCTCAAGAGCAAGTAAGGCTTTAAGCCATATGAACTTGCTTGTGGTTACAACCATAGAATAGTACTCAGCTTCAACAGAAGAGTAAGAAACCATTGTGTGTTTCTTTGTCTTCCAAGATAGGGGTGAGACACCAAGAGTAACTAGATGCCCAGTAAGAGATCGCCTGGTAAGAGGGCAAGCACCTCAGTCGGCGTCAAAATGTGCCCGAATCCTAAGATCACTATCAGTCCCTAACAAAATCCCATAACCGAGTGTCCCTTTGATGTATTGGAGAACTTGTCGTGTGGCATTGATATGTTCTTCTAGGGGTTATTGCATACACTGTGACAAAATATGAAGAGCATAACATATGTCTGGTCTGGTAATGGTAAGATAGATGAGACGTCCCATCAGGCGCCGATATCGACTAGGGTTATCCAGGGTGTGCCTTTTCCTAAGGGCGAGCTTATGGATGTCCTCGATGGAGAAATCAGTGGGCTTGCTACCCAAAAGTCCGCTTTCCTCCACAATTTCAAGTGCATACTTACGTTGACTGAGAAAAAAGCCTCATGGTCTGCAAGCCATCTCAATGATAAGAAAATATTTTCATAAAACCAAATGCTTAATCCGGAAGTAGAGATTCAAGTAAGCCTTGATTGCAGTATAAGCATGAGGATCATTACCAGCCAGAATGATGTCATCGACATATACTAGAAGTGCTAAAAATACCTTGCCTTTCCAGTATGTAAACAGCGAGTAATCAGCATACGATCTCACAAAGTCGTGAGCAACAAGGGTAGAGGAAAGCTTGGTGAACCATTGTCGTGGTGCTTGCCTTAATCCATAAAGTGACTTGCGCAGCCTACAAACTTCGTTAGGAGAATTGGATGAAAATCCCAGCAGCAATCGCATATAAAGCTCCTCGTCTAAGTCCCCATGTAGAAATGCATTATTGATATCCATTTGGTATAACTCCCATCCCCAAGCAACAACCACAGATAGAAACGTATGTATAATAGATATTTTGGCCATGGCAGTAAAGGTCTCATTAAAGTTAAAAACCTGTAACTGGTGATCACCTTTCATTGCGAGGCGAGCCTTCGAACATTCAATAGTACCATCTTATTTGTATGTAACCTTATAGACCCATGATAAGTGCTTAGTGTATACATCATTTTTAGGGTCATTTTCCTCCATTTTTTAGGGAAAATTACGTGCTTTTCCCAGTTTATACTCTTTTTTCCGTTTTACATTTGGGTATGGTTGTTTGATGATGTTTGCTGGATTTTATATCATTTTATCCTTGTTTTGACCCTCATTTAGATGTATTTTAACTCATCATGAATGCTCCTGAGTTGCTATGCCTGTGGAAAGAAAGAACAACAGAAGAATGACGAGCCAGCTAGCACCACGGTCAGCCCATGGTGGATGCCACGGTACGTGGTGGAAGCCTAACTACTAATCTCTTCGTGTTCTCTCTTCGTGTGGCTAAGGTTGATTGGGTTTTCGTATAAATATGGCCATTTTCGTAGTAGAAAATACACACGTCCCATCATTCCATTCTCCATATAGTTCCACTTAGGATTAGAGTTTAGATTAGATTAGAAGGAGAGAGGAGGAGTTGAAGTGAAGATTTGCAAGGATTACATCCCGGGTTTACACGACGGTTCAAGCGTGATCTTAGCTGATCATCTCTTTTCTCTTCTCTTCTATTTTCTTCTCTAAATTTAGATTTATGTTTTGTAATTTTAGTTATCTTTGTTGTTTTGATTTTGGATTTATGCAAACATTTGTTAGTTTCTTGATCTTGTGTTGATATCATTTGTGCTTTTCGAATTATTAGATTGTTTTATCAAATTCTAGACGTTTATTGTCTTATGAAAAACTTGATCACTTTCTTGCATATTGTAGGTATTTGGGTGAAGGACTAAAAAGGGAAATCTCAAATACCGGAATCCTAGGATTTGACTTGATTGCGTGATGTCTTGAAAGAGAATTACGAATTGAGAAACCGTTGATTTGATAATCATGTGCCTAATGAACCTAACTAATTGAGAAATCCGTGAAAATTGATGATTAATTTGATTTAGGTATTTCACTTCACCTTGAAAGAGGGTTGTGATAATTTGATTATCGATTTTAAAACAATAATTAGAGGAAGAAGTGCTTGATTGATACATAAATTGGGAGATTGCTTAGCACATCTTGAAGGAACATAGCCTGAATAGATCAACCTAATCTCTGTGGGATCGACCTTGATTGCCACAGCGCCACCGTGCGCTTGCAGCCATATCAACCCACTTAATCGGTGTCTTCCTAGGTGGTAAATCTTCAATAGTCCATGTCTTATTTTCTTTGAGGGCTTTCATTTCTCCTGTCATAACTTATCGCCACTGAGGTTCCTTTACAGCCTCTTGATAAAACTTGGTCTCAATAATTTTTGTAATAGTGGCAAGAAAGCCTCTATGGCTAACCGAGAAAATATTACATATGATATAATCAATTAGGGAATAAGGAGTACCTGAAGAACCTTTTGGATGTGAAGACGCAAGAGAGGGGTCATTGACTCGAGCATTATAGAAAAAATAATAATGCAAATGCAATGGAGCCTGTCTCTCTCTGGTGAGCCTATTATTACTACTGCTATTGGGCTGCCAATCAGATGGTGTTGGGCCCCCCTTGCCACAGACGTCGCTATTTCAGTAGACTGAGGCCTAGTATCAACTGAATCTCGCGGCCCAAAAACTTTAGACGTGATCTAGTGGATTGGGTTGATGAGCCTGGTTCATCTGTCAGGTGAGCAGATACGTTTAGCCCATTCCCAAGCGGCCCAGCTTCCCTAGCTTCACTAATATCAGACCCGATGCTTTGTGATACTAGGATTATGATTTCGAATGGCCTAGCTATGTCAGTTGCCTGGGACTTAGTCAAGACTCTTTCTTGTGGGGGCTTATTTGCTGCAGTTGGCTGAAATCACAAGTAAACACCCAATCATGTAAGCACACTTCGTCAACAATATTTGTACTCCCAAGCACTCTATTTTCTTTAGGTTCCCCCATTTTATATATGGAAAAAAGGAAGATCGTCTTATGAAAAATAACATCACGACTAATGAAAATCTCATTGCTTTCCAAGTCACAAACTTTCCAACCCTTTGTTCCATATGGATATCCCACAAAAATACATTTTCGACTTTAAGGGGTAAAGTTATCGTTAGCTCTTGACTTAAAGTGAGCATAACAAAGGCATCCAAACATTTTCACATGATTATAAGAGGGTTTAGCATTGAATAAAATCTAGTAGGGAGCATTCAAGACCTTGCTAGGAGTAAAGTTATCCTTAACTCTTGACTAAAAGTGAGCATAACAAAGGCATCCAAACATTTTCACATGATTATAAGAGAGTTTCGCATTGAATAAAATCTAGTAGGGAGCATTCAAGACCTTGCTAGGAGTTCGATTGATCAAATATGCTGCAGTGAGAATAATTTGCCCCCAAAAATCGATAGGTCAATGGGCCGAAAAATGTAAAGCCCTAGCCACATTCAAGATATGCCTATGCTTTCGTTAGACCCACCCATTTTGTTGGGGCATCGACGCAAGTTATTTAATGCATAATCCCTTTTTTTGATAAAAATACTTCTTGGGCCCAGATAAAAATTCTAAACATTTTCACTTCTGATTATTTTTCCTTCCCTACCGTATTGAGTTTTCACCATGATCGTTAATTTTACAATAATAATGAGGCTTCGCCCTTTTCTTTCATTAAATAAACCTAAACAGCCTGACTAGCATCATCCACAATCATAAAAAATATCGAGCACCATAAAAAGAATTAACCTTGTATGCGCCCGAAATATCACAATGTATTAGTCCAAAAAGTTCTCTTCCATGACTTTCACTTATAACAAAATGAGTCCTTGTTTGCTTAGCATGGAAACAAATATCAAAGGGTCCTTTATTTTCATCCCTACCAATAATATGTTCTGTAGGAAGCAAAGATAACACTCGATCAGAAGGATGCCCTAATCGCCCACGTCATAGATTTTGAGAGCCTACTGCGTTGACTTGAGCCAATGTTGATGGAAACTTGTCGAAGCAATAGACCCCTCTTCACAATCTACCCACTCCATTCGGGCTCTTCGTGGTACGGACCTGTGCCACACACAAATCTTCATCAAATATCACAATGCATTTCAAACATCGAATTAACTGTGCCATAGATATTAAATTACACAAAAAATTTGGTATATAAAGAATTTTATCCAAATTTATTCAGGAACTCAAATTTGTACTCCCTTGAAGATTTGCCACTACACTTGCCCCATTTGGTAGATTCATAGGTATGGATGTCACTGCCATCTAATGCTCAAGGTTGTGCACCGCGCTTGTTATGTATCGGGATGCTCTAGAATCAATTATCCAAAATGATTTACCTGCTAACTTATCGTAACTAGGCTTGGTTGGTTCAATCAGACTTAGGAGGCGTTGGACTTGTTCACTTGTGAGCCCCAACAGTGCATTGTTGCTCATCTCCTCAGGCTCAGAACTAGACGCCATATGCTGTCTAGAAGCAAATTGCCCAGAAATAGGTTGCCCATCCGAGTACGTCGCCTCATGGTAGGGATAAAAGTTACAACCGAACCCGAAAAACCCAACCCAAAACCCTGCTTCGTTTATAGCGGGCATAGGTATAGAAAATGGAAAAAAAGGGGTATGCCACGCGTTTACTGAAATTGGGTTGCATTCGGGTACAGGTGGGTACAGGCACACCCATCCCCGAATCCGCCCTATACCCATACCCTGTTTCTTTCCTAATTTTTTTAGTCGTATTTTTGAGCTTGAATCTTTTAGAATATTCATATCAACAATGTTATTAGTGTTACAAGATGAAACTATTACTTGACATTCTAAAATTGAAAATGTACCAAGAATTCATAATATCAAAGGCTACTGAGCTAATTTAAGAACACATGGATTGTAAAAATAGTTACACTAATGAATTCTTACAAAATAATCTATGTATTTTTTTTTTTTTAGTTTTGAAACTTTAAAAATTGAACTTAATGAGCTCGATAGGTATTTTTTTTAAAATGTATATGGACCCGAAATACCCAAAGTAGCTAATGGGTATGGGTAGGATATCGACTTTTAAAAACCAAAGAGTATGGGTATGTGTAAGGGGATGACTTTATAAAATGGGTATAGGTGCAGGTATGGCTCCACCTGCCCCACGCCCATCCCTACCTCATGGCCTCCCTATCTACCTCCGCTTCCCATGACTCAACAGCCGCGAGAGCCTCTTCCTCAGCCCTTTCCCTTTTCGCGAGATCTATAACTAGGAAGATACCTTATGATTTTGTAGCAGCTAGATTCCTCCTGCCCGTACCGTCTGCAATGTTTGTATTTCCCCTTCTCACTTGTGGTCTGAATTTTGGCACCATGATTCACAGTAAAAGCTGCTGCTGTATTTGTTTGTTCATCTCAACCCACCATTAGCTTGTTGTATTGCTCCTCTTGGGTCATAATGTTGATGATTTTATCCAAGCTAGGAAGGGGTTCGATGGCTAGTGTTTAACCTCATATTTACGAGTAAAGGTCATCATTCAAGCTAAGGAGAAATTGATATGTTTTGTTAGCTTTAACTGTTGCCATGACATTGGATGTAATATTGCACTTGCACCCTTTAGATATGCACCCCCCACACATACACTGAGGGATCGTAAAATGATTGTCAAGTTCACTTTATAGCCCTCTCAGTGTTGAGCAAAACTCAACAATACTCATCCTTCCTTGTCTACGTTCACAGATATTAGCCTTTAGTTGGTAAATTTTTGGAGCACTGGTGATTCCATCTCTTTTGGAGATCTTCCCACATTTCGTTGCAGTCTCAACATATGCTACGCTTGGACATAGTTTCCTCTCTATTACATTAAGAAGTCACGAGCACACTATAGAATTCACCATGTCCCAAGCGTGGTATTTGGTGAAATCGCCTTCTTTAACTTTCGGCGTGGCTAGGGTCCCATCAATGAACCTGAGCTTATTTTTCACCTTCAAAGAAGTTTGTACCACTTTTTCCCATAGATTGTAATTGCTGCCATAAAACATCTCTGCTGTAATTAGTACACTCGAACCTTCAAATAGATGAAGGTAGTAAGGAGACTGAGGTTCGATTATGAACCTCCTATTTTCTCCATACTCGGTCATGTTTGATGTATCAGCATGACTTAGCAGACGATTTTAGGCTAGCAATGCTTTAATGCCATGAACAAAAGGAAGCAAACAAAAATGAAGAAGGAGAGGAGTAATTTATGTGAGGAAGTCGTGTATTGTGCTCTTCCCAACTTCTTGCTTTATTATTGATCAAGACTTCATAATATATACAACTCTAAGTGTACAACTATCCCCATAATTCTAGGAGATAATTTAGTTGCTAATTAGGTGAAAAATTCAGCAAGAATATCACAAATATTATCACAAAAATATTATACAATATGGTCAAAGATATATCCTAAGACATATCATATATATACTGTAATAAAAAAAACAAATAATGTGGACATTTTTTCAAGTAGCTCATTATACATGATATAGCTTTTTCTTTGAGGGGTGATAATCAAACAAGTCACCCAAAATCATGTCAAATTCAACCTAATAATTTGTGATTTATTTTTAACTGAGTTTACTTGGGGTTCAGGCGACCACCAGTTTTCAAGTGCATTTGATTGGGTTTTAAATCTGGTCAGTTTTTTTGTAAGTCTAATTTTTTTTATCATAACAGGATAATGTAGCTCCATCTTGTACATGTGCGTGCAATGTGAAAGTGTAAAAAATCCAAAAGAATTGGACAAACTATGTAAACATGCACAAAACTACTATACATATCTGCGTATTTCCATCTCATTTGTGCCAGTATAACAATATACAAGACTACCTAACAATAATTTAAATAGCATATTCCTAGGTTTAGATGCAACATAAACTGCGTGGAATTTAAGCTAATAATGCAGCAGCACAATAGCTGTTGTCTCAAGCCTGACGATACGGTAGTCAAGATGACACCAGGCTTCAAATTTCCATTGCAATCCTGACTTCTCAAAATTGTACTGTTGATTTAATGATTCTAGCTTTCTGATATATCAATTACAGTCAACTCGGAATCAAACTTCATTATGAAGAAATTTTGAAGGCTCCTCTTGAAGGTAAGCAAGTCAAGGCATACTTGCTCATCAGGTGTGACTAATTCAGGCGACAAATATGTTCGGCTGCACTTGAACATCTCCAACATTTGGCAATATCTATTTCATGGTTAAACATCAGTAAGAACTCAACTGATGCAGCATAAAGATTCAAAAAAGCGACCTCAAAAGATCTGGTAATTTTCTCTCATGCAGACCCCAATGCTTTGTTAACTCAAGGGTTTCTAAAGTTAGTAATTCTCAAACAACGAGAATAATTAACTGACATTTAGTCAATGGTAGTGAGAATTTTCTTCATCAGCAAAAGCGGGACTACAACGTAGGTATTTAGTAATTCTTAAATCTTTTTACCCATTTTTTTAATCTTATCATGCATCATTCTCTCCCCTTTGGGTAAAAATTCAACCTTAAGTTTTCAATTGGGATAGAAAGGAATACACCAAGAAAAGAAGCAACTTCACATCCCAGCACAAATGAAAAAACTATAATGCCCTTATGTGCTTGAAAAAAAAGTAGCAATGTCATCGATGGAAGTAGTTTCTTGCCAAAAAATGAGCATGCTCAATTTTTAGCCTTGACATATCCACATGTTTAAATCACGGATACCAAGATTAAAAATCTCTAGAATTGGGCAATGTTTTACACTTAGATGCCGCTTTTTAACCTTCTTTAACTTTATTCTCCTTGGTATGCATATTTTCATATATAGCTGAAATATTTGTTGCAAAATATGAGATGCACATGTCTGCAATACTCTTGTACTCAGGAATTACACAATAGATGAAGGTGTACCCATAGTTTGACTCCGAGAGAGAATGGAAATAAGAAACCCTAGCAAGAGGTCATCCGCTTTATCAAGAATACCAATGAGGATAGACTCTACATGCACAAGCATTATGGGAGAAGGATCATCTCTTTTTTTTTTTTTTGGTTAGCTAAGTGGAGAAGGATCATCTTTAATTGAAGCTAAAAGATGTTAGAAAATGTATAGGACAAGAGCATCGCATTCAAATCTAACAATGTAAGAGTGCACTCTAGCCTTACACACAAGTATGTGAAGCCTCTTATGGCATGAGTTGCTAGCTGTATCATGCGGGCCCTGAAAAGATTATACAATGATATGAAAAGCTTTCTTCATAGACTCGTCCTCAAAAGGAGGATTAGGTGCTCTAATATGAATGAGCTCAGAGAGGCATGAAGCTAGAGAAATTAAGACATCATGATTTGCTTGATTAGTAAGCACTATTGAGATCAAAATGCCCTTATGTAAGCACTAGCGTATCTTGTATGGATTTTGAAGTTGTTTGGTACATTTGAGACAAATAACTTCTAACTTTATCCACCAAGATACAATCTTGGGAAGATAATGGGAGAGTTAGCAACTAAGTTCCAACTTTCAAAAGTTGACTTAGAAGTTCTTGCTCCAATAACCATTTTGATTTGAGCATCACCACGGCAACAAATCAGCAAAGCAGATAACCTAAAAAACATGGACATTGCTTGACAATAAACACCATTAGATTGGCAACAGTTAGTGAATAGATAGTGAACACGGAACAGAGAACGAACCACAGTAGCTATAACAACTCCCATAAATAGTGGTGGATGGTAACAATAACGGACCACTGGTGTGAGTCATGGGACCTTCTTTATAGGTAGAGAACTCTTAGTTATTCAAGAAAACATGATGTTCGTAAACTAGTTAGGGTTTCACAATGGTTATGATTCCTTTTTTTGGGGGGTAATTTGGAGGCAAAGTAGCAAAGAGAAAGTTGGCATCAGTAGGACTAAATGACTCTAATGCCAAAGTTGATGTAGGATGCTTTGAGAGCAATTTCTACAACGAAGAATTCACCCAAAAAAAATCTCACAAGTATTCCTAAAAATTCAATTCAATCATCAAGTACGTCTCACTAATGCATAACAAGGAGTTTAAATAGAGCAGAGACCTAAAATATCAAGGAAACTAAGAAATAATCTTATTAAAGTCATTTTGTTCCGCCGCTGAAAAGGATAATGAAAGACAATATTCCTAAACAATAAATCTACAAAAATAATAAAATACTTCACAATTGCAAGTGTTAGGATATATATCCATATCCTTTATTCTTATCCTACATCAGATAGAGTTTGACCAAAGGTTTTTTTTTACAGCTGACAAAAAAACTTTACTTTTATTCACCACCACATGGTTCTTGACAGTTTAGCTTTTACTCTCGCAGGTTTTAAAAAACAACAATTGTGGGGCTCCTAGACATTGCAAAGCGGCTCTTGACTAATGACAGAAAGAAGAGGGAAATTTGATTCGCAGCTCTCTAAATCATTCCGAAATATGTAGTGGTATCATCTCTATTGAGATCGGCTTTTTCCCCTTACCATTTTTCTAGAAGGGAGGAGGGAGGAGGATTGCAAGGGACATGAACTTTTATTGTTAGTATGTACTAAACACAACCCAAATTACAAGTGACAAAGAGATTGTAAAGTTAAGCAAACTATACATATTTGCCAAGTATGCTACACGTTATTGAATACGATATTCTATGCTCCTTTCACGCAATGACTTGAAGGAAACGAAGCCTAATGTGAAAAACTACAAAAGCAAGATGGAATAGAGATGCTCAAGAAAACCGTATTTATCTTATCAACTCAAACAAGTGCACAGGTTCACTGTTTGCAGGGTTTATACATTACAAGGATAGACTTCTTGATTATGAAATGTCCTTGGCAAGTCTCATGAGTTGTTAGGAAATCTTTTGTCTAACCTTTTTGTCATTGTAGGGTAGTTAATCACACATTGCAGGATCAAAGAACCCAATTTCTGGAAGTCAGAGTAATTTGAATGCATGTTGAAAAGCGACTGAAGCTATATAAGTAGGTATCTGGGCAAGGTGTCGGTCAATACTAGAAATGGTGACACTGGCAACAAGAGCAGCTTAACCCTCAGAAATATGTTCGTAGAACTGAGACATCTCAGCTTATAATGGCCATTACAAGCTAAACTGATCGCCCAAGAGCCTTTTGACACATGATTTGAGAAATTCAGTGGTGAATATTCTTGTCAAAAAAGCAACAAAAATTTTCAATAAGGGCAACTTAGAGATTTTTAGGACCTAGCAGTACATTAATAAGCTGGACTAAGATTACAGTGGTGTGGTGTATCTATGCTTATAAATAGGTACATTCTTTCTTTAGTGCACAAGTGGGGAGTATCTATGCTTATGAACTGATTCATTCTTTCTTTACCTGGCAAAGATCGTTGATGAGTATAAGCTCTTGAAGTTTCACAATCTGTCAAAGTTTTAATGCTTTTTGTCAGGAAGAGAATACGCATGATCATTTATTCTTTGTGCATGCTCATAGTAACAAAGTAGGCTAGGTTTGCTACAATGGTGAAGCCATGGAATTTGGAGATGTGTGTCCGAAATAACAATATGCAATGGTAAGTTGACCCATTGGATACCTCATGTCGAACACTTTGATAACTTCAACTCGGTGTTGGGCTTGCTCCAAAAAAGCCCTGGTAGGAAAAATTAAAAATTGAAATTCGACCAAGCAGATGCAGAAGTGATAAAAGATGTAGATATTCGAGAATATTAAAACGAGATCAAAAATAAAGGGTAGGAACATGATTTTTACGTGGAAACCCAAATCGCGAAAAACCCATGGGCGATAACAACAACACAAGATCTACTATGATATGAGTGAGTACAAATCGATCTCAAAGTAAACGCCCAAGGAAGAGATCAGTAGGAGAGATAAAGATCTCAAAACAAATACCTAAAGAAGAGATTAATTACAATGAAAATCTCTCAATATTAACTCTCGATAAAAATGTGGAATAGATATTAGATATAGCCTATGATGAGGCGGATCCAAGAGGCACTCCTAAGGGCCACTTAAAATACTAGCAACTTGTGCACCAAAAATGCCTAAACCAATGCCCAATTTATAGAGTCGCAAAGGTAACTCTTGCACCAAGGAAGACGACCCAAGAGTTGAGTCATAAAATCACCCAATAAAGACTCATAGAGAAGATAATAATGGTGCATAAATTAGTTGAATAATGCACTTGAAACATCCACATAAAGGCCTTCATTTAAATGCCCAAGTGAACAGTCGGAAAACTACAGCAAATTAGAGCAGGCTTGCGACATACCATGGTTTGATCATGGAGGCTATTGCCCAATGTGTCAAGAAGCAAAAGATTTTGGCACTGATGATAGTGATGAAAGATTGGCCTAACCTTCTTTTGGGCCAATCTAATAGTATCTCATAATTGGCATATGTTATCAGCAAATAAGCCACCGCTCAAACATGAGGCCATGTAGTCAAATTAGTGACCAAGATAATGGCCGAGCAAACAAACTATTGGGCATTGAACAGTTGGGTTGAGGCAGAATTAGGACACAAGTCCAACAAATCCCCCTTGAACCAATTCTGAGAACGGGCAAAAATGGCATAAAAATAATCTTGTACATAGACTTCTCAACATCGACAAGAAACATCCTTTAACAAAAAGCTCGAAATTCAAGTTGATGACTCCGGCTCTAATACTACTTATTAGGATCGACAAATATGAAATTGGAAGCAACAAGATAATATCACGAAATAACATAATAGCAAAAAATAAATCAATACCAAGAACACCAAAATTTATGTGGAAAACCCAAATTGGAAAAAGCCATGGATGACGATAATAAAAAAATTCACTATGACTTTGGGGAGTAAAATAGATCTTAAAGCAATGTGCTTGAGTAAGAGATTAAAATGTTATCATAAATTCACCCAAAATACTCTCTCAAAACTAGGATAAATAGTAAATAATTTTTGGTGTGGATGTCAGTAGACGATGACGATTCTTAATTGATTGAGGATGATCAAGTTTGATGAAGATGATGAAGATTTATAAGGGCTTTTCTTAACCTCTAGTTGTCTTCAATAGTTAATAAGAATTAATCCCCATGCTAAACCTTGTTATGACATCAAAAATGTATCAAAGAGATCAGCCCAAAAGTCATTTAGGCTACCACGGACCGTGGGCTATTTACCACGAACCTAGGCCTGGCCACGGAAGGTCCATGTCCTCTCTGGAAATGCACCACTGCTGCTATAGGTAGAAATGATGTTGGAATGTGTCTGTGGAGGAAAGCCCAACTGCTGGAAGCAAGGATGAGAGGAAGCTACACCTCGCGTGAGAGAAAGCCCAAGCAGCTAGCTTGGTCAACAGGAGCTGGAAGCAGGCCACTACCTGGTGGGCAGCTGATATTTGCCACATGAGAAGGCTTGCATGAGCCCTTTTTTCCATTCCTTCTTCTTTGTCTTTTATTAGCTTGGCCCAATCACATAAACAAAAGCTATTAATATTTTTGGGCCATTTTTCTCAATAATCTCCACCTTGGACCAATATTCTTTAATAACCATATCTCCATAAAACCCTAAAGGGTAGAGTCACATAGCGTGGAGCCCCGAAGGGCTATTACAAGCTGCGAATGCCAACTAAGTCCAAGCAATGCTATAACTTAGTAATAGGAAGTGGCTTGGTGAGCATGTCTGCAGGATTATTAGATGTATGAATTTTCTTCGTAGTAATTTTCCCTTGTACAATAATATCCCGACAAAATGGTACTTGACACTGATATGCTTAGTCTTAGAATGATCAGCGTCATTATTGGAAAGATGAATTGCACTCTAACTATCAAAAAATACAATAGGAGTACCTTGTACAATACTAAGCTCAATAAGAAGACCTCGTAACCATATAGCTTTTTTAATACCTTCAGTTGTAGTGATATACTCGGTTTCAATAGTAGATAAAGCTGCAATAGACTATAAGGATGCTCTCCAAGAGATAACACCTGCATATAAAGTAAAGATGTAACTAGATATAGAACGTCTACGGTCAAGGTCAACACCATAATCAGAGTCAACAGAACGAAACTAATCTCCACATCCTCAAGTACATATCGTTACCCAAGCCTTCCAAAATCACAAGACTCAAACATGGCATCTCAACGCATATCCCACGTGCATAAAAACAAAAATGAATGAATAATGTGTGAAATTTAATTCCAAAAAAAAAAAAATGAAAATGTGTGCAATGGAATTCAAACATGTGACCTCACGTCAACCCCCACTACTGCGACAAGAGCACACCAACTACTAGGTTATGCAAACCTTTATGCAAAGACTAATAAACAAAATAAATATAAAGAAAACAAAAAAATGTGTCTAGAGCAAGGCTTGAACCTGCAAGCTCGAGGCACACCACTACCAACCTAATAGCCACACTTCAACCATTAAGCCAAAGACATCTTCAGGTAACTAATTCCCACATTTTTTTTTTATTTATTCTAAACTTTATATTTTTATTTTTCGTCATATACCCTTTTGTTTTGGGGAGGGATGTCGGGTGACACCACTACCCCCACGCTGGATCCGCCGCTGGTTTACTATCAGGAAATATCTTATCCTCATCTGGTTTATCAAAAATTATAATGGGTTATTGTAGCCATAAAACTAAAAATCTATCTACTGTTTCATTTACCAGAACTTTGGGAGCAGAAGTAGCAATTGTATTAAGGGAAAGTCAAACTACTGTAAATTTCATAGAGAGAGCCTAAACATAAAGAGTTCACTTTTGTCACTTTAAGCATCCTTGTTTCCAGCTTTTGAGGGTCTTTTCAAGACAAAAGAAGGGAGGGGACAGCTAAGATTATTCATTGTGCTTTTTTTGGGGGGGGGGGATGGAAGTTCAGTTGGAAAGACTCAGGCGGGCATTTGAGGGGGAATGGCATTCCAATGTATCATTCATAAGATCAAGAACAGATGGATTAAAATCTTATTCTTCAAAATGGGTATACATTCATTGTACTTGCTGAAGACATTTTATTTTTTGTCGATAACTTTACAAAGGCTGTAGCCCCTTGGTTACATTATAGATCCTTACATGCATCCTTTTTTCTTAACATATCCTTTTCCTTCTCCCAAGAAGGGGGGGAGAAAAGAGGTAGCAGGGAGGGGGACGAAGGGGTTGTGTCTCTTAAATGATCCAGGGAACAATTCATTTCTATTGTTTGTGCTTCCAATGGTTTAAGGGGCCTAATTATATTGTGCACTTTTTTTTATTGCGTTTGCATAGATTGTGAATTAGCATCATTGTTCTTAGAAATAAAAATTTTATTTACATAAAAAGGGAGCAAGAAATTGGTAAAAAGAAGATTAAATGCAAGAAAGCTTTAATGTATCATATCTTCTGGATTTCTCAAAATGTGGTAGGTGTATATGTAGACAATCTTATACCACAAATCAACCCTTATTCTGGTGCATTGACTTTCTCGTGAAAACCAAAATTTACCAATTCGAGTATCAGTATAATGATGATTAATACATATGTCTCGCAGGATTCAAACTTCATTATGCAAATTATCATTGCTTAAGTCAACCATCCAAAAAAATTTAAAATAAAATGTATTAGGAAGAATGACAACAGAAAGCATAATGCTTCTGATGCAGTGTCTCCTAAGCAGTATTATGGCACTGTCTATTATAGAAAGCATGGAAGATTTCAGAACTTAAGGATTATCTTTATGGTAGAGGGTGAATTGGATAAGCTAAGGTTAAGGTTCGTAGGTTTTGGCTGGCCAGTGAATTGAAACAAATTGCGTTACAATTCAGCTCAATTGATTTGGGGGTTTTAGACGAAATTCAATAGGTAATGGAGGGATTAAATCAATTTTGGATGAAATTAATGATTCGAAGGCAGATTAGGGTTTTAGCGTAAGTAATTGGGGGAATTTGCACTTTAGGGTTTCAAATTTTGGGATTTAGGGTTCCAATGGATGGCTGGTGACAGCGTTGGTGTGGTGGTGGTCACCTTGAGGATGGTGGATGATAGGTGGCGGATAGGGGGGTATGGGGTGGTGACGCATTGTGGTGGTAGCTTCAAGGGCCACCTGGGAGAGTTAGGGTTCTGCAGGTTTTCTTTCTTTTTTTTTTTTTTAACTGAAATCTAATGTGGGGACTGGGGGAAATGAAAAGAGCACAAAGGGAAGCGGCTAAGATCAGTTTGCTTTGATACCAAATTTGATGTAGGATGCTCTGAGAACAATTCTTACACCGACATTGAGAACTAACACACAAATACTTCTCTCAATTCAATTTGATTTCATTCAAGTCTACGTTTTCCTCAATGTACAAGGACATTTATATAAAAATCATTACAACTAAAAAAAAGATAGAAATATTTTAGAAGATAATGAAAAGCTAAAATAGGCTAATAAATAAAATATGATTAAGATTATTTTTTTTATAAGTAATTAAAAGATGTATTAAGAAGACACCGAAGATATCACCCATATACAAAAAGAGGCCATTACAAAACACCATAATGCCCTCAAGCTCTCTATAGTGATCATATCGATAAAATCAAAAAAAGTCAACTTTGTACCATGAATAAGTGCTTGACTCCAACTATACAAAGTTCTTAAGAAATAAATTTGAAATCATCAATAGCCCTAGCCTTATTCTCAAAAATTCGAGCATTCCTCTTCTTCCAATTGCTGCACCAAATAGCCAAAGGCATCAATTTCCAAACACCTAGGACCTAACTCATTTTTAACCTTTTTCTCCATGCCACCAAAACATGTCTTATGGTTCTAGGTTGCACCCAACTAACCCCCATCAAAGAAAGAGATAAATTCCACAAAGCAAAGACCCACTGACAATTGACAAAAAGGTTGTCTACTGATTCTTCCTCCCCAAAACACATACGACACCTACTAGCCAACTTGAAGTTTCTCCTTTTGAGCATGTCCTCTGTTGAAAGCTTTCCCTTTGTCGCTACCCAAGTAAGAAAGCATGCTTTGGTGGCAACTTTAGATTGCTAAATCACCTTGGCTGGGAAATCAAGGATGGAGAACCCTTTGTACCTTTCCTGCAATAACTTCTGACACCGAATTGGCCACTAGAGTCATGAGGCCAAAGAATCTCATCATTACCCTCATAAGAGACCTTCATATTAGCAAGCAAAGTTAAAAGATGTAGCACACCCTCTTTTTCCCAATCACACGCTCTTCTTCCAAATCATTTGGGCTTATCGAGAAGTAATATTCCAGTAGTACTGAATGTTATTCGAAGAGACAACTTCATGCATTGTTGCTTCTTTCAACTAAGTCATCCTTAAAAGATTCGGGAATGGAAAATTAAAAGGTTGATCACTACACAGCACATCACTTCAAAACAAGATCCTCGACCCATTTATCACCCTATAATGCACACGAGAGCAAAAATGTTCAACATCACTCATAATGGATTTCTAGTAGCCCACCCTATGACCATAAGAGCTTTTCTTACTCCACTCCCCAAAATTGTCCACCCCATACTTTGTTTCGATCACACTTGTCCACATAGCATCCTCTTCCTTGGTGAACCTCCAAAGCCATTAGGCCTTGAGAGATTTATTCATATCGCAGAGATGTCTAATGCTAAGGGCATCATTATGTTTTAGGTGGTAGACAACGTCCCAAGTGACCCAATGAAAACCATTATTTGAATCACTACTAGACCCAATGAAATCCCTCATGATTTTCTCTAGTTGATTGGCAATGCTAACTAGAATGGTAAATGAAAACATGAAGTAAATAGGCAGAATAGATAAGGTGCTTTACAGTAATGTCAGTCTACCCTCTCTAGAGAGCAGCTTAGATTTCTACCCAGCTAGTCTCTTGTGGAACCTTTCCACAATTGGTTGTTGCTGTGCATTTGTAAGGAGCTCCTATTGGAAGGCCAAGATAAGAAGATGGAAGATACTCTACCCCACAACCAAAGAAATGTGCAAGGTGAGGAAGGTGTGGCACCTCACCGACAGGAATAAGGACACTTTTTGATAAATTAGCTCCCAAGCTAGACATTATTCATCTTAGAAGTGAGGTTTGCAAAAAAATAGAGTATAAAACCTTCTGCCAGACCAACTTCCATAGCTTTATTCACTAGCCTACTGAGGGTCCCCATCACTATAATAAAAAGAAGGGGAGATAAGGGGTCACCTTGATGAAGCCCCCTTGAGCTTGAGAAAAAATTGGTTGCTTCACCGTTGACTAGCACAGAAAAAGAACGGTAAAGATACAAAAGAAAATCCATCTCCTCCACTTGCTAAGAAAGCCCATCTTTTTAAGAGAAAGCATAAGCAAATCCCAAGAAACATGGTCACAAGCTTTCTCAGTGCTAAGCCTGTAAAGAATTCTATATTGATTTAATTTGATACATAAGTCACTACACTCATTAGCTATCAACACTGCATCTAAAATTTGATGACCACGAATAAAAGCTTGATGATTCCAGCTTATATTGCAAACAACGTTTCTCAACCTAGAAGCGAGGACTTTAGCTGAATTTTGTATGCACTCCCCACCAGGCCAATAGGCCTAAAAATTCTTAATGTCATTTACACCTACCACTTTAGAAAGTAAACTAATAAAACTGGCATTCAAGCTTTTCTCGAAAGCACATCTCTCATGAAGTCAACAAAGAAACCCATGATGTACCCTTTAACAACATTCCAACAATGCTCAAAGAAAGCAATATTGAAGCTATCAGGCCCGGAGATTTCTCTTTTCCTAAGTGATTGCTGGTGCTCCATACTTCCTCCTCTAAAATACCTAATTCAAGATCCAAGGCATCATCAATATTGATGGAATTGTAAGAAATCCCATCAAGGAGAGGCCTTCATAGATGCTCTTCATGATAAAGACTCTCATAGTAATGAGCAATAGTGCCTTTCACATCAGAATCCTCATTGAAGACCAAGTCATCTACTTTCATTCTAAGAATGGCACTGAAATTCCTCCTAGAGTTAGCTACTCTATGGCAAAATTTAGTATTGCTTGCAGACACCAAACTTGATCAAATGTTCTTTGGCTCATTGCCTCCAAAAGCTGTCCATCCAACTACGCACCGCGGAGAGCTCTATCTTCATCTCAAGTCCTGGGACTATCTGCAAGAGTAATCGAAAGTTCGTGCTCCTTTTCACTTAAGAGTTTGATATTCTTCACAAAAGTAGACATCTGTTTAAAAACATCTTTACTCCAATCTTTCGACATCATTTTCAAGAAATTCAATTTCTTAGCCAAAATATAACTAGGGGATCCAGAAATATTAAGCTCATCCCACCAGCCTTGCACAAGCTCGGTGTTAGCTTCCTTAAGCTTACAGTATATTTTATTAATGTGTTTTAGTGAAAGACAAAAATGAGTTGGTCTACTGGTATATTTATCACATTATATTTGGACCTACCTTAGTGCTTCAATTATTTAAATGTGCTATGATTATAAGTATATGTTGACATGGTTGATTTTATCTTGGAGATAGTTTAGTGTTCAAATTTGAATATGTGATCTTTATGTTGAAATTTGAATACTAATCTTGAGATAATATTATGGTTCATTAATTATATGTTAATATCTTTGAAAATGTCAAAGCTTTGCTATTAATATGATAATATCTTGTGATAGAATATCTTGAAAGATTATGCTACAAATTATGAATGGTTCTAGATAATTCTCAGCCAAGATATTCTACCCAAATCAAGGAAACTAGCTATTGAAATTATTTGAGTAAGAACAGAAAAGTTCAAGGGCTTGGAATGCCAGATTCAAGACCTTAAAATCGACATGAAGATTGGCTTTCCATAAGAGATACAACGATCACTTGCCATGTTTTTCTCCACCCCTTTGTACACCTCTTGTCTATAAAAGGGAAAGGGATTGGCAGTAGGAAGAAGAGACAACAAGACAGAGAAGCAAGCACTCATTGGCATATCTCTTACTTAGGCATTCAATGGCATACATTGAGATTTAATTTGCTTCAATTACATTTGATATGTATTGTTCAAGTTGTAATTTGTATGGTATTATAGAGTTGAAGGGCCAACTCTACCGAGTTTAGTTGAAAGGTTCAACTTATGACTTGGAACTTAGAGTAGGTGTACTCTAGAGTTGTGTAATCATCCCTGCTAATAAAAATTCGAGTTAATCGTAGAGTTAAGGAACTCTAGGTGGGGACTAAGCCTGGTTGAGGCTAACCTCGTTAAAAAGTTCTTGTGCTTTGCCCACATTTATATTTTCGTTCTTTATTTTGATTAATTTGTGATCTTTGACCATCACTCTATTTACCCCCTCTAGGGTAATTTAACTAGCCAAATCGGGCCAACAGTTGGTATTAGAAGTAAACTATTTTTGTGAGACTTTTTGGTCTACAGTTCGATCCCATGGCTAGTTATGATTTTGACTCTGATTACTTTTTACTTTTTAAAGGTACTAATTATTTTTTGTGGTAGGAAATAATATGGAATGTTATATCATGCGCAAGGGTCTCAATCTTTGGGAGATCGTGGTCAAAGGTCCAATAGTTATTGAGAAATCGAAAGACGAATATACTAAAGATGATTACACACGAATATCCAAAAATTTTAGAGTTATAAATATTTCATATTGTGCTCATACTGTTGATATTTATGAGTTTATCTCACATTGTGATAGCGTAAAGGAGATTTGGGAGACTCTTTATTATTTGTATGGTACTAATCAAAATGGGTTGTTAAGAAATTTTGAGGGAGAGGATGAAATGAATATGGATGGAAATGTTAAGGAAGTAGAGGATCATCAATTATATGAAGAGCAAGAACATGAAAGTGGTGATCCAATTCAAGGCATCATACAGAATGATGTGAAACACACCCAAATTGAGGAGTTGCTTGAAAATGATGAGAAAAATAAAGATCCTTGTGATTCATCCATTCTCCAAAGTGGTAAGTATGAGGTAAAATCCATGCCTGAATTTTCAAATAATATTTTATCTCCAAATTGTCATATTTTTTATGATTTAAATACCACACCAAATTTTCAATGTTCAAAAATTCTGAATTATGGTGTTAAATCAAGAGGGAAAGAAAAATTTTATCTCCTTAATTTTTCTTACTTCTAACAATTTAGAATCCAAGAAGAAAAGGGTATCAAGATTTGGCCGAGCAACTTTATTCTTAAAGAAATCAAAAAAGAATATGTATGTCTGTGGGATGTTATTGATTCCACATTTACATGCTAATAATGAATTTTCAATAGCATTTGATCCTCCTAAAAAATTAAGTGGACAAGAAAATATTGGAGCTTCGCAAAGGCATATAGTAAGTTATGGTTTGTCAAAAGTAAAAATAACTTATTTTCTCGTTGTCCAGATTTCAAAACCTTGAAATATAGTCCGAGGCCTTGAAATTTAGGAAGAACCTAGGATGTGACAGCATGTAAATAACTAAAATTAAGGGTTTGAATTTTTGTTTTAAACATCTGGAATAGTGGTAATATTTTGATTCTTGCTAAACATAAGGCGATGTTCCTTTGCTTGATCTACTTCCCATTGATGGAATTTTGATTTTCAAAATTTTGAATTTTAATTTGTTTTGTTATCTTTGGAACGTGAGCATGATCAATATTCCAATATATCTTATACTATTTTAACATGAGATTATGCACATATGATCTCAATGCTTTTGTCCATAATTATTATGCTCCCTAATACTTGCATAAATGATATAGCTCGTTTCTATAAGGAAAAAAATTATATCTCATGACGATTTTTCGATGACTGATTTATTCTTGAAGGTGGAAAATTGTTGTATTAATATGTTAATGCTCATGAGAATATCAAGTCAATGCATGCATGTTAGGATATATTATTTGATCAAAATGGTAGTGTTTACCCTTATATTTTTTTATAAGTGCCATAGATTAAGGGGGAGCATCTTTATATGTCATTGATTTGTTAAGGGGAAGCTATAAGTGTTTGCCATAATTTTTATATGCTGCAACTTTTTTTTTTCTCCTTCTTGTACTACCTTTTTGATGGAACACAAAAAGGGGGAGAAGTATTTGGCAAAGCATTCGTGGTCTAACATTCCTTAAGCTTACAATATATTTTATTAATGTGTTTTGATGAAAGACAAAAATGAGTTGGTCTATTGGTATATTTATCACATTATATTTGGACATACCTTAGTGCTTCTATTATTTAAATGTGTTATGATTATAAGTAGATATTGACATGGATGATTTTATCTTGGAGATGGTTTAGTATTCAAATTTGAATATGTGATCTTTATGTTGAAATTTGAATACTAAATCTTGAGATAATATTATGGCCCTTTAATTATATGTCAATATCTTTAAAAATGCCAAAGATTTGCTATTAATATGATAAGATCTTGTGATAGAATATCTTAAAAGATTATGCTGCAAATTATGAATGGTTTTAGAGGATTCTCAGTCACAATATTCTGCCAAAATCAAAGAAACTAGCCGTTGAAATTATTTAAGCAACTTGAATGCCAGATTCAGGGCCTTGAAATCGACATAAAGATTGGCATTCCACAAGAGATGCAATGGTCACTTGCCATATTTTTCTCCACCCCTTTTTACACCTCTTATCTATGAAAGGGGAAGGGATTGGCAACAGGAGGAAGAGACCACAAGAGAGAGAAGCAAGCACTCATTGGCATATCTCTTACTCAAGCATTCATTGGCATACATTGAGATTTAATCTGCTTCAATTATATTTAATTTGTATTGTTCAAGTTGTAATTTGGGTGGGATTATAGAGTTGAAGGGTCAACTCTGCCAAGCCTAGTTGAAGGGTTCAACTTGTAACTTGGAACTTAAAGTAGGTGTACTCTAGAGTTGTGTAATCATCCCTCCTAATAAAAATTTGGGTTAATCCTAGAGTTAGGGACCTCTAGGCGAGGACTAAGCGTGGTTGAGGCTAACCTTATTAAAAAGTTCTTGCGTTTTGTCCACATTTATATTTCCATTCTTTATTAGCCAAATCGAACCAACACGCAGAAAGACCTTCCACCTTAAGCCACACATTTTCAAATTTAAAAGGCCTTCTAGCAACAAAAATATCACCAACATAAAGAAGAACAAGAATATAATTAGATGTGATCTTGGGAAAACAACTTCATGGACCCCATGAAAATAGATAAAGTAGAGGAATCTATCAATTCGAGACATGACTGGAACTTGACCATGGCTAGACCAAGTAAAGCATGCACCTTTCAGAGGTGGATCAATAAGATTATAAGAATCAAGAACTTACCCATAGTCGAAGTTAATCGTCTTCTAGATGATCTCTTAGAAGGGAACCTAACCACATTGAAGTGTCCTTCTAAACCCCAAGGGATATCCCATAAAGATATAAAAATAACAACTCATCTCATAAATCAGCCCGTAAACAAAAGTATCTTACAAAGACCTTAACTTGCAACATATAGAAAAAGCCCCGACTCGAGAGTCGATAAGCTCTAAAAGCTGAGAGTCCCATATGATAATGATGCCTCTAAATAACCAATAGAAAGGTGAAAGAGCCAACCAAAAGGTTGTCGGCCCCCAAAGCTAAGGGTAATGTGCCTAGAAACCTCCTCCAACTTAGACTTTGAGAAGGATAGCAACACCACATGAAAACCTCTGAAGCACCCAGTTCATATTCCCTCTCTTAATTGAAAAATTGAGTCCCCTCACATTCCAAGAAATGATCTTAATAGAAGTCATCAAAGGAAAGCTTCCTCTCCCCCTACCTCCTCTGAGACATGCACTTTTTCCTTTCCACAGGATTCCCTATTTAGTAAAGGGACCTTACCATGATCAGACATCCTAGGAGAAAACTATCATTCACACGAGTGACCTTTTCCTTCCGCTTTTTCTTCCTCCGAGAGTACAAAATTATGTCCTTAGCCTGGTTGTGAGGCAACAGACATGGCTAGTGTTCAAGTTGAACAGGTGACGCCGACACATGATGGAAAGAATGGACCCAAAGACGAATAGCTAGAATCAGAGTGAGGATAATTATCCAATAAATCTCTCAAGGCATGGAATTGAGTTACACGAGGGAAAGTTGCATCCACCTTTTTTAAGGAAAGGGGTAATTCCCTATCCCTAATAACCTTAGCACCTGAAGCCTTTCTTGACGAACCAGCTAAAAGAGTGGGCTTGAAAGCTACTAAATTTAGGCATGAAGCAATATCTCCCCTCCCCAAGGAATGTGATTGATCTCCCTGTCCCTTCTTCTAAAGACCTGCAAGACCTACATCTCTACCCCATTAGTTGGCTGGAATGAGCATCACTAAAGTTACCACAAATAACATTAGAATAGGAAGATCGCCTATTCTCATAAGACCTCACTATAGTAGTTGTCACATTTAGCATAGTTCTGCCCTTTGCATATCCTGAAATTAACATCTCTTTCCCTATCTTGCTGAGCCTAAACCAACCATCAATGTAAGGACCCTCTAGGAAAATGATGGTCCTCGACTTGATAGAGTGAGAAAACCTAGAGTAGACAATGAATCTTCTCCGGTGGTCTTTCTCAATTACAACAACAAGCAACCATTACCCATTTTAAAGGTCCTCATCCAAAGTAGGTCTGCCTTAGTAGAACAGAAGCACACCAACTCCCTAACTGACCATCTGAATTCATCAACACCAACCCTTATGACTGAAGTCTTCTTCCTACTCACTTCTGACATGTTAAAAGGAAAACCCCTTCTTCACCCCTATAAAACTCAAACAATTTGCCATCGACCCTCAGTAAGGTCCCTAAGATGAACAGAGTAAAGAAGAGCCAAGAAAAATTAAAGGGAGAAAACTCACAACCAAAAAATTTAGAAAAACGTACCTTAACAAGAATTACCACCAGAACGAAACCTAAGAACCTCAAAGAACATCCCCTAGAATGATGCAGGAGACTACCAGAAGCCAAATAGAGAAAAAAACACCACCAATAGGTCAGTCGACATCCTATAAGAAGTAAAAAGCTAGTAAAAATTTTTCGACGATTGAAAAACACACCAGTGATTAGAACTCCGGCGATAGAATCACAATTGGTAGCAGAAAAGTCCAGCCAACCAGGAAGGAGGAGTAGATTTCCAAAAAACTCACCCACCGAAGAGAGATCTAAGAATAAGCAAACTCGAGAGGGAAACACTACCTAGGGAAAGGAACTCCAGCTGATAAGCGAGATGTCCATGGCTCTCGTAGACCCAAGGCTCGTCAGACCTAGGGGGACCTTTGATAACCGATGACTGTGGGTGGCGCCCTACCTTTGACCAACCGAAGACAAAAAACCCCACCCAATAAGACTAACATTATTATCCAAAAAAGAATCCCTAAGTTCTAAAATCTCATATGCTTCTTAGAACAGACACCGTCATATTATTGCTTGGGAGATACTGCATCAATTGCAATAAAAGCTTCAAACTCAACCTTCGATTGAGTGCCACATTTTTGCAAAACCCTAAATCGCTAGTGACTCTTTTGCTTACAAATTTAGCGTTGTTATGCTTTCGGATAGTCATAAAGAGCGTTGAAACCTCTTGCCTGTGCTGACTTGGTGTTGTTGGATCCTCTTCTCTTGAAAAACTACGTGTGGTGGCTCATCTCCACGCTATTGTTTGTTGCTGCTATTCAAGGTTCCTGGTTCCCATGCTGTTCTAACCACCTGTGGCTGTGCTTATGCTATTGCTATCCAAAGGAAATTACTAAGGTGTGGGTCTCACCATTCTAAGTTCATAAACCACCCTCTTGATTTCTACTGCCTTGTTTCCATTTCCTGTCATTGTGGCAGAGGAGGCACTGTACCCTAAGAGGTGTGAGGATCGCGATTTAGTTTTATAAGAGTTAGGTTTTTCTATTATGAAGCTAGTCTAATTCCTTATTATTTGGATTTTTGACTGCTTGCTTAGATCCTAATTTTCATCCTTACTTCTTATTCCTTGCTTGGTTCGAGTCGTATCAATAATCGATATCAAACTTTGTGCTCTATAGTATGCATAGTACTTATTTATCATTGTCATTATTATTGTAATTTGATCTAATATCAACACCTGCACCTTGCATTTACATTTGCATCTAGCACGCCCTTCTCACCCATACAGTCTTACCAATCCCAGATTTATACCTTATTTAGAAAACTTAACCATTAGGATGAGAGGTTTATCCAATGAGGGGCTAAGATTGACAAACTAACCCGAGCCTTTAAAATGCTACCTATGTTTTACTAACCTCAAACCCCATCACAAGATTACCTTGACTTCTTATGGACAGGAGTGACCGTTGTAAGTTAGTCATCTATAAGTTAGCTTAGGCTAATAAGTTTGAGGAGAGGGAATTTAAGCAACTGCTTCACCCTAACTGTTGGGAGTGAGAGCAAGGAAGTGATTTAAGACATGATCAGAGTCATTGGGGACCTAGATTTGGCACCCCTAGAGACGATAGGAGGATGGGCAGCTATAAGAAGCTAGATATGTAGACCTTGAACCTGATCACCATAGAAATGTTCACAAGGGTCATTTCGACATTACTCGAAAGCTAAAGATATCTGTACCCCCTTTTGATGGTAAGATAGAGGTCACCACTTTTTCTAACTGGACAGTTGCTATGGAGGATTACTTTGATTGGTATGAGATGTCTGATATTAAGTAAGTTCGATTTGCTAAGATAAAACTCGCAAGACCTCCTAAGAAAGTTTGGCAAATGGTCACGAGCCACCTTGAATGAATGCCTTAACCTCCCATAATGTAAATGAAAGTTATAAAGGATAGGTTGAAAGAGAAGTATTTCCTTCTTTCTATAAAGCCTACCTTGTCGACTAGATGCTCTATCTTAGGTAGTTCATCTTTAGTGTATACAACTACATCATTAGTTTTGAAAAATTAACTCAATGTCGTAACCTTCTTGAGGATCCTTCCATTAACATAACCTGCTTCATTCGAGGCTTATACCTGGCCTTAAGAGGGAAATAACCTTGTTTACACCTTACACTCTTGATGAGGCTTACCATGAAGCCTTAGAGGTTGAAAAACTTAACAAGCTTTACCCTGTGCGATGTTCCACCCCCTTCCCTAGGACCCCTACCCAATCTGTTCCTACGTTGCTTGAATCCTTTGGGAGTGCTTCAACCTCTAAGGGCTATAGCTTTCAAGTCCTACCTAGAGTCGTCTCGCCTGGTGGTATAGCCCCTCAGTACTTCCCTTAATCTAGTGAACAATGTCTAATGTTTTAGTTGTCGTAAGAGAGGTCATTATGCTTCTGGGTTACCTATCGTACCCTTGCATTAGAGCAATCATGTGAACGCTTGAACTTAAGGAAGAGCTTGACCTTAAAAGAGGCTTTCAGGATCTTGTTGATGTTGAAATTCCCTTCTCTATAATGCACATCTTAGAATTGTTAGATTTTTTTACCCAACCCAATCTTGAACAACGAGGGGAAATATACCACCATCTTTATACCCTTATTAAGTGTGGGGAAACTCTTATGAAAATGGTCGTCAATGGTGGTAGCACTATGAATATTGTTGTCAAGCTCACCATAACATGATGTCACCTTAAGGTAGAGCGTCATCCTCACACTTTCAAAGAAGTATAGGTCAATAAAGTCGATTTAACAATTACCCATAAGTGTAAGGTTCTCATCCAGATTGGTTGTTATAAGAATGAGATTTTATGTGATGTCCTTCCTATGGATGCCGCCATATCCTTTTAGGTCATCTTTGGCTTTATGATTTGAATGTCACACATTATGGAAAAGATAATACATATACCTTCAGGTATCTAAATAAGAGTATCACTCTTAACCCATGTTAACTTAAAGAGTTGTTGCCTTCCCCGACCTTATCCTCTCCAATCAGCATGTCTACTCTACCTAGAGGAACTACTTTTCATCTTCACCCTAGAACTTTTTGAGAGATTGGGAAACTCTAATAAGTTCTATTGGAAATCTTAGCTAAAAAGCTGGCCTCGGACTTAATTTTCTTCCCTAGCTCTCCCACTTGTGCCTCTTCTTCTAAGGAAATCCCAAAGGAGATTGATGAATTACTTAAGGAGTTTGCCGATATTGTTTCTGATGAGCTCCTGAGTGTGTTACCTCCCCTTATGGACATACAGCAAGCCATTGACCTAGTCTCTGGTCCTAGTTGCCTAACCTTCCCCATTACATGCTAAACCCTACTAAGAGAGTTAATTTGAATCGATAGGTGGACGAACTATTGTCTAAAAGGCTTTATTCACCATAGCTTAAGTCCCTGTGTGGTTCCTGTCCTTCTTAATCCTAAGAAGGATGGTTCCTAGATAATGTGTGTCGATAGTAGAGCTATTAACAAAATCATCATGTAGTATAGATTCCCTATTGTGAGGTTAGAAGATATGCTTAATTATATTATTGGGTCTAACAAGTTCTCTAAGATAGACCTTCGTAGTGGCCATCATCATGTTTAGATTATGCCCGGGAATGAATAGAAACATGCATTTAAGAACCATCATATCCTATTTGACTGTATGGTGAATTGGTAGTGCTGCTTGGATTGTCTAATGCTCTAAGTATATTTATGAGACTCATGACTCATGTTTTGCAACCATTCTTAGGGAAGTTCTTGGTGGTGTATTTTAATGACACCTTGGTGTAGAGTAAGTCTCGAGAGCGACACGTTGAGCATCTTAGGTAACTTTTCTGTATTCTTAAAGAGGCAAAGCTCTTTGTCAATCTGAAGAAGTGTCTTCCTCTAACCCCAGCTTTTATTTTTAGGGTTCATTGTATCCACTCAAGATATCTCTTCTGGCTCTGACAAAGTGAATGCCATAATGTTGGAACTGCAAATAAAGTCAAGTTACACTCAAAGGAATGCAAGGGATTAGCTAAGAACACGAAGAACCCAGCTTGAGTTTAGCGGAATCCAAAATTAAAAGGGAAATGGAAGATAGAATTAATCTTGATTCTTGGATACAAAAACGCCATCAAGATCAAGGTTAGGGCTCTGAATCTTAATTAGGATGTAGAAACATGACCTGATTAAGGATTAAGACTCACTTGAACACCACCCACCTTGACCCAAGCTAGGATAAGCAAGTAAGAGTTTCGGTTGTTTAAGGAGCGATGCTCTCTTTTCTCATTCAAGGAATATGCAATCTGATTACAGAATAAAGCTCCCTAAGGCCTTATACACACATGCACAAGCTATCTTAGTAGCATTAATAGGTTCCTTCAAGGTTAGGAAACCACTTAACCTAGCTTAAAACTGGCTAAGCTAAACTGAAATCTAGCTTACTAAAATAGCAAAGTACAAAGCTTGCTTAATCAAACTAATTACAATCCTTGAGTTTAGTTAACTATTATGTTTAAGCCTAAAACGCAATATTAACCAAGTAATTAAGCAAGGAAGCAGCTGGCTATATGTGTAAGAAAAGAGAAAAAGCTACTGGTTCCTTTTTGCTTTACAGCTACCCAAAGGGAGTGTTTCTGTCTTTTCTTCCTTATTCTTCATTGGCTTTGTTTGTGGTTGAGTTAATAGGCTGATGATTGTGTCTCAACTCCTTTCAACTTCCAAATGATGCTGCTGGACTAGGATTGGACGCTAAAAGTAGAACAACCACCAAATGCACCAATTGGATAAACTGGGCAATTTTCAGGCTATTTTTAGGTGCCACATGTCTCATGCAAAAAGTGAGCATTGTTTGGCTTTCCTTCTATGACCATAGGATGTCTTCTAACTCCTCCAAGTGGAAAATCTAGTTTATCAACTTATTTGCTAGTTTAAATCCTTAGATAAATTAGACCGAGCAGAACCGGGCTCCAACCAGCACGATTTGTAAAATGGACATAGTTCTTCAATATCCACTTGACTTAACTTGACTTTCTTGATTAAACCAAGTAGAGGGAACCAAGATATGCAAAAATTCAAAAATTAAGGACTTAAACCTTAAGGAGGCCTAAGTAATTAAGAACACAAAACTAGGCTTAAAATCTACCTTGAACCCGATGCATCTGTTTGAGTCCCTTTAAAAATGTGAGTGATCCTTTGGACTTTGGACATTGAATTAAGACTTCATGGACTTGTTTGAGCATCCTCATTGGACTAGCTAGAAGGGACTCCATCATCCTCCCCTCGTTAAGAAGATTTGATCCCTAAATCTGCTAGCTAGTTGTCTACCACATTGAATGTGGCTGAAACTCCAAAGTCACCTCGTAAATCAACCTTATAATCATTGTCATTTCCCTATCCAAAACCTCAAATGGACCTTTAGCTCTTGGCATCAACTTGTTCTTGCATTTTGAAAGAAACGTTCTTTCCTTAAGTTAATCCAAATGAGGTCTCCTAGCTGAAATACCTTCTTTCTCATATGCTTGTTAGCTTGGGCTTGGTATAAGGCGTTAGTCTTCTCTTTTCTACACTGAACTAACTCATGGAGCTTCTGGATTTCTTCTACTCTTGCTGGTGCATCCGTGCTTGGCTTTTGGTCTAGAGGCCGTAGGGTAAGATCAAGTGGGCTAAGGGGCTCAATTCCATAGACCACTTTGAAAGGGGATAGAATAGTAGCCTTGCTAGGGGCCTTGTTGTAAGCAAACTCGGCATGTGGCAAAAGCAAATCCTAAGCTTTGGTATGAGGTTTAATCAAAGCTCTCAGGAGAGTTTCTAAGGTTCGATTGGTAACCTTAGTTTGCCCATTAATTTATGGATGACAAGTGGTACTATACTTGAGTTCAAGACCCAATTTCTTCCACAAGGCAACACAAAAGTGACTAAGAAACTTAATATCTCTATTAGAAACAATGGACCTAGGAATACCATGTAATCTTGTCACCTCCCTGAAGTACAGCTCTACGACGTCTGTAGCAGCATTCGTCTTATTGTATGGAATGAAATGTGCCATCTTAGAAAATCTATCTACCACGATGAAGATTGAATCTTTGTTCCTTTAGGTTTTATGCAAGCCTAGAATAAAAGCCATGCTTATATCCACCTAAAGAAGTGTACGGACTAGTAGAGGTGTATAAAGGCCGTGGGGAAGAGAATGGCTCTTAGCCACTTGGCATGTGATACACCTCCTCAAGATGTCTTAAACATCCTTCTTCATTCCTGGCCAATAGTAATGTTCGCTTAACATGACCAAAGTCTTGGACTCTCGATAATGGCCAGCTAAAGATCCTCCATGCACCTCTCTAATCAAGTGCTTAAGGGTGCTACACTTAGGAATACACAATCGTGTACCCTTAAACAGAAATCCCTCTTAAACCAAAGGATCTTGTTTGTGGTGCTTTTAACACGCAGAAAACAACTCCCCAAAGTCTTCATCACTAGCACATAAGCACTTTAGATGCTCAAAACTAAGTATACAAGCATCTAACTAGAATAGCAGTAAGTACCTCCTAAATAGTGTATTAGCTCCTTGATTGAGTGTCTCGGACTTGTTTGTAAAGAGGAATGACTATAGAAACTCAGCCCATTTGGCATGGCATGAGTTCAACTTATGTTGGCCTTGAATGTACTTCGAAACCTCATGATCAGAATACAAAATAAACTCTCTAGCCACAAGATAATGACTTCAGCACTCAAGACAACCCACAATCACATAAAACTCCTTATCATTGGTGGAATACTTTCATCTTGAATCACATAATTTCTCAATAAAGAAGGACAAAGGCTTACCTTCTTAAGTAAGAACAACACCTATACAAACACCAGATGCATCAATTCAATATCAAAGACTTTCTCAAAGCACGGCAAGGCAAGTACGGGTGCTTAAGTTAGTCTCCTTTTCACTTCCTCAAAGGCAGATTGGCTTTAGGGGTCCATTTCAATGATGTACCCTTAATCATCTATGTTATCGGAGCCATAATGGTACTAAAGTTTCCTATAAACCTTCTGTAAAAAGAAGCAAAGCCATGAAAACTTCGTACATCGTGCATGCTTTGTGAAATAGGCTATGTCCGAATAGCCTCTAACTTATTCTCATCTACCTTAATACCTTAACCAGTAATAATATAGCCTAAGAATGTCACCTCATGAGTAAAAAAGGTGTATTTCTTAAGGTTACCAAATAACTTCTCACATTCAAGAACTAGCATAATCTGAATAAGATGATCTTGATGCCCTTACTGGTTCTTGGAGTAAATCAGAATATCACCGAAGTATACAACCATAAACTTCCCAATGTAAGGTCTAAATACTTGATTCATTAACCTCATGAACATATAGGAGTATTTGAAAGACCAAATGGCATAACTAGCCACTCATATAATCCTCCTTTAGTCTTGAATGTCGTTTTCTATTCATCTCCCTCTCGGATTCTAATTTTGTAGTATCCACTTCAAAGATCAATCTTTGAAAACACGGGTGAGCTATGTAACTTACTCTAGCATGTCCTCAAGTCTAGGTATGAGATACCTATACTTGATAGTAATCTTGTTTACGGCTCTACTATCCACACACATACACATGCTACCATCCTTCTTAGGAACTAGTGAAGCTGGTACGACACAAGGGCCTGGAGACTTATGTACTAGCCCTTTGGACATCAGTTCCTCAACTTGCCTTTGAATCTCTATGGTTTCCTTAGGATTCATCATATAAGCTGGCTTGTTTGGAAGGATGAAACCTGGAATAAGATGAATGTGGTGCTGGATATCTCCTTTGGGAGGTAAATCATATGGAAACAAGTGACTGAAACGGGTGATTAGGGAAATGGCTATAGGGTGGCTTGGCAAGGAAGTTTCTGGTTTCTCTTGAACATTCAGAGTCTACTCCTTAAAAGCTTTAAACTCATCATATGAGGCCTTTAAAAGTGGTTCACTAAAGGTGAGAAGCAAATCAGAATTTTTAGGTTTCTTTTGGGGTTTTTTTTGTAGAGCTTAGATGGGGATAAAGGAACTAAGGTAATCTTCCTCCCTCCTTTAGAAAAGGAGTATGTATTTAAGAATCCATTATGCACTACCTTCCTATCATACAACCAAGGCCTATCTAGTAAGATATGGCATGCATCCATGGGGATAACATCGCATCATAACTCATCTTGGTAGTTCTTTCCAATGGAATAAGAAATAAGGCACCGGGAGTTAACTTCTAATCCCTTGCTTTGGTTTAACCACTAGATGTTATATCGATGGGGTGGGTCATGGCTTGTAAGCCTAGTTTCTTAATCATGCTAAGTGAAACTACATTGGCATAAGTCCCTCTATCTATAATCAACGAACAAACTCTCTCTTGAACTGTAAACCGGGTATAGAATATGTTTTCCCCCTGCTCGTCTTTGGTACCATTCTGGCCACTCAAAACATTTCTCAATACTAGCATTTCTTGCCTCCTCCTCTACTTCCTCTAGAGTTTCCTTAAGATCACCCTCAACATCCTCCTCATTTTCCTCCTTAATCTCTTGCTCTTCGACGACTTTTCATTCAGCTAGTGTGATCACCTTGTGGTTTGGATAGTCCGTGGCAATGTGTCCAAGCCCTTAGCATTTAAAGCACCATCTCGTGCTCATAGGACTAGGATTGGATCTGTTTGGAGCTGGTTGGCTCTTTTGTGGTGTGGAATAGAAGGGGAAGGATTTGTAGGCTTAGGAAATGGGTTAGGGCTTCCCTTGTTAACTGGTGGGTTTCGGGGTGAAGGTTTTGTAAGCTCATGTTTAAAGGGTTGTCTTGTCTTCTTTTGTTGCTCAACCTTATGAGAAAGGACATATACCTCATCAAAAGTAGTGAACTATTGTAATTCAAAGACATTAGCATACTTAGGCTCTAGCCCTCCTAAGTATCTAACTATGGTTTATTCCTCAGGTTCCTAGATGTCACATTTGGTTATGAGTTTCTCAAACTCACATGTGTATTCTTTAACATTAAGGTTACCTTGTGTAAGGTTATAGAGTTGAGAATAGCTATCTTAAATATAGGCTGGGGGTAGAAACCGTGACTTGAGTTTTGCCTTTATCTTTTCCCAAGTCTAATCTTACTTTTACGGTTAATATCTCTCTTGGCACATAGGTTAGTCCAACATAAGCAAGCACACTTCCTTAGCCTAAGAGCAACCAGTTTGACCGTCTTGTCTTTAGGCATGTCCTTGTACTCAAGATCCTTTTAACCATACGCATCCACTTAAGAAACTTATTTGGATCTAGTTTGCCCTCCAATCAGGAATCTCAGCTCTAACGTTATTAGAGTTGGCTTGGAATCTTGGTTCAATCCTTGTTCTTCTCAAGGATTCATCGTTACTAGATGAACTTAAAGGTGTGCTGGCTTCTTGTTCTTCCTCCTTGTGACCTAACCGAGTAGGTTCTTCATACACCTTTTGCTTTTATTTCATAAAGTTACCAAGTTGTTTCCTTAAGTACTCGTTTTAAGCATTAAGTTCTTGATTAGAATCCTTAGGTTCTTGATTAGAAATGAAAATGGCTTGGTTGTTCCTTAGAATAACCTCAAGCTTCTCTTCTAGACTCATACTAGCAGTCATTGCGTATCAGGGCTAGTTCGAACAAAATACGGGTTTGTGTTTAGGAATGTGTTTAAGAATGAATCTGGAAGTGTGGGGCTGAACACCAGGCTAAGGAGAAACTTAGCTCTGATACCAAAGTTGATAGAGCTGCCAATGAACTCGACTTACAATCAAAGGAATGCAAGAGATTAGCTAAGAACACGAAGAACTCAGCTTGAGTTTAAAGGAATCTGAAATTAAAAGGTGAATGAAAGATAGAACTAATCTTGATTCTTGGATACAAAAACACCGCCAAGATCAAGGTTAGGGTCCTTAATCTCAGTTAGGATACAAAAATACCACCTAATCAAGGATCAAGACTCACTTGAACACCACCTAACGTGGCCTAAGCTAGGATAAGCAAGCAAGAGTTTCAGTTGTTTAAGGAGCAATGCTCTCTTTTCTTATTCAAGGAATATGCAATCTGATTACAAAATGAAGCTCCCTAAGGCCTTATACACACGTACATAAGCTACCTTAGTAGGATTAGCAGGTTCCTTCAAGGTTAGGAAATCTCTTAACCTAGCTTAAAACCAGCTAAGCTAAACTGAAATCTAGCTTAATAAAATAACACAGTACAAAGCTTGCTTAATCAAACTAATTACAATCCTTGAGTCCAGTTAACCTTTATGTTTAAGCCTAAACTCAATATTAAGGATGTAATTAAGGAAGCAGCTGGCTATATGTGTAAGAAAAGAGAAAAAGCTGTTGGTTCCTTTTTACTTTACGGCTAGCTAATGAGAGTGTTTCTACCTTTTCTTCCTTATTCTTCTTTGGCTCTACTTGTGGTTGAGCTAATGGGCTGAAGATTGTGTCTTAATTTCTTTCAACTTCCAAATGATGCTGGTGGACTAGGATTGGACACCAAAAAGTAGAACAACCACCAAATGCACCAATTGGACAAACCGGGCAATTTTCAAGCTATTCATAGGCGCCACATATCTCATGCAAAAAGTGAGCATGATTTGGATTTCCTTAAATGGAGGGAAACCTTAGGATGTCTTCTAACTCCTCCAAGTGAAAAATCTGGTTTATCACCTCATTTGCTGGTCTAAATCCTAAGATAAATCAGACCAGGCAGAATCAGGCACTAACCAATATGGTCTGTAAAATGGACCTAGTTCTTCAATGTGCACTTAACTTAATTTGACTTTCTTGATTGGACCGGATAGTTAATATCTTAGGGAACCAAAATATCCAAAAATTAGACTTAAACCTCAACAAGGCCTAAGTAATCAAGAACACAAAACCGGGCTTAAAATCTGCCTTAAACCCGGATGCATATGTTTGTGTCCGTTGCAAAATGTGAGTGATCCTTTGGACTTTGGACATTGAATTAAGACTTCCTAGACTTGTTTGAGCATCAGCAATGGACTAGCTAGAGCGGAACCCATCACAGTAGGTAGTGGCCTGAGCCCTAAACCCAAGACCATCACTAACACTAGGAGTTTCCGTGGCCTTGCATCCTTCTGCACAAGATTCATTGGGCACTTTAATTCTATTATGGCTCCCATTACAAACTCAGTGGACTTCTAATGCAGCATCTTCCTTTTAGGGAAATCAAGGATAGGCTGGCATCTACTCCAGTCCTTAGACACCCCGACTTGGCAAGGTCTTCGATATTGCTCATGATGCCTCTCAGTATGACATTGATGGAGTCTTAAGAAGGGTCATCGTATAGCATTCTTTCGTGAAAACCTCATAAAATCTGATCGGATTAATTATACCATCTATGAGAAAGAATTGTATGCTCTGCTTAAGTCCATTAGCCATTGGAGGTGTCACCTTTTGGCTTATGAATTTGTTGTGTATTTGGACCATAAAGTCCTTAAGCACTTGAATTCTCAATCTAATATCAATCCTAAGCATGCTAGGTGAGCTGAGAATATTAGCGATTATTCCTTTGCACTTAAGCACAAATCTGGTGTTGAGAACAAGATTGTTAATACTCTTAGTTGCATTGGTTACTTCTTACAGACAATGTAGGTTGAGATTCTAGGTTTTGACAAGCTCGAAGTTACTTAAACCTCATGTCCTAACTTTTCACTCATTTACATAGAACTTGTGGCTGGAAACCGCAACCACCACATTGACATTGTCATTCATAATAGTTACCTATTTCGGGGTTCTAAGTTATGCATTGCTAAGATATCATTTCAATACTTCTTCATTTGAGAGATCCATGCTAAGGGATTAGTCAGCCACTTGGGTAAGGACAGGACGACTGATTTAGTCGTAGATCACTTCTATTGGTCATCTCTTAAAAGAGATGTCTATCACATTATGTCTCAATATCCCATTTGTCAGTTAGGTAAAACCAAGAGGCACAATACTTACCTTTGTACTTCTTTTCATATCTCACATGCTCCTTGTAAAGACATTAATATGAACTTTGTACTAGGTTTGCCTAAGATGCCTCGTGGTCTTAATTTGATTTTGGTTGTTCTTGATAGGTTCTCCCATTTTATTTTCTGTAGAAAGCCTTACACTGCTTAATAAGTTACTAAGTTAGTCTTTCAAGAGGTTGTTAGGTTACATGGTTTTCCCACTTCCATCGTATCTGACAGGGATATCAAATTCTAGAAGATTTTATGGAGATTGTCTGGTACTATTTGAAATTTTCTACGGTCTTCCATCTTCAAAGGGATGGATAAACTGAGGCTATTAATCACAACAGCTACTGCTTAGATGTGTTGTGGGGGAGTCCATCTTAGCACAACTACTTTCCTGATGCGTTCTGCTAGACCATACACATCTTAACCCTTGGATAACACATTAAGGTATAAACATCAAGGTTTGACTTCATATCATAATTCCAAGTCAAAGAGTATTTCCAATATATAGAGGTCACATAGGGACAATGAAAGGGAATTCACTTGCCACTCTTCAAATGGGTTGACATTTAACACACACAACATAAAAGGGTGCCATGGCATAGCTCCTACTAAGCTGGACGTGTCACTCTCTATACCATGTGAATCGTAAATCTAGCTTTACTTAAAACCGACCTATGCTACTAGATCAACATACCTAATGTTAATCTTGGCACTCAAAATTCGGCTATAAAGCTTCGATATGAAATCATTGTATTTCATATTCGACTTTCAAAAGTCTTATCTTATACTTACTAAGATGGTTACCATATTTTATAACTTATCATTCATACAACATCAGTATAATGATAATTCTATATTACAAACACCTAGTGTCAATATTGTAAAGTATTATCCTGCCCATTATATAATTAGCAAGGTGATTGTTTGTGTGACTAGGCTAATCAAAAGTGTGGTGACATTTCAATATGCCTAATATAGAAGAATAAATCATGAGCATACTATAAATGATAATTCTTGGCACTCAAGATTTGACTATAAGGGTTCGATATGAAATCATTATATTTTATATTCGACTTACAAAATTCCCATCTTAGACTTATTAAGATGATTATCATATTTTATAACTTATCATTCATACAACACAAGTATAATGATAATTCTATATTACAAACACCTAGTGTTAATATTGTAAAGTATCATCCTGCCCATTACGCAATTGGAAAGGGAATTACCTATGTGACTAGGCTAATCAAAAGTCTAGTGACATTTTAATATGCCTAACATAGAATAATAAATCATGAGCATTTTGCTCATTTACAAAAGAAATATGTTCATCACGTAACAAGATACATCCAAGCACTAAACCCTATGAATTCCTAAACTCAACAAATGAGCTTTGAACCCATCACTAGGAATAGGCTTAATCAAGGAAAAAACATGACCTTGTTGGTGTATATATACCCTATGACAATGCCTTTTGTCTCTATGGTAACACACAACACAAGCTGCCTCCATAGTTAACAGTGTTCTACAGTTTTGCTTCTAACTGCACCGTGACATGGCTCTCCCACACAGGGTAAAGGCATATCCTAAGATTAACCTAGATTCATCTGAGTCACCACCCCAATTGGAATTTGAGTATCCTCTCAACATGAGGTCTCCACCTTGATAGCAACAAACTAAGTTAGCAACATCACATAGGTAGTGCTTGATTGCTCTTGAGGGATTACCAATCATAAGTCCTGATTTTGATAACGACTTACCAAACCAACCATAAAGCAAATGTTAGACCGTATACATAAGATGACTTACCTTAAGCTTTCTACGACACTAGTGCAAGGGACATCATTGTCTCTAATTCATCATCTATTTTAGGGCATTGATCAAGACTTAAAGTTAGACCCTTATTAACTGAAGTATCTATAGATTCAGAATTACACATTCGAAATCATTCCAAGACCTTTTGTTGTATGCTTCTTGGGATGGTTTTAGACTATTTCCACTCCTAGGACATACCTAGCTTCACCCATGTCCTTCATCTCAAAGACATACGGTGGCCACTTTTTAATACCTTCAATCATCTCTAAATTGTTTCTAGCCAGCAGTATGTCATTCAACGTGCACGGTAAAAACAAATCCCCACAATTGTCTTCTGAAACCATAGATAAGCCAAATAAAGCTATGGTTTTATGGAATCTAAAGTACCAAGATTTGGAAGATTGCTTGATACTATATATGGATCTTTTAAGACGACATACCTTGTGCTTTTGTCCCTTTGATACAAAACCAATGGGTTGGTTTATATAAATCTCTTCTTCAAGGTTACCATTAAGGAAAACAGTCTTTACCTCTATTTGAAACAACTCTAGGTCCAAATAGGCAACCAGCGTTAGGAGTAGGCGAATAAAGGTAAATCTCACCACATGAGAAAATATCTCTTTGTAGTCTACGCCCTCAATTTGGGAAAAGCTCTTCGCCAGTAGACCAGCCTTGAACTTTATCGGTTGACCCATCTACCTGATGTTTTATCTTGAAAATCCACTTATTTCTAATAGACTTACGTTGAGGTGGAAGATTAATGAGTTTTCAAACCTTATCTTTTACCATTGAGATCATCTCATCCCTCATGGCATCCATCCATTCTTTGTGATTTGCTAAATTAATCACCTCTTGATATGACGTAGGTTCCTCAACTTCCAAGGGAGTGCATAGGAATATTTCCTCTTCAATTTAGAAATATCATTGAGGAATTCTTCCATGCTCACTCCTTCGAATCCTCAGACCTTCATTATTTGTCTGCCTAGGTAAAGAATCCCTTCGCCTTTCTTTTAAAGGTATGGAACCTTGAGCATGTGGAAAATCACTCACACTATCCCTTGGAGATCTGGGATCCTTAACTTATGGACTAACTGCATGTTTAGCAATAGGAGATTGAGGAAAAACCCCATTCTCAGGTTGATTCTCCCTAGTATTTGGAGATTGAGGATGAATCTCATTTTCCTTAACATACAAACCGTCACCATTCCTATCAAATAAAGGAGGTATATCATCCTCGATGATTTGGTGAAAATTCAACTCCTCCCCCCTCATCGAGAGATGGTTGAAGGTCTTGTTATAACTCATACAATTTGAGGTCTTTTTTAAATTTCACCAAATGCTTAAGAACTCACCCTGAAGAAGGTCTACATTATAGGAATTCATTTCCACCATGCCACTATTATGGTGTTCCCCATGCATTACATATCATTCAAAATGCGCAGGATATCTTATGAACACCATCTTGGTAGCTCTTGGACCCACGTTTAACATGTTTGTGGATTTGGTTGTACATATAGCCGGCCAAACCCCATGGGTGTAAGTAGCCCAAAGATGGCTTTTACTTAACCATAACTCATATAGTGCGGTAAATGTACTCTTGCTCGGCACACGGCTAAAGATATAGGCTATCGTAAGCAGCGTGTCGCCCCCCAAAACTAATTGGGAGGTTAGAATGTGCCATCATTAACCTGACATATCAAGCAATTTATGATTCTTACGCTCTATAATATCATTCTGTTCAGGTGTGAGGAATTACTAGCTGTCTTTGTATACCTTTCTCCTCACAAAATTCATTGAACATATCAGAGAGATATCTGTAACCCTGATCAATACTAAGAGCCTTAACTTTTCATTCCAATTAAGTCTTCACCTCTGCCACAAAGTATTTGAACACATCAAGTACCTAATAGCGGTGAGTTAATAGACACACAAAACCTATATCGTGAATCATCCATAAGAGTTATGAAATGAATTTTCGATGACGTACTTTGACATTCATACATCTGTAGATGTCGGAATGAATAAACTCTAAGGGACCCGAAGCCTTACCAAAAGGCTTTATGGTTGTTGTGTCAGCTAAACTTGACTCACACATGGGCAACTCAAACCTAGTGAGCCAGTCTTGACAGACCATCTTTAGCTAGCTTGTTCACTCTATCTTGGCCCTCATGCTCAGGTACTCGACCATGCCTAAAACCAGAGTTGAAAATGAGGCAAAGATGGAAGCTGTTTTATTTCGTCCATTTAAAACACCTTTTAATGTTACATGGCCGAACAAACTGTCATTGTATAAGATATCTAAGACATCAAGACCAAAGTCAAAAGAGAAAACTAATCTCAGAAGCAAAGGACATAAGGGAACATAGTACCCCAAGTGCATAGAGAGCATTGTCAAGAAGCAACATATTCCCTTCATGGAGTTTTAGATGATATGCCTATATTTCAAGGACATCTTTTTCACTGTTGTTTCCTGAATGATAGTCTATGAACACACCAGGTAGTAATGCAAGTTCACAAAATTGGCTTAGACCTTAACTATGTGCTTAGTTGCTCTCGTGTCTATAATCCACTAGGGATCGTAGTCGGCAACAAATGCTTGGGAGCACTCATATTTTTCAGCAGTAACTGTGAAAGAAGGTACCTTAGTTGGCTTAGGACAATCCTGAGTATAAGGTTCCTTATTTCTACAGTCCATAGCATTTCATGCGCACTATATTCTTCTCTCTATTGCCCTTAGCCTTTCCTTTTGGCAATACCACCCTTAAGTCTGAACCTCCAAAGGGAAATGAATCTAATTGAACCTAATGCTAAGCTCACCCCATATCTACTCAGCAGTGGGATAACTTTCAAATTCCTTCACCAAATTGTCATGCATGCAATGCAACATAGTATACCATGCTGATCGATCCTTCTCGGATCATTTTGGGTACACCTTTAGGCTCTATTGACGTTGCTCACTAGGAGTTACATCTTTGCCATTCTAAGAGACCTAGAAGCCATCAAGTATTCTAACATTTCACACTCATTCAGCAGAAACTAAATCTTTTGACACTATGT
Source organism: Carnegiea gigantea (assembly GCA_029747015.1). Taxonomy (NCBI): domain Eukaryota; kingdom Viridiplantae; phylum Streptophyta; class Magnoliopsida; order Caryophyllales; family Cactaceae; genus Carnegiea; species Carnegiea gigantea. Next base: position 955,553 of record JAKOGI010000157.1, on the reverse strand, counting down.
GCCATAGTTAATGCTATCCAGCTTTTCATTGATAGAAAGAATTCGAGTTTTAATATTTATAACCCCAAGTGTAAGGTTTATCATCGAGTACTCAGGGTATCGTCCACAAGGAGTTGGGTTTCAAGTACAGGGATTCACTCAAATGTTTCAAGCTAGGTATGTGAGAAGGAAAGAAATACAAGCCAAATTAAGCTAATAATCACAAGAAAAGAGACTTAGACTCATGGTTTGACCAATTGATGGACTAACTACTCAAGACGAATCCTAACTTACCCAAACTATTTAAAAAACTAGAGATCGTCAGTTGCACTATCAAAAACCATCGAAACCCTCTCTCAAATGGTCATGAGCTAGCCTAATTAGTTTAACCATCTATTTTCATGGGTTAACCTAATTAAACCATCAAATTAGCAATCCTTAGACCTAGCTAGGATCGGAACTATTTGCATGTCCAAATCCCGACTATCTCTTCTCCTACACTAGCTAATTAACCTCCCCTCTAGACATAAGTCAAGAGCCCAAAAACATAGATGAAAGCTCTCTCAAGAATTTCATCGAACACGCGGCGGGCATGAGAGAAGACTATAAGTTCTAAACATAAATTAGGTGTGGTTAGGCCTACTATAAGAATAGTTATCCATCAAAGGGCTAATCATAATCCAAGCCAACAAAACTAACCACTAATCATCAACAAAGAAACCATAAAATCTAACTACACCTAAACTAGCAAATATGAAAACAAACATAAACTAGAGAGGAAAGAGAATGAAACTAATCTAATCTAGCAAGCTAATAAAACATGGATTAACAATAACAACTAAACATTTAAACTAAATACAATCTAAAATGCTCAAATAAAAGAAACAAGAACAAAGTATGAAATGGAAAGAGAATAGAGAAGAGAAAATTTAGGCTTGAGAATTGTTGAATAAAGATCCAAAATCCACAAGCTTGAATCCAATTCTCCCAAAATCACAATCTCATCTCGTAATCTAATTTCCCTAATGCAGTTTTATTGGCTAAAATTAACCTAAAACCTAGCCTAACAATCGTCAAAGTAACCCTTAAAAAAACCCGAAAAGTCCCGAAGCAAGCCCCCTTTTAAACAAATCGAGCGGGAAAAAAAAGGCTGAGAACGACGGCCAGCCATCGCCGGCCACGACCGCCCGTCGCCACCCCCTGGTTGTCAGTTGGCTTTGGCTGGTGCTGGTTGGGGCGCGACGGCTATTGCGCAGTCGACCGAACGCTGTCCCCCGCTTCTTTGTCTTTTTCTTTTGTTCCTTCCTTGCCCCTTTTCGCAGCACTTGCTATGTTGAACTTATTACCTACAAAAATAAACAAAACAAGTAAAAATTCCAAAGATTGTATTATTATACGAGCTAAAATTAAGTGATAGAGGCATTTAAAATACGACAAATTAGCACCTAACATTCATTGGTAAGTAAATCCCCAACCATATTTCAATTGCTAGATCTAGAAATATATTTAAAGGATGGAGATTAGGCATATTTTCAAATAATTAAATTATCAAAATCTTCATCATTCACGGCTTATGATCAAAATTTTCGCTAAACTCGTAATCATCACATACAAACGTGAATTAGAGATTTCTATAAATTAAATATCACATTTTTTCATAAAACATAACTTATGTAGAGCATAATTGTTAAACTAATTAGCACACTTAGAAAGATCACAAAGATGTTCAACTTAATAATGTAAAACTTTTTTCCATGAAGTTATATCATTACTAGCGAATTTATGTAACCACAGATATGTCATTGAAAACTTTGTTTAATGACATATCAACCTGAAAATTTATATAATTGTATAAAACACGTTTATACAATTATATGAAACTGCACTGCGAATATATTCACAAAAATATTAGACAAATTTATATATACAATAACATGTTACAAACGAATTTCATAAAAGCCCGAATAGCATAATATTATATAAAACATATTTATATAATTATAGTTAACTTGAAACATGTTCAAATGCCAGTCGCAAATTATAAAACACATTTATAATATCACAAATTTAATTTCATGAAACGAATTCATAGAATATAGCTAAATTGCATAATTAATAGAAAACACGAAATGAATCCATATTCAAATGACTTGGGCAAGCAAAGGGTGCTAAAACAATTAGCAAATTCATAACAACTGATTATATATATATATATATATATATATATATATATATATATATATATATATAAAATGTATTTATGCAATATCACTAACTAATGATTGACATGAAATATATTCACATAACAAAATAAATAGAACATAATTTATAACATGAAACATATTCATATACATCTTCTCATTCTAATATTTTACACGATTTTATGCAAAACACATTTACAAACATAATATAAAACAAGTTCACATTAAATAACTAAGCATAGGCATATACCAACATAACCTCATTCTCCCTTTCTTGACACTTCAGATGGACATAAACGGAACACACCCAAAAAAAAAAAGAAAATAAAGGACGGGGAAAAGGGCCACAGTCTAACCTGAAAAACAAATAATCAAAACCCTTTTATTTCACTTCCTTCTCTAACCTCCCCACACACACAAGAACCCTAGCTCACCTGGACACAATTGGAGCTTCTCAGAGCTCTCTACTCTTGCCTAACTAGAAACGACACCGTGCCCCCCCCACCCTCTCTACTTCTGGGCAGCCAATGCCACTGAGAAGGCTGGCCACCATGCTCAACACTCATATGATGAATGTCGCCGCCCCTTAGCCCCCTCAGCCCAGTCAATATGCCTAGCCGTTGCCTCAAGCCACCTTGGGTCACACCGCCATCACCACTGCATAGATCGGTTAAAATTGAGTCAGAAGGTGCAACCTGTGTACTTAGACGTCACCTCGGTGGCGGTGGCGCGTCCGTCCATGTGCCTCTGTTTCGGCGGCCATTCGATGGACTTGATAATGGCGTGGCATAGATCAGGTGCAAACAAAGCTTTTGGAGGTGGAAGAAAGCATCTAGCCGTCTTCGTTGATGGCGCGTGTACCCCACTCACTGCCACCTCCTGGAGGTTCTGATGGGTATGTCTGGTATTGCTCTTTCTGTTTCTGCCCTTACTTTCAATTTTTTTTAAAAAATATTTTACTATCTAGGCATGAGGGCGGTTTCACATTGGCCACTAAGTCCTTATCTAAGCCATGGCCACTGCAACCACAGAGGTGTGAGTGATGGTAGAAGGTGTCACGTTAAAAAATTTGGCTTGGGGTCAGGCAAATCAACAGTGTCAGGAATAAGGGTTTTGAGGTTTTGGGGCTGAGAGGTTATTTTGGGTTTGCAACAATTATGCCAATAGTCACATTCAATTAATTATTCAAAAACTGCTAGCATGTATTGAATTGGCATAGAAACAAAAAGAAACAAATGAATTGTAGAATAATAGATAATGTTGTCATGATATCAAATTAGCATAACAGTGTGATTATACAAACAATCTGCATAGATATAACAAACTGATTTAATTGGGGCTAAACTAAGCAACTTTGGCTCAGATACCATTGTTGGTAGATTAGGACATACCTCAGTGCGGAAACGTATAATCTCGTTGCTCGGGAATCGCCAATGAATCAACACAAACAATCCATCTATGTCTACTAGAGTCACAGTTAAATCCACATCCCCAAATTTAAATCTCATGTGACGGCAGGATTAACGTGAGAGAGAGCAGAGAGTGGATCAGAGAGCTTTGCTTCCTACCTGTTATATCAATCCCCTGAACTGATCCCCTTAAAATAGCACCATAAAGCTTGTAACTGACAATTAGTTGTTAATACGAATGATTAATACATAATATATCATTCTGTAACTACTCACTTAATGCGGATTATTACTGTGACCGTTATACTCGATCAACGTTAAATTTGATCATCCATCTGAATAATAAATTCTTTTTTATTACATCTCTAGAATATAGGATTTGTTTCTCACAAAGAATGACTATCCTTTTCCAGTTTTGCAATATCATGAACACTTGACAACTTGATAACCAATATTAGAATAACAATTATAAAATTACATATTTGTTAAAAGTGTTCTTTAAAAATTGTAATAATGGTTTTGTATAGTAAATCAATAAATATTTGGTACATTACAAATTCTTATGCGAGATGGTCTCATGGTGCTCTATCATAACATCATTTATATGACAATTTCTTTCTTTTTATTATATTTGGAACGACGATTAATGAGTGTGTAATAACAAGTCATTGTCAGATGGTCTAACGGAAGACTTATTGCTCATAAATTGATCAAAAGATAGCAAATTTTAACCTTGAGAATCAAAGAGAACAATGATTTTATTGTGGACCATTCATTGAGAATATCTTATTGATTACTCCACTAAAAATTAATATTTTGATTATTTTGCTTTGAAAAATTATTATATATTTTCCTCTTTTTAACATTCAATGACAAATAATGAGTAATCGAACTCCCTTTTCCTTTCACTTTAAAGACAGAGAGAGAGAGAGATAAATAAAGTTTTAGATAAGATGGTCTAACATTGGAAATTAATGGAAATGGTTAGGTGTGACATTGATGAGTTTTAAGAGAAAGTAGGAATGCAGACTTATAAAAGAGGATTTGATTTGTAAATTTAAATATTTGGCATCTTGGCCATATTCTTCCAATTTGATATTTCTGAGCAAGCTTAATTTTTTTCATTCAAAAAATAATCTTTCACAAAATTCATGGCTTATTTATAAATTTAAGGATTCTTTTTTTTAATGTTATAGCTTAAGACTAAATATAAATTCAAAAGTTTCCCACAAAAATTTCTAAGTCTAGAAAAAATTCCAAATTTTGGAATTATGTTTAAAAAGTTTTTAGTGAGTATGTCGAATTGATAGATGAAAAAAGTGCAATTGAAAATTTATTTTTACAACGGAGACTTTATTTATATATTCTCATTCCCTTGTTCAATATGCAAAAGGTCGAATAGGGAACCAAATGGTACATTCACAAGTATGCTTTTAATATTAACATATGACTTCATATTGTTATAAAAGCTTAGTCGTTTTATTCTTATTCTCAATCTCATGTCTTAGTTATCTTCCGCCCTTGGTAACAATTTTGTGGGAATAATGCTTTTCTATTCTCAATCCCAATATTTATGTTATTTTCATTCTCATATGCTAAACCTAGACTTTTTATGAGCTTGCACTGTATTTGCTATCCTATCTAAGATTTTCCCACATACGAGCTACCCATTAGTAAAGTTTGTGAGTTTTACTCGAAATTGAATTTCAAAACTTGACAAGAAAGCTCAATATTACTCTTTTACAAAATTTTGAGTAGAGGTAGAAATAGGTAAGGTAGTGTTCACTCCAAAAAAAAGTTGTATAAAGACGGTCTCAACGATGAAAAACGGGAATTTAACAACGAAAAACGGAAACTTAAGGCATGCAAGGGGGCCATGAATCTGTATTTCGTCGCCATTAGTGATGGAATAAGCGACTAAATTTCCGTTCACATGCTGATTCCATTACTACTCCATTGTTATATAAAAAAATTTTCTCTGTGGTGGATAATCCATCACCAATCCGTCGCCCATTTTGCCCTTTTTTAAATAAAATTTTTGTTTTTGCAAGTATTCCCACTCGATACTAATGTTTTATTCGAAGTGTTTTCAACCAATCTCAATCCACAAACAAGTCAAACATCACATACAAACCAAATTCTTCCAAGTGTGTCATCACAATTCATGTCACAAATTCATAGAAACAACATGCAATTCCTGAAAATATAAGTGTACTTAACAATACCCTGCCCTAGAGAGTAAAATAGATGCAAATGCAAATATATAAGTAAGGAATAGAGAGGGGAGAAGCAAGCAATCAGGAATCAATCATCAAGGTGAGTATCATCATACTCTTTATCCTTATCCTTGTCCTCATTTTCTTTATCATGTTATGGAGGGTTAGTGAAGGGAGGGTGTTTGGAAAAAAGCATGCATTTACTGATTCATACTCATCATTTGTTGGCTCATCATTTGGTTGGACTCCTCTAATTGCTTATATTTGCCCATAAGCATTTGATATATTTTAGCTTACAAAGTGAGCTCACCTCCCAAATTAGCCACCACACTCCTTAGATTATTCAACTCCTATTGAGATGGTGCCTGACTTGTAAATTGACGTTGCGCATAATTTTTATATTAATGACTCAAATGCGAATAGTGTTGATATTTACTATATTGGCTCGTTGGGAGTGACTAAAGTAAAGAGGATTCCCTAATGTTGACGTTCTCATCACCAATGCCATAGATACAGCCCTTTTTGTTCGTACAGGTCTTCACTCACAACTCATTTTGATTTGAAAGTGATTGAGATAGATCTTGGAAATTGTCATATCCAAAGGCCCTTGAGAGTTGATGATGTTCTGAAATTCTTGTTCAAAGGATTTCTACGGTATCACAACATTTGTAAAAAATCAAATATATTATACGTAATAAATTTGTATGAACCACTAATTAAGATCGACCATCGAGAATAACTTACATATATTTGTTGTGGTTTCTTATCAATCCAAGCCCCATGTTCTTTACCATGAAGTTTGTGAATGCGGGTGAATGACTCAATAATTGTTGGCTCCGTCTCAAGTTATTCCCTCTACGTGCCAAATAAATTCAGAAAAACACTTTAATCACCACAATTAAATCAATAACTAGAAAAAGTTGTAAGAATGATAGTTAGTTACTAGACGCCTCCTATGCTCATGTACAGGGATTAAGCCACAGCTATGTGGAAATGGTCCATGACTATCTTGATCACTAAGCCAATTTTTTGGGGCTTTTTCACATAATTTCTTGTATGTTTCGTTCGCCTAATATTGTTGGAGTCCTCTCCATTGCTCATCATCAAGCCACGTAGGTTGCTTGTTGTACATTCATCCTTTACCAAGGAAGTCCCTCAAATGTGCATTGCCTTTATTTTCAAAATTTTTCCTAATTTGGTCCTCATGGATAGGATTCCAAGTGAACCACTTATACAAATAAGAAAACAACAAACACTTCAAATAATGCCATAATATGAATCAAGTACATACTAAGTGCTAATATATAGTCACTTTAGTTACATTGAATTGTTCAAACCACAAATCTCGAGCTTGTTTAGGCACTTTATCCCAAGAAGGCCAAGGTGTATTATCTTTGCCTTGGAAGATCAAAGAAATCCTACCAATAGCACCTTCATTTGGGAGGAATCTATTTCAATAGAAAACATCAAATTAACTGTTGCATAATTATATTTAGTTTTGATGATAACAAATCCAAGTGTAACATATTTGTCTAAGTAATGTTGTTCCAAACAAGCTCTCCAAACAGGGCCTACACTGTTGTTTGTAATATTCGTATTAACCTGGATGCTAAATGTTGAGAACAAGTCTTAGGAACAGGTTCCAAGCTTCAGTGATACAAGATCAGCAAACAACAAATCTCACCAAACAGTTGGCTAAGTCTTAAGGAACAAGTTCTTACATTCAGCTATACAAGATCACCCGAGGAATCAAGGTGACCAAGGTGTTTGGAGCAGCATATTTATTCTTGACAAGATGACTGATTCTTACAACAAGAAGTCTTGGTTTGGTTTAGTTTTTATCTTTTAGACTCTTGTTAATATGCCAATCTTGAAAGTCTCAATTTAACACTTCTTAAAACGGTTTTTGACATTTGCTTTGGAACACCAATTTCCAAACAACCCTGCAAACAGGGTGCCTAAGGTGTTCCTGAAACTGCAGCAGCCTCGACTGACTGTTTTACCAGTAAATTTCCTTTGGTTGGGTGCCAGCTCTAAAGAATCTTTTTATGAAATCCTAGGCTAACTAATTAAGTTCTAAAAAGGATTATTTTTGATTTAAAAAAGATTGCAAAACTGTTTTTGCTAAAGGATCTCTTTTCAAAATTCTTATCCCTTATTTTTAGGCCGTGATTGATTTCGAATTTGGAACCAAAATCTTTGTCCTTCTTTTTTTTTTTTTTGGGACTAAATCTGCACAGCTATATTTAGTGGGTAATTAGTTTTTATCCCTTGAAAAATCAAATTCCCTTATTTTAGTAAAATCTTATCTTCTCTAGCCGTTGGGAATCTTATTTGAAGAAACTCCCTAAGCTGCTAATATTAGAAGATTTTGTTATCCTTTTTGAAAGTATTAGCCGTTGGGTTTGTGTGTTTAAATAATGAAATCTTCTCTCCCATTTAGATATCCGATTTTTACACAAGAAGTAAGAGATTTCCAAAAGCTGCATTTCAAAGAGAAAAACCGTGACAGGCTTGTGCTTAACTGAGCTTTCAATATATTGGCATAATAGGACTTCATTGTACCTTACATCTGCTTAAGTCAGAAGCACCCCCAGTAAGGTGTTTTGTACCCCTGTTCTCATATCAGAAAGTGAGTGAGTGTGTCCATAGTCGAGTGGACTTTAGACGTGTCCAATATAGTGTGATTGGACGTGGTGTAACCTGTCTTAAGGAAGAAGGTTATGTGGGTTACAAGTTGTAACAAGGAGTGTTACTTTTGTAACGTGTTCAACCCGTTAGTGAAGTGGTTAAACCCTACACGAGGTAGGTCGTGGTTTTTCACACCTCAGTTGGGCTAGAGGTGTTTTCCACGTAAAAATTGTGTGTGCTTTATTTCCGCATTTATTACTTTAAATTTTGCTACTGAACTAATTGGAAACAACCGCTGCAAACAAGGCTTAAGGTTGTTTGTGATTTACAAACAGTCTCTGCAATCAAGTGCTACGGCTATTTGTCAGTTATTTGGCGAAAATCGGCCACCACAATTCACCCCCCTCTTGTGGTTGTGTGCTCTTGGAATTCAACAAGTGGTATCAGAGCAGGTTCTCTTTCAAAAGGCTAACACCTTGAGAGATCCGTGAAGATGAGTGTACCACAAGGGATACTTGAGGGTCAGTCCATTACTCGACCTCCTTACTTCAATGGCCAACACTATAGTTGGTGGAAAAATAGGATGGAGAACTACATACAAGCAGAGGATTACGAGTTATGGATGCTCATCAAGAATGGGCCCCTTGTTCCCACGAAAGTGCTTGAAGATGGAAAGAAGGTTCCCAAGGAACCCCTAGAGTTTGATGCTGAGGATTACAAGAAGATGGAAAAGAATGCCAAGGCCAAGAAACTATTATACTTTGGCCTAGGACCCGATGAATATACTCACATTTCAGAATGTGAGTCAGCTCAGGAAATATGGAATGCCTTGCAAGTAGCTCATGAAGGAACAAGTCAAGTTAAACAATCACGCATTGAGCTACTCATGAGGCACTATGAGCTGTTTGACATGGGTGATCGTGAGAATGTGATGGACATGTATACTCGCTTTACTCACATAACAAACGAATTAAAATCTTTGGGAAAATCCTTCACCACTGAAGAGTTGTTAAGGAAAATCCTAAGAACTTTGCCTCGTTCATGGGAAGCCAAGGTGACAGCCATTCAGGAGGCCAAAGACATGAACAAGATCACCCTAGATGAGCTGATCGGAAATCTTCAAATGTATGAACTGAGAAAAAACTCTCAACAGAAGGAGGAGGCTAAGAAAGACCGAGGGATTGCTTTAAAAGCCTTGGAAGATAATGATTCAGATCTTGAAGAAGAAGAGATGGCAATGATGACTCGGAAATTTAAGAAGTTCTTCAAGAAAGTAAAAGAGAACAATAAAAGGAAGGACTTCAGCAAAGGCAGAAACACCCCCCGAGAACAGTTCTCTGGGTGTTTCAAGTGTGGCAAATCTGATCATATTGTGAAGAACTGTCCACTACTTCGAGAAGAGCAAGAGCACGAACACCCAAGGAAACAAGGCAGGAAACAAGGTGTAAACAGTTCGGGAAAACGATTCTCGAAAGCAATGCCTGCTGCTTGGGGTGATTCTTCCGAGGATGAAGAAACTGAAACTGAAGAAGGTGCTGTAGCTCTCATGGCACAAAGTGATACAGATTCAGATGACGAGTCAACAAACAGCCTAACTGATCTCAAGAACAAGGTACGTGGTCTCAATAAAGCAACTCCAGAAGAACTTCTGTATAATTTAATGGATACCTGTGCTGATTTGACAAAGGAAGTTCGTGATCTAGAGCTTGAAAATGAGAAAATGAAAAACTGGGCTTATATGAAAATATTAACATGCTCAAGGAAAACCTCTTTATAAAAGAGGGAGATTATTCTCGAGTGGAGGAAAAACTCCTTGAGGTGGAAGGAATGGTTGAGTCTTTGCTCGAGGAGAACAAGAGCTTGCATGCTAATGTAGAAAAACTGGAAACCGAGCTTGTCACAACCAAGCGTTGGAACAAGTCCTCAAGAGCATTGGAGTGGCTAAACACTCATCACAGCCAAAACAAAAGAGGACTAGGATTTAAGCCCAAACAAACCGTTTACCCTGCAAATAGAAAGTATGTTAGATTACCTAAAAACATTGTTTGCTTTCACTGTGGTAAAACGGGTCACTATCGATACACTTGTCCTTCAAGAAGGTATGCTATTAAACAAAATGAAGGTTATGTAAAACAAGTATGGATTAGGAAAGATGAGCTTTACCTATCTAAAAGAATGGGACCCAAGTGGATCTGGGTTCCCAAAACTAACCCTTGATTTGTTTTGCAGGCTGAAGTGAGAGAGAACAACCCAGCAAACAACCCAGCAAACAGGCTATGGTACAACCGGGCAAACAGCCCAGAGAACAACCTTGAAAACAGGCAGCTGTGGTATGTTGATAGTGGGTGTTTGAGGCATATGACTGGTGAAAAATCTAATTTTCTCTCACTTACAGCTTCGGATGGTGGGAGTGTGGCATTTGGAAACGGCAAGTCTGGGACAATTGTCGGTATAGGTAAGATTGGTGAGTCCCACTCCCACTCGATTGAAAATGTATACTTAGTTGATGGTTTGAAGCATAATTTACTTAGTGTGTCCCAACTGTGTGATAAAAACAACCTAGTAGTGTTCTCATCAACACGTTGCTTGGTTGTAAACTTAAACACAGGAGACGTCGTATTAAGGGGGAAGCGACACAAAAATGTTTACAAAGTATGTATTTCCACACTTTCCCAAAACAATCTGACTTGTTTGAGTGCCTTGAATGATGATATAATGCTCTGGCAAAAGAGACTAGCTCATGCAAGTCTATCTCTTCTGAACAAACTTGTTTCTAAAGACCTAGTTGTTGGACTACCTTCCATCAAATTTAATGATGACAAGGTATGTGAAGCTTGTGCAAAAGGCAAACAAGTCAGATCTTCTTTTAAATCGAAAAAGTGTGTAAGCACTATCCGACCTCTAGAGTTATTATACATTGATCTGTGTGGTCCTATGAGGATAGCAAGTAGAGGTGGGAAGAGGTATGTGCTTGTTGTAGTGGATGATTACTCTCAATTTACTTGGACCTTGTTTTTGGCATCCAAGGATGAAACCTTTGAGAATTTTATTGCCTTTCTCAAAAAGGTTGAAAAGAGAGTAGGACACTCTTTAATTAGCTTGAGATCTGATCATGGTACTGAATTTGAAAACGCAAGTTTTATTAACTATTGTAATGAACATGGTGTTGATCATAACTTCTCAGCTCCAAGAACACCCCAACAAAATGGGGTGGTTGAGCGCAAAAATCGCACCCTAGAAGACATGACTAGAACAATGCTTATTGCTAGTGGTCTTCCTAGGAATTTCTAGGCAGAAGCATTGAACACCTCATGTTATATTATAAATAGATGCATGATCAGACCTATTTTGAACAAAACTCCTTATGAACTTTTCAAAGGCAGAAAACCCAACATTACGCACCTAAGAACATTTGGTTGTAGGTGTTTTGTGCATAATAATGGGAAGGATGCCTTAGGAAAGTTTGATCCTAGGAGTGATGAGGCAATATTTCTTGGTTACTCTTCTCACAGTAAGGCTTACAAAGTATTTAACAAAAGAACCTTAAGTGTTGAGGAAAGTGTGCATGTACTTTTTGATGAATCTAACTCGTTGAGTGAGAATGATGCACAGGAGGAAGAATTTGAATTAGGTCTTGTTCGAAAAGAAGTGTTGCTCCAAGATAGACAAGGTAAGAACACCATGGAGAAAACAACTCCTGAAGGTGTTTCTCATAACGATAGGCAAGGTGAGAACCAAACAGGGGGAAACACCGTTGAACCCTGTTCGGGACAACACCAGTCAGGTTCCTCAGGAACAGGCTCGGGCACTGATTGTGAGCCTGAGTCTCCAAGTGTTCCAGTTAGAGTAGAACATGTGTCTGTGGATCCACTTACTCCACGGCCATGGAAGCACCAACGTTCGCACCCTCTTGAGCAAATTTTGTCTGATATTAATACTGGAGTGCAAACTAGGTCAAAGCTTAAGAATTTTTGTGCATTCTATGCATTTCTCTCTAACATTGAGCCAAAGAATGTGAATGAAGCTCTTGCAGATTCAGATTGGGTCACAGCAATGCAAGAAGAACTTCATCAATTTGAAAGGAATAAAGTATGGCACCTTGTACCTCGACCTGCAGATAGAACAATCATTGGAACCAAGTGGGTGTTCCGAAACAAACTTGATGAGTCAGGAACAGTCACCAGGAACAAGGCACGGCTGGTGGTTCAAGGGTACAATCAGGAAGAAGGGATTGATTACGAAGAAACCTTTGCACCAGTTGCTAGAATTGAGGCTATTCGTATCCTAATAGCCTTTGCAGCCCATATGGAGATCAAGCTATATCAAATGGACGTGAAAAGTGCATTTCTAAATGGATACCTTAAGGAAGGGGTGTATGTCAAACAACCCCCTGGTTTCGAAAACAATGAATTTCCTGATCATGTTTTTCAACTTGACAAAACTCTTTATGGTCTCAAACAAGCTCCTAGAGCTTGGTATGAACACTTGTCAAGCTTTTTACTTGAAAATGATTTTAGAAGAGGCAAGGTAGACAATACCTTGTTTCTAAAATCTAAGGGGGAACATTTGTTGGTTGTCCAAGTATATGTCGATGATATTATATTTGGTGCAACTCATCATGATCTATGTAATGATTTTTCAAAAATGATGAGGAGTGAGTTTGAAATGAGCATGATGGGTGAGCTTAACTTTTTCTTAGGCTTACAAATCAAGCAAACTTCAAACGGCACCATGATCCATCAACAAAAGTATATCAAGGAACTACTTAAGCGTTTTGGAATGGAGTCGGCCAAGCCCATAGATACTCTCATTTCTCCTTCAACCAAGTTGGTAATGGATGATAGGAGCCCCTCTGTTAAGGAGAAACTCTATAGAGGCATGATAGGGTCACTCTTATACCTCACCGCTAGTAGACCTGACATTGTTTTCAGTGTTGGTTTATGTGCCCGTTTTCAGTCTTGCCCTAAAGAGACTCATCTTAAGGCTGTTAAACGGATACTAAGATATTTAAAGCATACACCTGATTTAGCTCTATGGTATCCTAGAGGTTGTAATTTTGATCTTATTGGATATGCTGATGCTGACTATGCAGGATTCTTGGTTGATAGGAAAAGCACTTCAGGTATGGCTCATTTCCTTGGACCTTGTTTAGTATCTTGGGCAACCAAAAAACAACATTCAATTGCCATGTCCACAGCAGAAGCTGAATATGTTGCAGCTGCTTCATGTTGTGCTTAATTGCTGTGGATAAGACAACAACTCAAGGACTTTTGTGTTGACACTGGATGCATTCCTATCTTTTGTGATAACACTAGTGCAATTAACATTGCCAAAAATCCGTGTCAACATAAAAGAACAAAACATATTGACATTCGACATCATTTCTTGAGAGATAATGTTGAAAAGGGTTTGATTTCAATGAATTTTTGTACCACAGAAAATCAAATTGCTGATATATTCACTAAGGCACTAGGTAGAGATCAATTTGAGAGAAATAGACTTGAACTAGGTTTGGTGAAAACAACCTAAGAAACCTATTCTCTCCCCCTGTTTGCAACTCTTATATGCTGCGGATGCAATTTGTCCATAGCAATGTTTGCAGTTGAATCGTTGTGCTATTTGAATATATATATAGATTGCAGAATGCGGATGCGTGTTAAAAGCCAACATGATTGGGCATGTTACTCTTATTATCGATGATTCGTATTCAAGAACAAGCAGCAAGAACAGGTATGTTCCTTGATTGTCAAATATGTGTAGCTAGTGTTTAAATGTTTTAAATTACACGCCTTCCCGAGGATAGAGTGGCGGCTACTTATGGCAAACACCCGTTGTAACGGGAAGATCTTTAAAAGATCTTGCCGTCTTCTCACCCTTTAAATTTGCCAATCTTTACCTCTCTCTTATATCTTTTCTCTTTTCTCTCGAGTACCCGATAAATCTCCTTCTCTCAAACCCTAACCCTTCTCAAATTCTTGCTCAAATGGCTTCAATCGAAGGCTCTGGAAGTTCTGCTTCTTCAATCAGAGGAAGGAAGCCATTCGAATCAGCCTCAGGAACAAGTCCTGACCTTGTTGTCTTCACGCCGTTTTTAATGGCGATTCTAGAAGGTAAACCCTCTAGTCCTCCTCGCCCAATTAGCTTCAAACCCTTCCGATTTTTGAAGAGTGTCGGACTAAAATCAGTAGGCTTGGGTTTGAAAGACATTCCCTACAATTTTGGTTGGGAATTGGTGGTATTTGAGGGATCAACTGTTTACCCCCTTCTGAAAAGAACTCTGCCCAAGTTGGGAAATCTGGTGAAAATCTTGGGTCTAAAGATGAAGTCTTTGAGTCCCCTGTCGACTTCTCTGAGTTTGTTGAGCCCTGTTCTTTTGGGCTGTTCCCTGAAAAGGAAACAGTTGCTGAAACAGGGTCTGAATCCCTCAATTTTGTGTGTAAGGAGGACCTAAGGGATTATCTGAGGGGAAGTTCTGAGGAGAGATCCTTGGAAACAGGGGAAAGCCATGGTGGAAACATTTCCCCTGCTGAGCCTGAGTTAGCCACTCCGGTCTTCCAAACCGGAGAGAAAAGAAAAAGGGTTAAGATGGTGGCTAGGGGTAGCAGAATGCCTAGATCAAGGCCACAAACAAGGCCTCAACCCTCAAAAGCCTCAGCCCCCTCTCCTCCAAAATCTGCTAAGCCCACGCGCAAATCTGCAAGAATTGCCTTCTACTCCACTCCTAGAACCACAAAATCTTCCACTCCAGTCATTGAGGAAATTTCTTCCTCTTCTTCTTCTGCGGGATTCTCGGATTCTGATTTTGAGAACACCCCCTTTAAACAGGGGACCCCGGTGTTCTTCGAGTCCTCCGAAGAACAAGCTCCTCCTAAGAAAACCACTCTCCCTGCCATTAAGTCTTCTCCTCCAACAACCCCTCCCAAGAGAAAGACCTTCACTCCTTCTCTCTCCAAATCAGCTACACCTAAGACTACCTCTTCTGCTTCTCCCCTCAAAAGAGCGAAAAAGACCACTACCTCCCCTTCTTCTACCAAGGTTGCACATCTGCTCAAGCGCAACATAGTGAGGGGGAAGATAGTGAAAGTTCCCTTTTTCTAGGAACATGGGTTAGAGGTGTTCCTGCAGAAACTGAGAGCCCAGCAGTGGTTGGATCTCTTTGCAAACACCGAGTTGGGGTGTTCTGGACCAGAGTTGGCTGAATTCTATGCCAACTGTGCTGTCACCGAAGGAGCGGTGACAAGCACCATTGGTGATAAAGAAGTACAATTTGATGCCCGCTCTCTGGGTGACATTTTGGGTGTCCCGTCACATGGTTTTGATGTGTATGTGAGGGAGGATAAGTCTGTCTTAGGGACAGCCAGGCTGCTCGAGCTTTCACAGCTGTTAAGTCAACACCAGGGTCTGCAAACACCCACCTCTGTGAAGAAGGGTGACATGACCCCCCTGTATCAATTGCTCTTCATGTTCGTTATTAGGAACATAATTCCAAGGGGTCAGGGTCGCAATCAGGCTGATGCCCTAGATCAGTGCCTGGTGGATCTATTGGACAGGGAGGAACCCATTAACCTTCCTGCCCTTATGATTCGCCATATTGCGCGTATTGCAAACACTACTCGGGCACATGATCTTGGATATGGCTTTCTGCTGACGAAGGTCTTTGAGCATTTTGGGATAGAGCTCAAAAAGAAGGTGGCTACCCAAATCATTGATGAGATAGGGACTGACACCCTTATGGGGTGTGGCTATGCTTTGGCCGAGGGCTCCGCCTCCAAACAGGGCACCAGACCACCTCGCCCTGTTCCTGGCCGTTCCTCAGGGAAACTAGAGGATGTTCTTCAAGATAATTCCCGCCTCAAGGAAGAGCTCTCTGCTGTCAAAGCTGCCTTAGATGAAGAGAAGGCCCTCTCTGCCAAAAGCCATGAAGACCTCCTGGCCCTTCTCTCTTCTCTTGCTCCCAAAATCCCTTCTCCACAGTCACCATCACCCACTGCTCCCTAATTCTGTCGGATGTTTCCTCATGTTTTCTTCCCTCTCCCTTTATGTTTTTGTTTGGTATTGTATATCTCTGGGCTGTTAATGAAATCTCTTGTTGTTGCCAACACCATGTGATTGCCCGTTGTTTATGCTTTTTAATGATGCCAAAAGGGGGAAGATGTCTGACCATATGACTTCCATATGACTTGCTATATGACTTCCATATGACTTGCTCTATGTCCTAGCACCTAGTGTGGATCCCTATCAGCATTCTTTAAAGTTTTAAAGTTTTTTTTAATTTTTGTCAATATGGTCACTTGATTTGTCATCATCAAAAAGGGGGAATTTGTTGCATAATTGTATTTAGTTTTGATGATAATAAATCCAAGTGTAACATATTTGTCTAAGCAATGTTGCTCCAAACAAGCTCTCCAAACAGGGCCTACACTGTTGTTTGTAATATTCGTATTAACCTGGATGCTAAATGTTGAGAACAAGTCTTAGAAACAGGTTCCAAGCTTCAGTGATACAAGATCAGCAAACAACAAATCTCGCCAAACAGTTGGCTAAGTCTTAAGGAACAACTTCTTACATTCAGCTATATAAGATAACCCGAGGAATCAAGGTGACCAAGGTGTTTGGAGCAGCATATTTATTCTTGACAAGATGACTGATTCTTACAACAAGAAGTCTTGGTTTGGTTTAGTTTTTATCTTTTAGACTCTTGTTAATATGCCAATCTTGAAAGTCTCAATTTAACACTTCTTAAAACGGTTTTTGACATTTGCTTTGGAACACCAATTTCCAAACAACCCTGCAAACAGGGTGCCTAAGGTGTTCCTGAAACTGCAGCAGCCTCGACTGACTGTTTTACCAGTAAATTTCCTTTGGTTGGGTGCCAGCTCTAAAGGATCTTTTTATGAAATCCTAGGCTAACTAATTAAGTTCTAAAAAGGATTATTTTTGATTTGAAAAAGATTGCAAAACCGTTTTTGCTAAGAATCTCTTTTCAAAATTCTTATCCCTTATTTTTAGGCCGTGATTGATTTCAAATTGGGAATCGAAATCTTTATCCTTCTTTTTTTTTTTTGGGCTAAATTTGCACAGCTATATTTAGTGGGTAATTAGTTTTTATCCCTTGAAAAATCAAATTCCCTTATTTTGGTAAAATTTTATCTTCTCTAGCCGTTGGGAATCTTATTTGAAGAAACTCCCTAAGCTGCTAATATTAGAAGATTTTGTTATCCTTTTTGAAAGTATTAGCCGTTGGGTTTGTGTATTTAAATAATAAAATCTTCTCTCCCATTTACATATCCGGTTTTTACACAAGAAGTAAGAGATTTCCAAAAGCTGCATTTCAAAGAGAAAAACCGTGACAGGCTTGTGCTTAACTGAGCTTTCAATATATTGGCATAATAGGACTTCATTGTACCTTACATCTGCTTAAGTCAGAAGCCCCCCCAATAAGGTGTTTTGTACCCCTATTCTTAGATCAGAAAGTGAGTGAGTGTATCCACAGTCGAGTGGACTTTGGACGTGTCCAATATAGTGTGATTGGACGTGGTGTAACCTGTCTTAGGGAAGAAGGTTACGTGGGTTACAAGTTGTAACAAGGAGTGTTACTTTTGTAACGTGTTTAGCCCATTAGTGAAGTGGTTAAATCCTACACGAGGTAGGCCGTGGTTTTTCACACCTCAGTTGGGCTAGAGGTGTTTTCCACGTAAAAATTGTGTGTGCTTTATTTCCGCATTTATTACTTTGAATTTCGCTACTGAACCAATTGGGAACAACCGCTGCAAACAAGGCTTAAGGTTGTTTGTGATTTACGAATAGTCTCTGCAATCAAGTGCTACGGCTGTTTGTCAGTTATTTGGCGAAAATCGGCCACCACAATTCACCCCCCTCTTGTGGTTGTGTACTCTTGGAATTCAACATTAACGCGACATTACGCAAAATACTCGAAGTTGGAAACACATAACAATTTTTCCATTTACGCGTTACCATCTAGCACAATATATGTCTTTGTTTGAGTACTTCCATGACTAAACTGTGCTTCACTATGTCCAGTTCCAATGTTTTGTTTGGATTGGTTAGAGTTAGTGTCAACGGTTTGGGGAGTAAGGTTGACAAAGTTGGAAATAGGGGTGTTGGTTGGAATGTTATATGCAAATTATTGGGAAATGAATGTCTGGCTAGGAATGTATGCAAGATGAACAGGGAAAGACCACATATGCACTGTTCCAAGTTGAGTAGGGATTGTTCTTAGAGCACCTGACATGTGAGGTATTTGGGATGAAGGTAAATCAGTGTCCATTGCAATGGGATGTGCGTAGCGGCTCCTACGCTCTCTTCCTCGATCTCGAGTACAAGACTTACCTCGATGGGGGGAAGAATTCATACCTGAAATAGTTGACAACAAATACAAGTACAAATAACGATTATACATATTAACAATTTAGGCATATAGCACAATAGTTAGAGAACATCGAGTTTCAAAATTAACACATATGATAAATGTACATTCATACACATTTGCATTACAAACTATGTACTGAAATATGTAACAATTCATAAGCATTTAATTATCTGCATCATCTTCATCATCATCCTCACCCCCATCCTCGTCATCATTCTCATCATCATCATTGTCATCATCATTATCATCATATAAATGTATATCTCCCTGTTCTTCACCTGTTTCATTCTCATCATCCTACTCACCCTCTTCATCACCCCCATCCTTTTTTGTCTTATCTATGTCATTATTTATTTGAATAAATGAAAAACCTATGTCATCATTAACTTCTTCCAGCTGTGCACTTTCATCCACTAATGATGTAGGGATCCTACATCATTAACAAGTTCAACAAAAAAATTATCTTTTGGACCATCGAGATTAGGGCAAATAATTTTCCAGACCCACATTTTCTAATAAATATTTTCTAGTCCCTCCAACTTTGGGTAAACATTTTTTCGGACCAAAGTCGACCAAATTTATCTTTTTACAAATTGCGCCAAGGATCCTAAGTTTCTTATATTTGCACATCTAACCCAAATCCTTAAAAACTTACTTTCGAAAAATAATAATTTGTGCACGTGGTTTTTTGCTCATAAGTACTACTTGACACCCTCTTCCAAATGGTATCAGAGCTTGGGCTTTTTGCTCATAAAAATTTGTGCATGTGGTTTTTTGCTCATAGAAGGATTATACATAGAATTAGGAGGAGTTCAATGTATTATACCAGTTCTATGGGCTACTGACCAACCCTCTCATGATATGATAATTGGAAATAACTTTCAAAGATTATATTCGCCATGCACACAGACCATAAACCAGATAATATTCACAATTAATGGTCACTCAGTTCCTATGGAAAAATTAAGTAAGGCTTATACTCATCAGAAAAGTGAATTTGCAAACAGCCAGTGTGGTGAGAAGGTAATGCCGGCACAATGAGAGGTAGCATTAACAATTTCATTACTTGAGTTATCTATTACAGAGCTGATTGTCGAACAATAAGAAAAATTATGCAAAGAACTCTACTCTGATAATCCACTAAAATTTTGGGACAAAGATAAAACATTTGCTAAAATCACTGTATTAAACCCCAACACTATTATCCGAGTCAAACAAATGGTGTATACACACTAGGATATGCAGGAATTCGATAAACAGATCAAAGACCTTCTGGTTAAACGATTAATCAGGACTAGCAAGAGTCCTCACATGAGTACCGCTTTCATGATAAGAAATCATACAGAAGAAAAAAGAGGAAAAGTCAGGATGGTGGTCAATTATAAAAAGGTTAATGATAATACTATTTTTGATGGATATTATGTTCCTAACAAACATTCCTTTTTAACAGAATCGAGGCTCTTAGTTCTCGAAAATAGATTGTGTTGGGAAAATTTAGAGTTCAAATACTGAAAGGCCGCAAGCGTACAGCTTTCGGTGTAGTACTTGAGGGTCGTGTCCTCAGGACGATGGAAGAGTTTTAGGTCATAAAAAGTGAAGATTAACTAATTAGCTACACTAAACTAAGTGGAATTATTTAAAGCAATCTAACAACCTAAATATTCAACTCAACGTTTAACTAAACCTAGGCGTGCAAATCAAATGAATTCAAATAAACTAAACTTTAAGCATTCTATTGAACAACCAGATCACTACCAAAAACTAAAGCACTACACCAACGAGACATAATCAATCTACCAAAATCCAAGCAACTAACCAACACTATTCCGAAGTTGAGCACAGTGCCAATTCAACACAGTGAACAATCTAATTGTAAGCAGCCAAGCCAAGATAACCCATACCAAACTACCATAAGCAAGCTGAATCAAGCAACAGGGGAAGGGGGTAAACAGAATTGAAACAGAACGAAGGCAACAGGGCAAGAAGGAAATCAAGCCATCATAAATCAAGCATAAAATCGAAAGCAAACCGAAGTAGAACCCAGACCTCCGTGATGTACGAGCTTCAAAACGCTTCAAAAAATGGCGGATTCATCATAGACGTTTGCACGAACTGACGAAAAACAGGGGAGGGGGAAATCGACTGAACTCTAACAAAAATTTGCAACCATTTCTCACAAATTCGAACTAAGACCATGAATTACTACTAGAGAACTCAAAAATTCAGTGCGTTTACATGAAATTCGAACCCTAAAACAAATCTAAAACCTAACCCTAATTCGAAATCAACCCTGAAATATGAAAACGAAAACGAAAACGAAATTAAAAATAAACTAAACCCTAAATTGAATTTAAACCCTAACCTAACCCTAACATTACCTAACTTTCTTCAATGGCGTCTGCAAGCTTGATAAATACACGAACCTCTTGATTCTTCACCGTTCGATTTGTGGGTATCGTGGACGGTGGAGATGGAGCAAGCTGTGTGCTATGCTGGCGCCCTGTGCTTGAACCACGGATGAAGATGATGGTGGATGTGTGAGGTGTTCGGGTTAGAGAGAGAGAGGAGATGAGAAAGAGAGATGGTGGGTGATGGAGGTTGGGGTTGGGTTTACTAGGTTTGGGGATTTCGGGTTTCCTTAATAGAGAGAAGAGAGAGAGTGCGAAGGGGAGGGGGGTAATAGCACGGGTCATGTGCGGGTCACGTGAGGGCAGCTGGTGGAGCTGAACCGATTTTTTTCTATTTTTTTGGACCGGTTTTCTTTATTTTGCATTTGGGCTAAAAGGAAAAGGGGCTGAAGGTTTGGGTTCGAGTCAGTTTAGCCCGGTTCTTCATTTCCGATATTTTCAGTATATTTTTCGCGCATTTTCTTGCATTTTTTCAAAATTATTCAAAATCTGTAAAATAAAATAAAATCAATTAAAAACGTTAGAAATACGATTAAAATGAGCATAAAATAGGTGTAAAAGTACCTTTAAAATAGCTCATTTTTGGTACGAACAGATTGCAAAAGTGGATATTGGCAGATAAAGATGGATAAGGAAAGCATTCCGTTAACTGCATTTAGTGCCCCACAAGGATATTATGAATGGATAGTAATGCTATTTGGTCTTAAAAATGTACCTCAAATATTTCAAAGAAGAATGGATAATATCTTTAAAGATCTCAATCACTGTTGTTTAGTTTACATCGATAATGTCCTTGTCTTTTCCAAAACTATAGAACAGCACAAAGATGATGTTTTAGCTATCACTCAAAGATGTATTGACCACGGTATTATACTTGCAAAGAATAAATGCATCTACGCTGAGCAAGAAATTGAAGTCTTAGGACTATAGATGAAAGCCGGACAGATTATTCTACAAAAATATATTCTGAAAAAAATCGAAGATAGGAAGCAACTAGAAAGGTTTCTTGGATGCCTAACCTATGCCTCTGATTTCACTAGAGGTTTAGCTAAACTAAGAAGGCCATTGTAGTAGAAACGCAAGAAAGAAGTAATTTGGACCTAGACCACTAATGATCCAAAGATTGTTCAGAATTTCAAAAAAATGTGCAAAAATCTTCATGTTCTTAATTTGCCTAATTAAAGAGATGACTAAGTTCTTGAGACAGATGCCAGCAACGAGCACTGGAGCGCAGTATTCAAAATCAAAGAATGAGAAAAACTTTGCAAATACTGCAGTAGAAGGTTTAATAAAGCTGAATGTAACTATCCCACGATGGAAAAAGAAATCCTTGCAGTTATAAGGGAAATTGAGAAGTTCTTAATCTTCCTAGCTCCAAAACCTTTTCTTATTCGAACCGATTACAAATGAATACTTGGTTTTACGAAAAAGAATTTACCAAATATGCAAGCGCAAAGGCGATTTCTGCTTTGGCAATTATGACTTAACCAATTTTCCTTCTCCATTTAATATATACAGGGATCGAAGAAGTCTCTGGCAGAAGTCTAACTCGAGAACTCACCAATGGTGATCATCAAAGCCGACCTCTTGCCAAAAAAGGAGGAAATCCTTAATGAAATGTCATTCCTACTAGAACAAGTTATGCCCTTTAGTAAAGTCTTTATCGATAACATGGAATTCCATACAAAAAGCAGATCATGTTTTGATCTACTATCTAGTGCCTACCTAATAGCCCAAAGATTTTCCCTTTTAAAGTTCTCATGTTCGAGAAAAATGGTTCAATGAGTGGCATGCAGCCCGCATCGACTTTTATCATCATTATTCCTATGATATTTGGGAATCTTAGGGTACAACGATCTATTTTCCCGACAAATCTGAAGTTGATCGTGTTAGTTTCCCAACAAATTCATTATCTCCAAATGGCCTTGTCTTTAAAGCCTGAGAATACGGGGTGGTACTTTACTTCATAAAAATCCCAGATCCAAAGTTCCTATTTTTTCTCAAAACTAACAAAATTTCCGCAATGCATGTTCAAAAGGATCCATTGGATTCTTACGTCTCCTAACGGTCCAGCAGAAATTCCAGTTCGAAGATGCCTAAATTTGGAAGTGTATAGCACATTAATCGAATACGAGAATGGAAAAGTCAAGCCAACCTATTATCTTATCCAGATCGTTGATTATGACAATCTCAATGATCAACGACAAAAATGGATTTCTGAATGACCAGTGCATCTAGTTATTGATCCTGCTTTAGCAAGAGCCATTAGATTTGTCAACATTTATCATCAATATTGGGCACTAATTGCACAGAGAAAAACGCTAATGCATTGTGGAAATACTACTTTCACCTATGACAATGAGTTTAAAGAATACATAAAGGTGGAAGGAGCAGTGTTAGAAGATATCTTTGATTATCTCTTTGATGTGAGAGCTGGACAATTCTTATCAGAAAAAGGAAAGAAGTATCTTCTAGAATTATTTAAGAAATAGGATCCAGAGTATCTTCAAGTAGATGAAGGTTTTGATGATTATCCAGATAATGATGGTCTGGAAGATATAATTGGATATGAAGGCATGCAAAATCTCAACAATGATAACTAGTCTTGTCATCATTAAAAGATTTGATAGGTGGTTACCCCCTATTGTACTATTTTGACAAGTGTTAGGACTATAAAATAAATAGTGTACCATAGTCGTCAGTGTATACTGTAGCCATGTGAAAAATCTTTATGTAATGTAGCTATGTAAAAAATCTTTATCTACTGCAGCCATCAGTATGTACTATAGCTATTAAGGCATCCTATGTACCCCCAATCCTCTATAAAAGGGGAAGTCAAGTGTTGAGAAAGGACATAGTCATTTCAGCAATCTTGAGCACAAGAGAAGTTGGGATCCTCCACTTCTCTATGAGCAAGTATCTCTAATGATCTTAACTTAAGTCCTTCTTCAAATCTATCCATTGTAATATTTCCACCTTTAAATTTTCAATAAAAGAAGTTTCTCAGTAGAAAACATTATTCAATCGAACCTTATGCCTTAAATATTGTAATTTCTTGATTGAAGATCCACAATCCTTGAAAAATATTAAAAACTAGATTAGTGACTACGGTCTGAGGTAGGAAACAAAACGGATCTGTGTTGTGCCTGATTTAAGGAAAATAGGGTTGAGGTTAGCAGTCTCTGTAAACCGGAAGCTAAAGGAATGCCGAAGTCCAGCGCTGACTAAGCTCAGGTAATTGTCAAAACTCTCGAATTAAGTTTTAATTATTTTGCTAAGCATTGTGGGCCGCCAATCACAGAAAATATAATATTTAGGATATAAGTAGTAGATTGTGATAACTAGCACAAGTAAAGTCATTATAAGAAGTAAAAACACTAAAAATAATCATATTTAGATATTAGGGATCAATTCGCAATTTTAGAAAGTTGAAAGTCAGAAATAGAAATATTTGTCCCTTAAAAATTAACTATCCAAACCTGCATAGTCCAAGAAATATTTATCTAAGAAACTGGGTTTTGAAAATCATTATACCAAACCTCAGTGTACCAAAAAGTAAATTATTCCAAGTTCAACGAGTGTCATCATGCACGTTTGCTGGTAAGCAATAGGTAGAGTGTATTGAATATCCCCTCTGGCTCTTCATTTGGTTGGTATGACAATAAGCCAATTGACCCTATCTCTTGAGCAATCTGGATGCCGCATGAAGTACACTTGTAATGCAGTGTTTGCGAAGATGAATGCATCGTACTTTCTGTACCTCCTTGTGCGATGAACCTCAGCAAGTTTGCTTAGTTTATGAGATTGTGTCCCACGATTCAATGTGGGATCCACCCGCTCACAACTACATAGCATACATCTTTTAAGTGGTTCACCTACATACTCAATTTCAATAATATCTTTAAGTACACCACAATAATCATTTTCAATATCACCTTCTCCAGTCTTACATACACCAACACCACAATTGTACGTTTTCTTTCTAACACTGCGAGCCTCTGTGTGGAATTTAAATCTATTAACTCTATACGTCGTCCACATTGATATATGTTTATTAGGCTTCGTAGCCAATTATGTTAAGTACTAATGTTTGTGATTGTGGTTAGTTAATACAATACACCAAATTATATCATAGTATTTATAACTGAATAGGTTCAATTACTTGCATTTTGACTAAACCAATCTGCAAAATGAGTTTCAATGATGGTATCAACAACAACATCACTAACATTGGGACGTGCAATTCGGACTTGTTCTGTGAAAATTCTACGACATTTAATAAACAATATAAATAAATTAACTTTTTGAAGCATAAGCTCAATTGAAACTTGCAATGGCTAAAGTAGCACTTAATAATATAAGGCTTAACTTCATAACAATTTAATAGCATGTGAAGATGAGCAGCAATATATTCAGCATCTATGAGAAACTTTGATCTTTCCTTTCCAATAGCGGTTCCTTGCGGTTCAAACACAAATAGAGTTGGGAAATGGAATTATGTTCATCGCTATCCTCATTTCTTCGACATCTATTATGCATGGAGGGCACATTAGAGTAGAAGTAATAGGAGGCAAAAAAATGTCCTTTTAGCTTTTAAGTAAACTTCTGTAATTGAACTTTTAGGATACATTGGTTGTTTTATCTTTTTCTTTAAACGATCGAAGTACCTAACAAAATTATTAAGTAATACTTATAAGTGATTGCATAGTTTAGTTGTTTAGATCAATTTTCATCAAACATAATCTATTTTACCTCTCAAATGGATACATCCATCGGTACTATACAGGACCACAAGTTGTGTCTCTTCTGCTAAATGCACCGGTAAGTGCTCCATCACATTGAAGAAGCCTGGAGAAAATATTGTCTCCAACTTACAGAGAGTAATGGCAATGTTCCGATGCGTTTTCCCAAGCACATCCTCTCACAATGTTACGAAGCACAAATTCTTAAAGAACTTATCTCAATGAGAGGTTTTAACATATCATTCGGGAGAGCACCAAAGGCAATGGGCAACAGAGTCTCCATGAACCCATGGCAATCATGAATTTTCATATTGTTAAACTTTGTATCGTTGGGGCCCACAATATCCCTTAAATTAGAGCAATATCCATCAGTTATGTTAAGTACCTTTATCCATTCACACAACTTGCTTCTTTTATCCATAGCAAGAATAAACTCCACTTTTGGTTTAACTGTTTTACCACTTGGGCCTGGCTGCAAATATAATTCTTTCCTATCACATATATCTGCATCCATTATTGATTTGATATTGTCCTTTGTTTTTACATGAACATCCATAATAGTGTTAATGATGTTTTCAAAGAAGTTTTTTTTCTATGTGCATCACATCCAAATTATCACGAAGTACCATGGTGTTGCCGGTAAGGCAACTTCCAAAATATGCTCTTCTTCGTCCAGTTATGCTCATTCTTTCTTAAATCTTGGCATTCGAAAGTCACCGTCTGTCATTACCATTGGGTAGTGTTCCACTTTAGCATAAAGATGTTCCCCATATATGCAGTGAGGATGACCCCCGTAATAGTTCTGCCTTTTCTAAATGAAGTTCTATTTCTTTTAAATACATGATTCCTTGATTAAAAAAACACCGATGACAATCAAACCACGAGAATTTACCTTCATTCTTGAGTTTCAAAGCCTTTTGTTGTTTCACACATACTGGACATGCCAATTGACCATTAGTACTCTACCCAGATAACATTCCATATGCCGAGAAATCATTGATGGTCCACATAAGTGTAGCCTTCATTTGAAATGTCTTACCCATAGATATGTCATACTTTTCAATTCCAACATCCAACGTTCCACAGCTCCTTCAACTCATCAATAAGAAGTTGTAAAGATACATTTATTTTGTTCTTAGGATTTTTAGGGTCGTGGATTAAATAAGTGACGAACATAAATGATGTGGTCATACACATTTCAAGGGAGAGGTTATAAGGTGTAACCACTACCGACCAAATAGAATAAGATCTTGAAGATAAAGTGTAAGCATTAAATCCATCTGCACATGATCCAAGCCTAACATTTGGAGGCTCTGCGGCAAAATTAGGGTACTTGTTATCGAAAAATTACGGTACTTATTATTGAAATGTTTCCACGCTGCCCCATCTAATGGATGACATAAAACACCACACTCACGTCGATGTTCATAATGCTATCTCATGTGCTCTGCAGTGTTTCTTGATGTATACAACCTCTGAAGTCAAGGTTTTAATGGTAAGTAATGCATCCTTCCATATGGCAATGGACTTTAATTTCTTTGTTGCGACCTTTGCCTCTTCCATCTCAAATGCCCACAAAACTTGCATGCTTCGAGGTTTGAGTCCTCTTTAAAGAAAAGCATGCAGCCTTTATGGCAACAATCAATGTGTATCATAATGTTACCGAGATCTTTAACAACCTTCATTGTCTGGCCATAGTTATTTCGTACACGGTTGTTAGGTGGGCACGTCTCTTTCATGAACTGAACAATTTCATCGAAACTATTTTGTTGCATGTTATAATCAAACTTGATACTCAAGAATCAAACAGCAACAGAGAGCTCAATGTGTGTAGAACGATCATCATATAAGGGATGTTGAGCAGCTTGAACCATATTATAGAATGGTTCTCGACAAGTACTTCGCTCTTGTTCCCTTACATTTTCATTTGCCAATATGACATCACAAACCATGTACCTCATACAATCTACATAGCATTCATTATAGTCATGATTAGTATGACTTGAATCGACAATTTCGGGCATTTCACTAGTAGAATATCCAAAATCATATTGTTGAGGTTCTACTTTTCCATGGATTTTCCAATACCAATATCCTTTCACAAAACTCTCATACATCAGGTGCATGTTTACCTCATCGGGTATTAAGTGCACTCTATTTTTGCATTTCGCATATGAACATCTATACTTTCCCCCACTTCGAAACTCTAGCTGTCTACGTGTAAATTCATCAAACTGGTTTACTCTATTTAAAAATTCGAGTGTATAACTATTACGATCAGCCAATAACCTATTATACATCCACGAACAATATGCAGGGTCAATCATATTCTGCTCAAACAAGCAGTACCATATAAGCCACATTTGCTTACCAAAGATTCTATTACATTTGCTTACAACTTTACTTACCAAATATTCTATTACATCTGCTAATTACTTCTAAGTGGAAACAAATCGATCAAACGATATTACCATACAAGCCACATTATAACAAGAAGTTTATGCCAATGATCTCATTTGAATACATCATCCAATATCAACAATTTCCACATTTAAAGCAAGCCAGTTTATAAATATTCATCACTTTAACTCCAACTAATTTCACAATTCAAATATACATTACAACAACAACAACAACAATAACAACAACTTCCAGTGTGGTTCCCGCTTTCGCGGGGTTTGGGGAGATCCAGCTGTAGGCAACCTTACCTCTACCGGCATTCCTACCGGTAGAGAGACAATTCAAATATACATTGCACTAATTTAATACTTCTGATCTACTTATACACCTAAACCCTAAATTAAATTAATTTACCATATCCAAACCCTAAATTAATTTCATTGATGAAGAAGTTCGACTAAATTTCATAAAATTACTTCACACAAATTTCAATTCCCACAAATTGTTTACTTCAACTCCCACGTATTTGACACAATTACTTCACACATAATTCAAATCCCAAATTATTCACATCAACTCCCACACATTTCATACAATTCCTTAATACAGTTTTTAACTCCCACAAATCATTCTCTCCTACTCCCACAAATTTCACATAATTATTTCACATAAATTTCAATTTCTACCAATTGTTCACTTCTAAAAGCCACTAATTTTATACAAACCAAAACCTTAAATTATATTAATGGAAAAGTTCAACCAAATTAAAGCAATTATTCTATACATATCTAACAATTCAGTATAAACATAAACTAACTACAAAATTTCAACAACCAAAACTAAAACTTTTAGGATTTAAAACTAGTGTTAGAAAATTTACCAAATTAATACTTGAATTTGAAGAGGAGGGTCGATGGTGGCAGCGACGGTCAGCCGATAGTCGGCGATGGCCGGCGTGGGTCAGACAGTGGTTGGTTTGCGCGGTGGTGGTGTGTACAGGATTCGCCGTTCGCTCGCTCGCTCTCTCTTTCTCTATTGCGATGAACACAAAAATGAAACCAAATCTGGTTTCATTTAAATAGGCTGGTGATGGAATTTCCTTTGCCAGTTTTTTAAAACTGTTTTCTCGATCAGGGACGTAATATCCATCGTTGAACAATGGAAAAAAAATTTAAAAACCTTGGCAACCTAAATTCCGCTGCCATATCCGTCACCACATCTGATATAAATTTTTTCTTGTTTGATCCATTCCTATTTACAACGGATTTATATTATGTCGCTCTTTTCCATCGTTAATTCGTGCCTTTTTGGCAGTGGTTAGGTTTGTGTTCGTACCAAACTTAAACAGATTGAGAATCTCTCAATCTGAACCTAACCCATTTATTAAATAAATTGAAAAACCTTGATTTATACCCATTAATTTTTTAAACAGGTTGACGTGTTTAACCCATTCAAGATAAACGAGTCAAGTTTAGTCACCTAATTATCCATTTACTCAATTAAAATTTTCATACGTAATTACATAGCATTAACAATAAGTTTACATACCACATTGCGGAATTACTATCCAAAACTTCCCTATTCGTCATAATTCACATTTTTATATTTATTTTTAATTTTTTGTGTTCTTAATCATCAAAATGAGTACATGGGTAAAAAGTAAATAGGTAAGTTGGCTGACTTGTTTAATCCATTTAACTAAATGGGTTAAATATGTTTTTTTGAGTTAAGAATCTCCACCTGAACCTAACCGATTTAATTAAATTGGTTAGACATGTCAATCCATTTAATTAAAAGGGTTGAAAATTCGTCTCCAAACCAACTTAACTTCGTGCCAGTTTCAAGTCGGTAATCATGTCAGATTAGTGTTATCCACCTCTAACGTGAGCATACTCTAGTTTTTAATAGATCAAACAAAGTTACCATCGAATGTTGACATGACTAAAAATGCAATTCCACAACGTTCTTTTTGTTGCATGCACTCGCAACACAATATCATTTCGCTGAGGCAGCTGACTATGCGCCATTATATCTTCAAATTCAAGCAAGACATCGATAACATCAATTTAGTAGTATTATACTTCCTCCTTTCCATGACATTTGTCATACCTAGATAACATAAGTTTTCAAGGGAACATCATTATATGTTGTGTTTTTCTATTGTTTTTAAATGATAGAAAATTTTTAGTACCCTACCCTATTTAACCCATGAGGTGTCTGATTAGCAGGTAGTCACCCACCTTCACTTTCTCCTTAAAGGTTGGCTGAGTCTCTTTCTGCAATGGTGTTTCAACATTTTTTAATCATGCTTTCGACGTTGCCAATGCATTCTAGCATAGCACTGTGATGGAGATTAAGCCATGGTACAAGATTCAGCCTCTGAAAACAATCAAGGGAATGCAAGTTCCAGCACCGATCCTCAAGCAATAACCCAAGCATTACTCCAGCAAAGCTCTGACTTACCAGGGTTTGATCTCTTGCATAGGCCCGATTTTGTTCACCTGATTTCCTAAACTTCCAAAACAATTTAGAGCTAATATTTTTGCATAGGATGTTACCTAACATCCTTAAGTAACAAGCCATGAAGAGAAAATCAAGCTAAGTCAGTTGCTTCATGAAGAATTTGCTCCCATAAGTCAACCATTTCGGATCAAGCTCTATTCTAGCCCAGTTTGAGTTTCCAGCTGGTTTCTCCCTTAAACCTAATTTAGGTTGGATTTTTTAACTTGGAATAATTATTAACATCCTAGTGAAGTCATTCATGGTTTGAAATCAACTCTAAATTAAGTAGAAGCAAGGCAACTAAGCTGCTCCATTTTGGCACTAACCTGGCCAATTTGACTATTTTTTATCAACAGCTGAGATCTCTTCAAATGGAGGCTTTGGTCACCAACTTGCCTACTTATTTGCTAGTATATACTGCTAGGAACATCATCATTAACCCATTTACAGCTTTGGAGGGTTGTTTGGCCACTAGGAAGAGAGATAAAGATCTCCCTTGCTTCCGATTGGCTAGCCAAAATCCAAGTCAAATCAGCAGCCCTTTTTCTCTCGCACATGTTTAAGCATACTTCGTGAACTAATGACATGTTCAAGCTTGAGTTTAGCCTAATTAAGCATGTACTTAGCTAGACTCATGTAGAATACTTAGGCTAAGTTAAACTGGGTTTGCTTTCTAATTTGTGTAAGCTTGTTTAAAGGTTTTCTAATGCCTACGGAAACTCCTAAAGCAACTAGGCAACTGGGCAGGTGCTTATTTAAGTGCTTGCTTGCTTATTCTTTAAATCACATGGTGAATGAAAGCATTTTCAGTCGAGCTTTGCTGCTAAACCTATAGCACTCTCAAACACTCAAACTAGTTTATCTTTATTTAGGGCGAGTAAAGTGGTGTTCTAGTGAGTCTTAATCACTCCTTAGGCAGTATTTCTATATCCTAAGAAGGATTAAGGGCCCTAAATTGATTCATGGTGGTAGACCTGGCAAATGACTTATTCGGTTCGGGTACGGGTCGGGTCAAGTTCAGGTCGGGTCATATTCGAGTTAAGTGACATTTCGGGTTGTTTCGGTTTGGATTGGGTATGGTTCGGTTTGGATCGACTTTGGGTCAATCAATTTTTGCTCAAATACGCTCGTCATGTCAAAACAAGCAACTTTATCGAAAATTTTGGGTCGAGTTTGGTTTGGGTCGAGTTAATGCGGGTTTCGGGTCCACTTTCAAGTGAGCGTATTTCGACTGTTGGGTCGGGTATGGGTCCGGGTCATTCAGTTCGGGTTTCAAGTCTCGGGTTTCAGGTCTCGGTTCAATTTTGTCAGGTCTACATGGTGGTGATTCTGTATCCATTAATTAGCTTAGTTTCTATCAATCCTTGATTCACTCTAACCGGATTCACTTGAATCCTAGTTTCTATTTTCATTCCCTATTAGCCTACTTGCCTTCCAACCTTGAATGTGGGTTTGTTAGTGAGGAAATACATCACACCTCCAGATCCTCTAATCATAGCTACTTCAACAACAAAACTTACGGCTATATATTGCTTCTACCATGTCTAAGACACTTCCTAGGAAATTTCTGCGACGGAAATTTCGACGGAAAAAGGTCGATTTTCCGATGGAAAATTGGGTTTCCGACGGAAACACCGACGCGGAAATGGCCGTCGGGATTTAGCTCGTCGCAGTTTTTTTTCCGACGGCTTCCGACAGAGTCCGACGGAATTTCCGACGGGTTTTTTCCGTCGGAAATTCCGTCGGATACTGTCAGGCAGTAACTGGCAGGAATTTCTGACGGAAATTCCGACGGAATATTCCGTCGGAGTTCCCGCCGGTCATTCCAAGCAATAAAATTTTTTTTTAATTCCTCGGAAATTCCGACGGAATTTCCGGCGGAATATGCCGTCGGAATTTCCGAGGAATTAAAAAAAAAATTCTCAAAATTTTTTTTCTAAATTTCAAAATTTCTAAAAAAAAATTAATATTATAATAATCTCCAAATATATTCATACATATAAATTTTTCAATCTACGAAAAATTAATATTACAATAATCTCCAGATATATTCATACATATAAAGTTTTCAATCTACCAATAAAAGGTGCTAAATTAAATATTAAGTTCAACATATACGTTGTTTTAGATCTACACGCAAATTATATAAATTACACGAAAATCATATCAGTTAATCAAAGTCAGATAAATTTGTGGGATCATCATCATTGTCATTTTGGGAGTCCTCTTCATCATCATCAGCGTTCAAGTCGATGTGGCTGGAAGAACCCGCACTTTGACCTTTGAAAAATCTGAAAACTTTTTTCAGCATGTGCTCTGTCTTCCCTTGTTTCTTGGTTAGTTAAGTTATAGCCTCTGCTTGCTTGACTAAGCTCTCACTGAGGAGTTGCGCTTGCTCTCTTGGATCAAAATGCTCTGCTAATGAGTGACGTGCAGCTACGATGGTAGCTGATTTCTTTAACTTCACCCCCTCCGTACCAAAACCGTATACGCGGCCTTTTTTGTCCAAATTTTCTTTCATCCAAAGCTCTTCTTGGGTCATAGGTGACAGTTGGGAGCTCCCTTGAATTGCAGCTTGAGAGTACTCCTGCCATTTGTTGTGATGGTCCTCCTGAAAATTTTCAAAAATAAATAAGTTTCATACTAAACCTACAATTGTAACGTATGATTCATCTCTGAATAAAATATGTCAAATTGAACTTACAAATTTTTTTGCAGATTTTTTATCGACAAATGTTTTGTCTTTCACCTTGCAGTGGGTGTTCTTAAACAATTCTTCACATGTGGGTTCCTTACTTAATGCTTTGGCCTAAAGAGAAAAAAAAAAGTAACCAGCTATTAAATATAAAATAAGGACGAGAACCGTAACTCATACCATACATTATATATAAGAAATACGCTTTTTAATAATCACATTCTTTACCAGGCGTCTTTTCCTTTCACTAATCGGAATTGAGCCACATGTATGTAACGAAGGACCAAAACCTTCAGCATCACTCAATCGATTCTTTTTATTTTGTTGGCTCAATTTCTTGAACTTGTCATCCTCAGTCCAATGTTTAAGCATATCATTCCAAACACTAGGTGGTAACCACTTCGGCTTTTTGTTGTACTTTCTAGCATATCCAAGAATGTCCCTAAGTCGAGCTGCCCGCCGTATCTGCACTTCATTGTCTGGATGCCAGTAGTAGTATTGCTGTGGCAAAATTGGAGTATATTAGTAATTAAACATCTCAAACAATCCAATGACAACTTTGAAATTCGTTGTACAGAAAATTAACCTTGAATTCATTAAACCATATATCTCTATGAGATTGTGGAACTTCTCCCCACGTGGTCCAAGCACGTGGGTACTTACCTGCAAAACTTTCCACAATTTTCTGAACTACACCCTGGTATGGAACAAAACTAAGAACAAAAAAAAACATTTGTTAAAAGTAATTACTGTAGGCATTAAAAAAATATAATTAGTGAAGAAGTTACAAAGTTTGTAATGAACTAACGTGTCACCATCGGGTTGTAAATATATCTTATTAATGGTGCTTGCAGTTTCACTATCAGGTGTAGGACTGTGTCTATCTCTTCCTACCCCTTCATTTTGGACCCCTTCGTTGTGCACTGAGTGGCTTAGCATTCTAGGTTGCCCCATCATCTGATTACCGTTGAAATATGGACTAACAGTGCCAAATTGTTGATAAAGTAATGGAGTAACTGAAGTACCACCCATGTAAGGAATATTGGGTTGGATTGGTGTCTGCATACCGCACCGAAAAAAGGTAGTTGCATATGGGGTTGCTCATTCATACTACCGTAATAATTTTCGAATGGTTGAGTTGGATCAAGAAAACCTCCAAATATTCTACTGAAGGTGTTTGTTTCATAATTTTGATCAGCAGGATCATACTGTGGAGTCGGTTGTGGTGCTCCTTTACCCGCATCATTCCTGACCGTTCGACCACGACCACGTCCACCATTGAGTCCAGACATCTAACAAATAAGAACAAAATAAAAAAAAATACAACCTTACCAATATTTATAGTATTGTCAGTGAAAAAATTACATGACATATGTCCAATTGTTTTTCTGGGTTTGCAATTAAGAAAAACTCCATACACAGACATAAATATCCATATATCGAAAATATTAAATCAATCATTGTGGGACACATCGTCATCGTCATCGTCATCATCATCACTTTGCAATGCCATATTTTCATCATCATAATCATCATCAGTGTCTTCAGGTTCATCCTCCCATTCACCTTCTTCATCCTCGTCATCACCATTCCCATCATGATCATCAACCCAATCATGTCCATCAACATCATCAGCTTCTGCAGTTTCATCAACTAATGTTGTCGCTATTACGTTATCCACATTCATGATTGTCATTCCAAACTGCTGATAGGCAAGTTCTAGATTATCCTTATCTTTAGGAACACCACGAGGTTTGTTTGGTATAGCTACCCACCAATTCGCTTTTCCTGATATCCCCTTAGGGTACTTAACATATACCACTCGGGTTGCAGTATCAGCAAATATGAATGGGTCAAACTTTCTGTAGCGTCTAATATGATTAACCTCGGGATATGAGGTAAATTTAGGATAACGCCGCCCCCGAGGAACATCCAGGTCAAACCACTCACAACTAAAAAGTACACATTTTTTAATTGGCTCACCCGTAAATTCAACACGAATAATTTCGTGAAGTATTCCATAATAATCCCCTGCTACTTCATCACCTTTGCCAACTCCTTTGATACACACGCCACAATTATATGTTGTTTTACCTTCATTTCTAGCCTTGGTATGAAATCGATAACCATTAACTTTATACCCAGAAAAACATTCCACTACCACAAGCGGTCCATGAGATAAGTTTACCAGAAAATCATGCCTCTCATCATTAAACATCCGATAAGAATTTACCTATGAAAAAATAAAGGTAATCATCTTTACAGTTAGAAAAATATTTTGTAGGAGTTGAAGGTTACTTAAGAAAAATTACTTACATTATACTCAAACCGTTGTGCAAAATTTGCCTCAATAAACAAGTCAACTTCCACATCACTCGCGTTTGGATTGTGGCCGCGAAATTGATGTCTAAACCAACTGTAATGTTTAACAAATGAAATTAAATATTTATCACTGAACAATTAGTAAGTATTCAAATGAAACTTTCAGTAATTGGTATACTTACTCCAAATATGGTTGCACTTCATCACAATTCAGTAAAATGTGAAGACGTGAGACACGATACTCAGGTTCAGTAAGATATCTTCTTCCTCGTTTTCCAAACGGAGTACCCTTACGGTTGAACACCGAAAGAATTCGCATTTGTCGTTCGGGTTGTTGCAGATCCTCATTACGCCCAATACTCGGGCAATGCAAGTTTGATTCAAAATAATACTCAGCGAAATGTTTGATTTCAAATGCTAAGTATGCGTTAACCATAGATGCCTCCACACGAGCTTTATTCTTTGCCGTAGGCTTCATCTAGCCAAAGTACCTCTCAAAAGGATACATCCATCGATATTGAAGAGGAGCACCCAACAAAGCTTCTTGGGCTAAATGAATGGGCAAATGTTCCATGACATTCTAAAATCCAGGCGGAAAAATTGTCTCCAACTTACAAAGAATTATAGCAATGTTCTTGTTCATCTCTTCCAGCATGCTCACGTGTAACTCACTGGAGCATAAGTTTCTGAAAAACTCACTTAATTCGACCAAGGGTCCCAATACATCTTCCGAAAGAGCAGCAAAAGCTACTGGAAGAAGATTCTCCAGAAACACATGATGATCATGACTTTTCATATTTTGCAACTTTGTATTAGATGGATCCACCCAATTTCCCACATTAGAACAATAACCATCAGGCACATGAACCTCTCGCAACCATTGGCAGACAGCCCTTTTTTGAGATAATGACAGTGCACACTTGGCTTTTGGCTTACACAATCTATCAGTTGACCCTCTTGTAACCAAGTTCAACTCTTGCCTACTACACAGAATAGACATATCCATTCTTGCTTTGATATCATCCTTTGTTTTTCCAGGCACATCCATCACTGTATTTATAATATTTTCACTGAAATTTTTCTCTATATGCATAACATCAAGGTTATGCCTCAGAAGTTGATGCTTCCAATACGGCAACTCCTAAAAGATACTTTGTTTTGTCCAATTATGTTCATTTTCGTCAAATCCCGGAATTTGAAAACGGATATCTTCAGTCACTTTAGGCAATGTCGATACTATTTCAGACAACATTTCACCAGAAATCCTTTGGGGAGGGCCAATGTGTACGCTCTTTCTTTTACGGAAGGCAACTTTATTAGCTCTAAAGCAATGATTTCGAGGCAAGAACCGACGATGGCAATCAAACCAAGAGGGCTTTCGGCCATGCTGTAACTGGAATGCACAATTTTGGTTCATACAAACCGGACAAGCTAACAACCCATGAGTACTCCATCCGGATAACATACCATATGCTGGAAAATCATTAATTGTCCACATCAACGCGGTATGCAATCTAAAAGTTTCCCCGCATGAAACATCAAATGTATCAACCCCAACATCCCACAGCATTTTCAACTCATCAATTAAGGGCTGCAAGTACACATCAATCCTATTCTTCGGATTTGATGGGCCCGGAATAAGACAACTTAAAAACATGTATGGAGTTGTCATACACATATCTGGAGGCAAGTTGTAAGGTGTAACTACAATTCGCCACACAGAATATACTCTTCCAGATGTGGAAAATGGTGTGAAACCATCAGCACAAAGACCTAACCTTATATTTCGAGGCTCTGCTGCGAAATTCGGATACTTTTGATCAAAATGCTTCCAAGCTAATCCATCCGACGGATGTCGGAGAACACCTGATTCTTGGCGGTGCTCATGATGCCATCTCATATCAACGGCAGTCCTTTTCGACGCATACAGTCGTTGCAATCTTGGGATTAAAGGCAGATAGTGCATTTTTGCATATGAAACAACCTTATTACCTCGTTGGTTGGATTTCCTTGGTAAATATCTTGCATGTCCACAAAACTTGCATGCGGACATCCCCTCATCATGTTTATAATAAAGCATGCAACCGTTTGGACAACAATCAATTTCCTGAACATCCATACCTAAATCTCTCACTTTTCTGAGTTGTTGATGATAATTTTTTGGAATGCCACTTTCAGAAGGGCATATGTCTTTCATCATGTCAACAACTTCATTGAAACAACGTTGAGACATGTTGTTCCCCGATTTAATACTAAGTAGTCTCATAGATGTTTCAAGTTCAGTTATGTTGCACCCTCCATACAACGGTTTTTGGGCAGACTCAAGCATAGTGTAAAATGCCCCAGGATTTGCATCCTGATGGCTACTCACGTTCATTTGATTAGTTTGGAAGGCAGCATGAAGCATGTTCTCCATATGATTATGATCGGTGTGATCGGAATCAAAATTCATAGAATGTGAACTACTTGCACCCCCTGCTTCCGAATTATCTTCTTCCCCATGACTTGTCCAATACCAATAATTCTTGACAAACCCCTTTCTATACAAATGTGACTTTACAACATCAGATGTAAAATATTACATATTTTTGCACTTCGCACATGGACATCTGTAAACTCTATTAACTCTATACTCCTCTTGATTTCGTACAAATTCATCAAACATATTAATTCCCATCAACCACTCATCTCTAAGTCCATATCCATTAGGATTTCTTCTCCTATACATCTATTGATGATGCAACGGCCCATCCATATCTTGCTAATATGATTGCCTTAATTGTTATGTAAACTACAACCAATTACAATAAAAATTTTTTAGAAGTCTATTTAACCAGTTCAACATATATATATATATATTTATATATATATATATATATATATATATATATATATATATATATATATGTATTACATAAAAATATATATATATTACATAAAAATATATTTAATAGAACTATTAAATATATCACAACGCACCCAAATATGCATCATACATAAATTACACAATATTTTACTCCATTTGTTCAAATAAATACACTTAATAAATAAACTTAAAATTGAATGTAATTCACATCCATATTTTACCACACAAATAAAGTACATATTAAACCAACCAAATCATCCGAACAATTAATCATTTCTCAAGAATTAATATACATAACAAATTGAATCTAAAACGAACATACTTAACATTCCTAAAACATTTACTAAAACAAAACATATATTACACATGCTTACGCACTCACAACTATTTCAATTATTCAAATCAACATACATTACATATTAAATTAAAGTTATATTATACTTGTTTTCTATCAAAATAAATTCTCACAAAACCTAAAATACAACAATGAATAGAATTAAACATATACGGTACAAAAAATAAATTTAGCATAATAATATTATTTAATATCTACATATGCGTCAATAAGCATCAACCACAAATTAAACACCGTAGCAAATTTAAATCAATCTATACTTAACATACTTAAATCTCGCAAAAATATAACAAAAATTCTTCATATATAGAACAAATTATACAAAAATTAAATCATACCACAAAAAATATTCATGCGTAACATATTTAGCATTTTATAATAAACAAACTTATTTCACTTAAATTATTCATTTTAATAAAACATAATATACATACTTAACATATTTAACATTTTCAAATAACCAAATAATTATTGCAGATCTGCATACTTAACATGTTTTACTCCTATTATTGTAATATACATATTTAATAAATTAAACAAAAAATTAACGTTATTCAAATTCATATTCATGTAATTCACATCCATATTTTACGACACAAATAAAGTACATATTAAACCAACCAAATCATCCGAACAATTAATCATTTCTCAAGAAAACAATATTATTCGCATACTTATCAAAAATTAATATACATAACAAATTGAATCTAAAACGAACATACTTAACATTCCTAAAACATTTACTAAAACAAAACATATATTACACATGCTTACGCACTCACAACTATTTCAATTATTCAAATCAACATACATTACATATTAAATTAAAGTTATATTATACTTGTTTTCTATCAAAATAAATTCTCACAAAACCTAAAATACAACAATGAATAGAATTAAACATATACGGTACAAAAAATAAATTCAGCATAATAATATTATTTAATATCTACATATGCGTCAATAAGCATCAACCACAAATTAAACACCTTAGCAAATTTAAATCAATCTATACTTAACATACTTAAATCTCGCAAAAATATAACAAAAATTCTTCATATATAGAACAAATTATAAAAAATTAAATCATACCTCAAAAAATATTCATGCATAACATATTTAACATTTTATAATAAACAAACTTGTTTCGCTTAAATTATTCATTTTAATAAAACATAATATACATACTTAACATATTTAACATTTTCAAATAATCAAATAATTATTGCAGATCTACATACTTAACATGTTTTACTCCTATTATTGTAATATACATATTTAATAAATTAAACAAAAAATTAACGTTATTCAAATTCATATTCAACGGAAAAAATAAATTATTCAAACTAAACAAACATACTTCTACTAATTTTCACACACCCGAAAAATGAACATAACATATCAAATTAACACAACTTGAAAGCGCAACAATTCTACTAACCTTCACACACCCAAAAAATCAATCAGATTATAGACGGTGACGGCACTAGCGGCGGCGATAGCGGTGGCACTGGCGGCGGCAAAACATGAAAAACAAAGACCGTAAAAAATATCAATTAACTTAACTATTTTAATTTCAAACAATAACTTAAGCGAAAATATCACTTACCATTAAATTTTTCGATGAACAAAAACTGAAGATCTCACTTTCTCTCTCTTCCTTCTCCTCCTCCTTCTCCTCCCTCTCTCTCTTTTCGCACAACTTTCTCTCTCTAATTCTCAAATACCGTTCGAAAATTTCCCCTCCCCCCAAATTTAAAACCGGGCAAGCATAAACCTCGAGATCCGCGTCGGAAATCCGACGGAATTTCCGACGGACTCCGACGGAATTCCGTCGGCCATTTCGTCGGAAATTCCGACGGAGCTCGAGACCGTCGGATTTTCGAAATTCCGACGGAATTCCGTCGGAGTTTCAAAACTCCGACGGAATTCCGTCGGACGGCCCTGAGGTCCGTCGGAAATTCCGTCGGAATTTCGGAATTCCGTCGGAATTTCGGAATTCCGTCGGCCTCTGTCTGAAATTCCGTCGGATTGTCTGTTATTTTCCGACGCCTATCTGACGCTTCGCTTTTTCCGTCGGAGCTGAGCAACGTTTTCGTAGTGCCTTCACATCTCCCCTCTCCTTAGAATGAAACCCTTCTTGTTTCTTGCAAAGACGTTTAATTCCATTCTTACTAATAAAGATCAAGGTTAATTGATTTCAAGCTTTGTTAGGGGAATATTATGAAACTTATGACAAGATCATTCTGCATTTATTTTTTCTTTTCACAAAAAAAAGACAAGAATAAATACAGATAGCTTCTAAGTTGGGGATTGCGCCAACCAAGCATCACCTACCTTTGTGTATGTGTGTGCACACTCTCACAATGGCGAGATGCTTGCATATAAATATCTAGTATCCCCTCATAAAAAATATAAAAAAAATTAAAAAGAAACCTTCAAACAAATAACAATGAAGAGGTATTTCTTTGTGTTAAAGGATAGAAAAATCCAAGAAACAATAGTGGATTTTGCTAGTTTTAACCCGAGGGTTTTGTTAATTATGCCCTCTTTCAATGGTTTCATCTATATCGATCTTACGTCTTATTGTGATCATATTTGGATGTGGAGATAACAACAATGTGACCAAGAAGTAGAAACAAAATGATAACGAATAGTTGATTTAATTATTGTCATTTAGGGCCTGTTCTTTTTTTTGCAATAACATACAACTACAAGTCGTAGGAAAATGTAAGGAGTTGTAAAAAGCTGTAAAGAGTTGTAAGGAGCTGTAATAACTATAAAGAAGCTACAAGAAGCTGTAAGAAACTCTAAGAAGATGTAAGGAATTGTAAGGAGATGTGAAGATAGATATAAGAAGTTGCTAAACTATCGAAAAGTTGTCTACTATAATGTTTAGATATTTATGCATAATTATTGGTGTCTAATGTATGATTTGTGAAATAACATATAATATATTAGTCATATTTATGAAATAAATTTGATTCCATCAGTAAACAAATTATTTCTGAATATTATTTAAACAAAATTCTTTTTTTTTACAATGAGCATTTTGGATGGAAAAGAATAATATTAAAACAATATAACTAATGTATGAGTGTTTTGTATTATAATTTTGAAAGCATGTTAACTTATTTCATCTATACGACATATATTATTCAAGTCGAAACTGAAATATAATTTACGTCATTAAATTCTATTTTTGTGTTTATAAAAATGCTGTGTTCATAAAAATATTTTAAAATATTTTATGTTGGTACTATAATAAAATATATATACATATTTCTATAATTAATAGAAAAAATAAATGACTTACTGAATGCTACACAAAAAAATATATATGGAGATGTAAGAAGATGTAAGGATTATATAATATAAGCATATAAAGAGCTATTAAGAGATGTAAAAAGATGTAAGGAACCGTACGTTATAAGCTAAATCCTCCCAATCGCAAAAAAGAACAGGGCCTTAGTAGTTTGTTTAATTAACTAGATGTCACTTTTTTAATAATAAAAGTCCTTTTTAACTCTTGTATTTTTTCCTTAATCCAAATAAGAGGGGGAAAAAACAAACCACTTACTCTCTGCTTTTTTTTCCTTCAACTTTTCTTTCCACTAAATTTTCTCAGGTTCAAACAGAGCCTAAAGGATAGTTGATTTGGTGGTAGCATGTTACAGAGCCAGTAGCGATCGAGGAAGAGGGCATCCGTTGTTGATTTGGCGACCGTTGGCCCTACTTCCCAAAAAATTGACTACAAGGTACACTGAGTTTGAGGATAGCAACTTTTTAGTCCCTGACTTTTTGAAAATAACACTGGGTCAGCTTATGTTATCGAATGAAAGACTCTTAGGTCCTGTTTCTTATTATTTTGTCCCCCAAACTTTTAAAAATTGATGAAAGTCCCCTGAGTTGGATAAAATATGCAAATAAGCTATTTTTAGGGATTTTTTTTCAAGAAATACGCTTGTTTTAAATGATTAAACCTCTTATAATAACTTTACTGGTACTAATTATTACAATCTGCTATTTATATCATAAATATTATACTTTCTATGGTTATAGGCCCACCATACATAACAAAATAATTAACGCTTAATTAGAGAGTTTCGATCATTACCTAAACTTAGTCGGTGTTGAACTCCGGCGTTCCTCTAACTTCCACTTTACAGATATTGCTAATCTCAACCATACCTTCTTTAGATCAGACAAAGCACAGATCTATTTTGTTTCCCACCTCAAACCGTAGTCACTAATCAAGTCTTATATATTTTAAAGGATAGTGAAACTTTAATCAAGAAACTATAATATTTAAGACATAAGGTTCAATTAAATAAAGTTCCTGGGAAACTTCTTTT
The DNA here is from genome assembly GCA_029747015.1 of Carnegiea gigantea. Classification (NCBI taxonomy): domain Eukaryota; kingdom Viridiplantae; phylum Streptophyta; class Magnoliopsida; order Caryophyllales; family Cactaceae; genus Carnegiea; species Carnegiea gigantea. The sequence continues at coordinate 912,082 of JAKOGI010000157.1, read as the reverse complement.
ATCGAAAGCTTGAAAGCGGAAATATTACAATGGAAAGCTTGAAAAGGAACTCAAGCTACTAAGATCATCAGAGTTGCTTGCTTATAAAGAAATTGAGAATCCAAACTTATCTTTTGCTCACGTATACTCAAATGATCGTGTCCCTTTTCAGCACTTAGCCTCTCCTTTTATAGAGGAATGGGAATACATAGGATGCCCTAATAGCTACAGTACACACTGATTTTACACATGACTAGAGTTACATTCACATGGCTATAGTAGATTGTCTTATTTTACATACCTGAAACTTGTCAAAATAGTACAATAATGAAGCAACTACTTTTCAGAGCCTTTAATTCTAACAAGACTAGTTATCCACATTGAGATTTTGCATGCCTTCATCTCACATAATTTTTTTCGGTCCATCATTATCCAGATAATCATTAAAATCTTTATCAAGTTGAAGATGCTCTAGATTCTATTTTTCAAATAATTCTTAAAGATATTTCTTTCCTTTTTCTGAAAAGAATTTGTCAGCTCCAATATCGATAATCAAAGACATCTTCTGGCCTAGCTCCTTCTATCTTCGTATATTTGTTGAACTCATTATGATAGGCAAAAGTAGTATATCCACAGTCCATTAGCATTACTCCTTGCTCAATCAATGCCATATTTAATGGTAAATATTGAAAAAATTGATGGCTCTTGCTAAGCAGGATCACTAACTAACTTATGTCGTTTCGGAAACCATTCTTGTTGTTGATCTCTGGGATTGTCTATATCAACTAGTTGAACCAAATAATGAGCTGGTTTGGCCTTTCTATTTCACACTCAATCAATGCACAATATACTTCGGCACATAGACATCTATTGTATGGAATCTTTGTTGGACCATCACGAGATGCAAGAATCCAATAGATCCTTTTGAACATGCACTATTGAAATTTAGTTACTCTTGAGAAAAATGAGAACTTCGGATCTAGGATTTCCATAAGATAAACTATAATTTTGTATTCCTAAGCTTTCACGACGGGTGCATCTGGAGAGATTGAATTTGCTGGAAAACTAACACCACCAACTCCAAATATATCAGGAAAGTAGATTTTTTCGAGAACCAAGAGGCTGCGTGAATTCTATTAAAAAGGACTGTTTTGTTAGGAATATAAAAACCATCAAAAATAGTATTATCGTTAACCTTTTTATAGTTAATTACCATTCTTGCTTGTCCTTGTTTTTCTTCAGCATGATTTCTTACTATGAAAGCAGGACTAGTGTGAGGACTCTTGTTATTCCTGATTAACCCTTTATCCAGAAGTTCTTTGATTTTTTCAACAAATTCTTGAATGTCCTATTGTGTATACACACTTTGTTTAACTCAAATAATAGTATTAGCATTTACTGACGTAATCTTTGCAAATGTCTTATCTTTATCCGAAAACTTTAGAGGATTATCAGAGTAGAGTTCTTTGTATAATTGCTCTTATTTTTCAGCAATTTGCTCTTTAATAGATAACTCAAGTAATGAGATTGTCAGTGCTGTCTCACATTGTGCAGGCATTACCTTCTCACCATACTGCATGTAAACTCAATTTTTTGATAAGTGCAAGCCTTACCTAATTTTTCAATAGGAATTGAGTGACCATTAATTGTGAATATTATTTGATTTATGGTCTGTGTGCATTAAAAATATAGTCTCTGAAAGTTATTTCCAATAATCATATCATGAGAGGGTTGATCAATAGCCCATAGAATTCGTATGATGCATTGGAATCCTCCTACTTCTATGGTTAACCCTTCTATGGCCTCTTTGTGGCTCATTATGTTGTTGTCAGCTATCCTTACTTGTAAAGGATTCTTAGCTTTCTTCCACATAATTTTTGGAAATAAAGACCTTTTCCAAAACAGACAGAACAACTGCTATATACAATTCTTTATAGGCACACAATTCATATTTATTATATCCCTCTAAACATACATCTATTGGGATATGGATGCTATTAGGATTTGTATTGGTAAATTCATAACATATCTCGATAGTCATATTTTTGACTAATTCGGCTTCGCAGATTGGTTTACTAACAGCTCTTGTTTTGTACCCAATGACTTTTCTATTTAGTCTCATACTTCGATCTACACTATGTCGGGCGGGTTCAAAAATCATTCTACTCATTTCACTGGTCATGCAAATCGTATCATCTTCTTTAAACTTTTCTTTAGCTTATGAAGACCCTTCTCCCTATTCTGATCTTGCACTCATGTTTCATACTAATTGGAGTGTAGTGGTAATTTTACCATTGTCACCAATTTTTATCACATTTTTCTTATTGACTTTTGTAGGGTTATCAAAGCTAGATATCCATGAATGATCAATCTTCATCTCCTGTGCATTGGATTTAATCCTCTAAATCTTTTGCATAGGCGTAGGACATTCAAATTTTTCTGCCTCTATCATTGTTACCTTAGTTTTTGAATCTATAGTATTATCTTATTTATAGATAATTTTTCATAATATTCTCAATTCAAATCAATCCCAACTATTTTTATCTTAAGAGACGAGAAGTTTTAGCAAATTCATCTTTAAGGCTTACATAATATCCAAGTCGACAATTAAATCTTACTGATCCATTACATACATTGATTTTAATCCTTATGATAATTTGATTATTAAATTTGGTATGCCTAATATCACAGAGTGTTAAGTCAAAAATCATGCATCATTTTTATAATTATTTTGAGTATATTATATATATTATTTCGTTTAATTTGTTTTGTTTTATATATTTTTCAGGATTAGGATTAATGCAATAAAGAAGAGAAGAGAGGACGTAGAAGCTCGGGTTTTACATACTTGCCTACAAGACGGTCCAAACATAATAATTATGGAAAATATTATTTTCATAATTATTATACTGGGCTAGGGTTTCAAGAGTTGGGTGAAGAGCTATAAATCTTGAGGAAGAAGAAATCTAAGGAAAAGAGGAAGGAAACCCTAATTTACTAAACCTAACCCTCTCACTTCCCATAAAAACATCATAATAATCACCTCCTCACATATATAAACCCACGGCCATTATGTTTGAGAGAATTCCTTCATCTCCTCGCCACCACCTTCATCATCACATCATCATCTTCCTCATCACCATGGCATCCCACTCCTAAGATCACCATCACGCCTAACCCCATTAAAAAAAACATAAGCATCCTCCATCCATACTTAACCCCAACCCACGCCTACCTCTCCGTAAAGCATCATCATCATCTTTGAAAGCCTTTATCATCCATCAAGTAATATTGGTTCTTGTTTCCCTTTTATTTTATAGGTTTAGTTATTTATTTTATAATTTTAGTTATTAAACATGAATTCTTTGGTTAAGCATTGTAATTTAATTTACTGTATGAGTGAGTAATTTCTTTTTACTTAGTATAATCTTCTTGAAGTCATGCAAAATTAATTATTTTGAAACAAGTTTTATGCTTTAATGTCTAGTTGATTTATATTCATGATTCTTTAGCGATTACCATTTATTGTTAATGAAAATTATGTTAAATTAATTAGAATGCATGCTAGTTAGTTTAATACAATTTCGATTGATAGTTTAGAAGATTATAATACGTAAAAGTTATAACCTTTTAAACTTAGGTATCACCCTAATTAATCATGGATGGCTCAAACCCATCTCTTTTAATTAGGTAATCGCTTCAGATCTTTGTTAAATCGATTTACTGGTAAATTGGTTACAAAGTGTTAAATGATGTTTTTCTAATTCTTAATACCCTAATTTGGTTAAATTTTTGCGCTGGTGTAAAAATTATCAAATTAGTAGGGTTTATATTAGGGCTGGACCTAAGTAAACTAGAATCTAAGGAAAAACGGGGAAGAACCGCTGGTGGATGCCTTCTACAGTTTAACTCATAAATGAAATTAACTTGTGTGTTGATGACAAATATTAATTTGCATGGTGGATTGAGATTATACTAAGCACTTTTCATAAATTTGACAACTTTTGATCATTATTTATTTTTTAGAGTTAATTTGATTAGTTTGATAAATTTTGTTCTATTTTTATTAGTTTCAATATAATTTCAATTGACCCCCCCCCAAGTATAGTATTTTAGGAGTGTCTAGGCAATTTTAGATAGCTTAGATTCTGATTTTTAGATTGATTATAATTTTAGATTAATTTATATTCAGTTTTAGCATTTAACTACCAGTTTGTTAGAAATTAGACTAAAAATAGTTAATTTTGTTCTTTTTTTATTTTTATCAGTTCCTAGGGTTTATAGAGTCTCCTAGTCTGCCCATATTTAATTTCTTAATTTTTGGAAGTTAGTTGATAAATATCCAGAATTATTTTGTGAAATTGATATGTGCAGGTTTTTAGGTTATTAATTTTGAAAATTTGGATTTTAATTTTTACTTTACGATTATTAGACTTGGTTAAGTCCAGAAAATTGTGTCCTAGAGTTAGGGTAATTGTCTTGATTATTTTCGTATTTATATTTATGCAGATTATTTTATTTCTAATTTTAGATTTAATATTCTGCACTGATTTGCTGTGGTAATTTTCTGATTTGATTTTTCTGGAATTATTTGGATACAATTTAGGAGTTATAAGCTTATATACCTAAAGAATAATATTTATGTTACTGTTTGACATTTTTAATATTTATTTTCTGATTATTATTTGCTGTTTTGAATTTTAATTAGAATTTCAGTTATTATTCTGATTTTATTTTTCTAAATTATTTAGGAAAGCTTTTTACTGTTTTATTTCCAGAATATAAACCAGAATATTTAGGATCATCATTGCGTGTTTTTTCAAGATTTTTATTCATTAGATTTTAATTATTTTAGAATTATTAAAATTAGATTTAATAAATTGGATTAGTAAAATCATTTAGGATTAAGTTAGCCCTTTTTAAAACCATCTTTCCTCGTGGATCGATCCCTACTTCCCTATGCTATAAAAAGTGTTTTAATAACCGAAGTAGTGGTTAAATTTGTAACTCTCGACAAGCTTAACAAATTTTGGCGCCGTTGCCGGGGAAAGAAATTAAATTGCTAGTTTACTTCTATTTGATCTGCTACTTTTTATTTTGTTTTGTTTTAATTCCAGTATTCTAAACCTATTAATTTATTTATATTTTTTTTTTAGATTTCCCGAAATGTATGAAATTAAGGAGTGGTAAGGAAATTGGAGAGAACAAGGAATAAGCATTGAAAGCTGAAATCAAAGAGAGTCAGCCTGACCCGGTAAGTTTTAGGGGTAAAGAGGTAAGAATGTCAACTCTTTGAGAACTTGCTGCCCCTAACTTAGAAACCCAACCAATGTCCATTACTTATACTGTTTTAGATAAACCTTTGAAACTAAACTCAGGATTTATTAATTTATTACCTAAGTTTCATGGATTAGCTGGAGAGGACCCCTATAGACACATTAGTGAATTCCTTATTACCTGCTCTGCTATGGTGCCTGAAGGAATTCCTGAGGACCAAATTAGACTAAGGGCCTTTCCTTTTTCTTTGCTTGGTAATGCTAAGGACTGGTTACATTATATGCCTATTGGATCTTTTTTTTACATGAACTGCATTGCATAAATCGTTTCTAGAAAAGTTTTTTCCTGCATCCCGTATTGGATCTATTAGGAAAGAAATATGTGGAATCAAACAAATGAATGGAGAAACTTTTTGTGAGTACTGGGAAAGATTTAATAAGTTATGTGCTAGTTGTCCCTAACATCAAATAACTGAACAACTATTGATTCAATATTTTTATGAGGGTTTGCTTCCTATGGATCGCAATATGGTTGATGCTGCTAGTGGGGGGCTCTGGTTAATAAAACACCAGCTGATACTAGAAATCTATTTAATTTAATGGCCCAAAATACTCAGCAGTTTAGTACTAAGGACTCACAAATCAAAAGGATAAATGAGATAGGATCTAGTTCATCTCTAGAGAATCAATTATCTCACATTACTGCTATGTTAAATAAGATTGTTATTGGGAGTATTCAAAAAGCAGTAATATGTGGTATTTGTTGTCTAGAAGGATATTCTACTGATGCATGTCCCACTCTACAAGAAGGTAATGTTAATGCTCTTTACTCTAATCAAAATCAAATGAGGTATGATCCATACTCGAATACTTACAATGAAGGATGGAGAGACCACCCTAACCTTAGGTATGGCCCTAAGCCAAATCCACCTGGTTTTGATCAACCCTCTTGTCAACCTCCTAATCAAGATAGGACCAATTTCCTCTTAGAACAAGTCCTTAAAAAAATGAATGATAGGTTCCAGAGTATGGAAACCACCCTTAAGTAGGTTCAAGAGAGACAAACAGCGACTGATACCATAGTCAGCAACTTGCAAGCCCAATTGCAAAATAGGTTACCATCTCAACCTTACCCTAACCCCAAGGAGAATGTTAGTGCCATGACACGTAGAAGTGGGAAAGAGTTAAAGGAACCTACGAAGAAGAGAGAAGTGGAACCTGAGTTATAAATGAAAGGGGCTGAACCAGAATTAGATACAGACTCTAATCAAACTACTAAGGAATTAGGAGAAAAGAAAAGAGAATCTTACAAGCCAATTTCACCTTTTCCTAGTAGATTTAGGAACCCTACATCTAAGGTTAATGAGGCTAACCAAGAGATTTTAGAGACTTTTAGGAAGGTAGAAATTAATATACCTCTCCTTGATGCCATTAAACAAGTGCCTCATTATGCTAAGTTCTTAAAAGAACTATGCACTTCCAAGAGGAAGATCATTGGTAATGAGAAGATAAGTGTGTGGGAAAATGTGTCTGCTGTGTTTCAAAGAAAACTTTCCCCTAAGTGTCAAGACCCTGGTGCGTTTTCTGTACCTTGCAAAATAGGAAACCTTTGCTTTGATAAAGCTATACTTGATTTAGGTGCCTCTATTAATGTTATGCCTAGATCTATTTATGACAAATTGAACCTCGGTGAATTAAAGAAAACAGGCATAGTAATTCAATTAGCTGATAGGAGCAACACTTATCCTGATGGAGTGTTAGAGGATGTTTTGGTTCAAGTAAATGAACTAGTGTTTCCTGCAGACTTTTATGTAATGAACATGGGTGAAGCATGTCATGATATTCTCATCTTGCTTGGCAGGCCCTTTTTAAAAATTGCTAGGACTAAAATTGACGTGCACGAAGGGACACTAACTATAGAATTTGATGGTGAGGTTATTAAATTCAATATTTTTGATGCCATGCGGTTTCCTTCTGATGTTAACTACCTATATGCACTTGATGTTTTTGATAAGTTATCTCAAGATGGCTATGACTTGTCCCATGAGGATGAGTTATTTACTGTGCTTACTAAGAGTTTTGATCATACTGAGTCCCAGAAAGTGCTATATCCAGTTAATAATAAGTTAGATGAGGTGATGAGTTCTTTGTCTCACTTGCAAGAGCATAATGGTCCTAACAAACTTGAACTGTCTGAAAAGCATGCTAAGTTACTTCCCTTAAGTATCTCACCCCCTAAACTGGAATTGAAACCCTTACCTGAAAATTTAAAATATGCTTATTTAGGGGGCAATGAAACTTTGCCTGTAATTATCTCTAGTGCACTTCTCTTGGATCAGGAAGAAAAACTTATTAAAGTGCTCAGAGAATATAGCGAAGCTTTAGGGTGGACTTTAGTAGATCTCAAAGGCCTTAGCCCTACCTTGTACTCACATACTATTACCTTAGAAAAAGATGCTAAGCCTAAAAGGGATCCTCAGAGGAGACTTTATCCACCGGTGATGGAGGTAGTCCAAAAAGAGATTCTGAAGTGGTTAGATGCTGGGGTGATCTACACCATTACTGACTCTGAGTGGGTTAGTCCTATTCATGTGGTTCCTAAAAAGGGGGGACAACAGTAGTGCAAAACACTGAAGAAGAGTTGATACCTACTAGAGTCCAAAGTGGTTGGAGAGTGTATATTAACTATAGAAAGCTTAACAAGGCCACTAAGAAGGACCATTTCCCATTGCCTTTTATGGACCAAATGTTAGAGGGATTAGCTGGAAGGTCACATTATTGCTTTTTGGACGGCTATTCAGGTTATATTCAGGTCCCTATAACTCCTATAGATCAGGAGAAGACTACCTTTACTTGTCCTTTTGGCACTTATGCTTTTAGACGTATGCCTTTTGGTCTATGTAATGCACCTGCTACTTTTCAAAGATGTATAATGAGTATCTTTTCTGATTTTATCACCAAGATTATGGAGGTTTTTATGGATGATTTTACTGTACATGGTGATTCGTTTGATGAGTGCTTGCATCATCTTACTCTTGTGCTTAGGCGTTGCATTGAGACCAATTTGGTCTTGAATTTTGAAAAGTGCCATTTCATGGTGGAGCATGGGGTAGTACTGGGACATGTAGTATCATCAAGGGGATTAGAGGTAGATAGAGCTAAAGTTGATATCATCCAGTCTCTACCCTATCCAAAGTGTGTCAAAGATGTGAGATCATTCTTAGAACATGTGGGGTTCTATAGGAGGTTCATCAAAGATTTTTCTAAGATTGCTTCTCCTTTATGTACCCTGCTTGCAAAGGATGTCTCTTTTGATTTTAACGATGACTGCATGAAGGCTTTTGATCAGTTGAAGTTGACATTGACTTCTCCTCCTATTGTGCAACCCCCAAACTGGGCCTCACCTTTTGAGTTAATGTGTGATGCTAGTGATAAGGCAGTGGGGGAAGTTCTAGGTCAAAGAGTTGGGAAGGTACCTCATGTAATATATTATGCTTCTAGAACTCTTGACCCTGCACAGTGTAACTACACCACTACAGAAAAGGAGATGTATGCTGTTGTTTTTGCTCTTGAAAAGTTCCGTCCTTATTTGTTGGGTGTTAAAGTTACTGTTTATTCTGATCATTCTGCTCTCAAACACTTATTGGAAAAGAAAGATTCTAAGCCCACGTTAATTAGATGGATGTTATTGTTGCAAGAATTTCAATTAGAAATTAAAGATAAGCCTGGAGTTAAGAATTTAGTTGCTGACCATCTAAGTAGACTAGAAACAGGAGAGAGTGGCAGCCCTTTTACTGATTGTTTTCCTGATGAGACTCTGTATGCTATGACTAGTAGATTGGCTTGGTATGCTGATATTGTAAATTATATAGTCACCAAAACTTTTCCCATTGAGTTGACGAGAGTTGAAAGAGACAAAATAAGAGCTCAATCCAAATATTATGTTTGGGATGAGCCATATCTATGGAAGTTTTGTGGTGACCAGAATATAAGGCGATGCGTAGATGATAGTGAAATTCATTCTATTCTAACCTTTTGCCATTCTTCAGAAAGTGGGGGACACTTTGGACCTAAAAGAACATCACATAAAGTGCTTCAGTGTGGTTTTTATTGGCCCACTATTTCTAGTGATACTTATGAATTCTGTAAAAGATATGAAGTGTGCCAAAAGACTGGAAACTTATCAAGGAAGAATCAAATGCCTTTATATAATATGTATGTTTGTGAAATTTTTGATATATGGGGCATTGATTTCATGGGACCCTTTCCCCCTTCTTTTGGATATACCTATATTCTTGTGATTGTTGATTATGTGTCCAAATAGGTAGAAGCTGTGGCCACTAGGACTGATGATGCCAAGACTGTGGTGAAACATGTTAAATCTCTAATTTTGCATAGATATGGAGTGCCAAGAGCGATCATAAGTGACAGGGGGACTCATTTTTGCAATAAAACTTTAGGTGCCTTGTTAGCTAAATATCATATAACTCATAAGGTATCTACTAGTTATCACCCCCAGACTAATGGCCAAGCTGAAATTTCTAATAAAGAGATTAAGGGCATCCTTGAAAAGGTAGTTAAGCCAGATAAGAAGGATTGGAGTCTTAGGTTAGATGAGGCTCTTTGGGCTTATAGGACTGCATATAAGACTCCAATTGGTATGTCACCCTACAGATTAGTCTTTGGGAAGCCATGTCATCTCCCTGTTGAGATAGAACATAAATCATATTGGGCTGTGAAGCAATGCAATCTTGATTATCAGTTAGCAGGGAAAGAGCGTAAATTGCAATTGTAGGAACTAGAAGAGATACGCTTAGAAGCCTATCATAATTCGGTCATCTACAAGGGTAAGGCCAAAGCATTTCGCGATGCCAAACTTATTAGGAAAGAATTTCAGGTAGGTGAGAAAGTGCTGTTATTCAATTTTAAACTGAGACTTTTTCCTGGTAAGTTAAACTTTAGTTGGTTAGGACCTTTTGAAGTAGTAAAGACTTATCCCCATGGTACTGTAGAGATTAAATCCTTTGCTACTAACTAGATTTTCAAAGTGAATGGTCACAGGCTAAAACATTTCTATGAAGGAGATCAGGTTTGTTTAATAGAAGAGATCCGACTTGAGGATCCATGAGCTTCATAAAGTCGAGCCAAAGATTGTAAACAAAGGCGCTGGTTGGGAGGCAACCCAACGTTTTCAGGGAAGTTCCTATTTACTTTTGCTTTTGTTTTCATTATTTCTTTCTTTTTGCATGCATTAGGGACAATGCATGAACTAAGTGTGGGAGGTGTATCCTGCATTTAATTCCTTCAGTTTTTTTCTGAAAAAAAACACGAAAAAAGAAAAAAAAAGAAAAAAAATTTCTTTTCTTATAAATAATGCATGATGTGAGTCTATTTTAGGCTTGCTTGTTTAGAAAAAAAAAAAAATTTGTTTTATTAATTATTTTGCAGTTTATTCTTTTATAATGAAGACTTCTAGACATAATAGTTATCCTTTAGAGAAGTTTGAGTTGATCCTCATACATCTTTTTAATAAGTAACTCTCTTGATTATCCATCTTATTTGGTCATGTAATATATCCGATTCAAAGGTAATCAAATGACCTGACCCCTCTCCTAGACTATTGAATTAGTTGAATAACTGATTAAAATTATGATTTTACTTGTCTATTTTTCATCTATGAAAAAGAAATAAAAGAAAAAAAAGAGTCAAAGTTGAGAATGACAAGTACCCCTTTGAGGCATGCGCTACTGGGTGTTACCCTTTGAGACAATACTGCCACTGGAAAGCTTGCTTCCCATACTAGTGAGCCATTAAAATAAATAAAAGTAATGATGAAAATAAAATGGTTGCTCCAGTACCTCTATTCGGGTGAGTGTGAGATAGGGAGTGTTTAATTTCTAAGACCCTATATGGGCCTCGAATATGTGCGAAAGTGGAGTTTGAGAAAAAAAAGAAGAAGAAGAAGAAGAAGAAGAAGAAGAAGAAGAAAAATAAATACAAGGCAAGTTTAGAATCAATTCAATGAGTTATTCTACCTAGTTCAATTGTCTCTATAGCCAGACCATGCCCAAATTTTTCCATCTTAAATTCTTTCTCGACCTCTTGATAGGTGTTTGCATAATCAAAAAGAGATGGATAATTATTGATCTTGTTACTTCATTATGAAAATGTTGTGAGGCTGATGAATAAACTCTCTAAGAATAGTTGGATGTCTAGCAGGTATTCACTTATTGAAGGAGAGACTAATTAATTCAATAACATTGTTTTTCTTAAACAAGCCCTGACCTAGTATGAATATCATAAATATGCATGACTTTATAAGAAAGAAAGAGGGTAAGTTTTTAGGTCGAGTCTAAGATTTCTTTACACGAGGACGTCCAAAGTCTAAGTGTGGGGGAATTTGTTAAGTCAAAAATCATGCATCATTTTTATAATTATTTTGAGTATATTACATATATTATTTCGTTTAATTTGTTTTGTTTTATATATTTTTCAGAATTATGATTAATGCAATAAAGAAGAGAAGAGAGGACGTAGAAGCTCGGGTTTTACACACTTGGCTACAAGACGGTCCAAATATAATAATTATGGAAAATATTATTTTCATAATTATTATACTGGGCTAGGGTTTCAAGAGTTGGGTGAAGAGCTAGAAATCTTGAGGAAGAAGAAATCTAAGAAAAAGAGAAAGGAAACCCTAATTTACTAAACCTAACCCTCTCACTTCCCATAAAAACATCATAATAATCACCTCCTCACATATATAAACCCGCGGCCATTATTTTTGAGAGAATTCCTTCATCTCCTCGCCACCACCTTCATCATCACATCATCATCTTCCTCATCACCATAGCATCCCACTCCTAAGATCACCATCACGCCTAACCCCATTAAAAAAAACATAAGCATCCTCCATCCATACTTAACCCCAACCCACGCCTACCTCTCCGTAAAGCAGCATCATCATCTTTGAAAGCCTTTATCATCCATCAAGTAATATTGGTTCTTGTTTCCCTTTTATTTTATAGGTTTAGTTATTTATTTTATAATTTTAGTTATTAAACATGAATTCTTTGGTTAAGCATTGTAATTTAATTTACTGTATGAGTGAGTAATTTCTTTTTACTTAGTATAATCTTCTTGAAGCCATGCAAAATTAATTATTTTGAAACAAGTTTTATGCTTTAATGTCTAGTTGATTTATATTCATAATTCTTTAGCGATTAGCGTTTATTGTTAATGAAAATTGTGTTAAATTAATTAGAATGCATGCTAGTTAGTTTAATACAATTTCGATTGATAGTTTAGAAGATTATAATACGTAAAAGTTATAACCTTTTAAACTTAGGTATCACCCTAATTAATCATGGATGGCTCAAACCCATCTCTTTTAATTAGGTAATCGCTTTAGATCTTTGTTAAATCATTTGCTGGTAAATTGGTTACAAAGTGTTAAATGATCTTTTTCTAATTCTTAATGCTCTAATTTGGTTAAATTTTTGTGCTGGTGTAAAAATTATCAAATTAGTAGGGTTTATATTAGGGCTGGACCTAAGTAAACTAGAATCTAAGGAAAAATGGGGAAGAACCGCTGGTGAATGCCTTCTACAGTTTAACTCATGAATGAAATTAACTTATGTGTTGATGATAAATATTAATTTGCATGGTGGATTGAGATTATACTAAGCACTTTTCATAAATTTGACAACTTTTGATCATTATTTGTTTTTTAGAGTTAATTTGATTAGTTTGATAAATTTTGTTCTATTTTTATTAGTTTCAATATAATTTCAATTGACCCCCCCAAGTATAGTATTTTAGGATTGTCTAGGTAATTTTAGATAGCTTAGATTCTGATTTTTAGATTGATTATAATTTTAGATTAATTTATATTCAGTTTTAGTATTTAATTACCAGTTTCTTAGAAATTAGACTAAAAATAGTTAATTTTGTTTTTTTTCGATTTTTATCAGTTCCTAGGGTTTATAGAGTGTCCTAGTCTGCCCATATTTAATGTCGTAATTTTTGGAAGTTAGTTGATAATTTTCCAGAATTATTTTGTGAAATTGGTATGTGCAGGTTTTTAGGTTATTAATTCTGAAAATTTGAATTTGAATTTTTAATTTACGATTATTAGGCTTGGTTAAGTCCAGAAAATTGTGTCCTAGAGTTAGGGTAATTTTCTTGATTATTTTCGTATTTATATTTATGCAGATTATTTTATTTCTAATTTTAGATTTAATATTCTGCATTGATTTGCTGTGGTAATTTTCTAATTTGATTTTTCTGGAATTATTTGGATACAATTTAGGAGTTATAAGCTTATATACCTAAAGAATAATATTTTAGGTTACGGTTTGACATTTTTAATATTAATTTTCTGATTATTATTTGCTGTTTTGAATTTTAATTAGAATTTTAGTTATTATTCTGATTTTATTTTTCTAAATTTTTTAGGAAAGCTTTTTACTGTTTTATTTCCAGAATATAAACCAGAATATTTAGGAGCATCATTGCGTATTTTTTCAAGATTTTTATTCATTAGATTTTAATTATTTTAGAATTATTAAGATTAGATTTAATAAATTAGATTAGTAAAATCATTTAGGATTAAGTTAGCCCTTTTTAAAACCATCTTTCCTCGTGGATCAATCCCTACTTCCCTATGCTATAAAAAGTGTTTTAATAACCGAAGTAGTGGTTAAATTTGTAACTCTTGACAAGCTTAACACAGAGCGAAGCATGAAGACCAATATCTTTGCCATAATATCACAATGGATTTGAACTCAGACGCTTCGAACATGGATATACCTGTATTTTCTATCTTTGTTATACCTAAGGATATTTTTATAATTAATGAGATTAACTTCTCCCACATCATACTCATAGTCTTTGATTTCTAGATCTCCTTCTATCATTTCACATACGTGTTTGCTTTTTAATTCAAAGATGGATATATCATATTTTTTTGAACTATGGGAATTGAAGAACCCAATCTCCTTTGACATCTTCGTTATCATTGTCTACAGCAAACTCTTCCCCTTGAAGATCGCCAAGACTAATCAAACTATTTTCTATCATATGACTGGTCTCTTCATATTTATCTTTTAGTATAATTTCAACAATTCTTTTGATGTTATTTAGGGCAAGGTTTAGTGCTTCTTCCTCACTTAGCTCAAGGTAATCTAGTGTTCAACCATAAATTATAATATTTCATACCCTTTTATTATTTAATAATTGCTCGAAATAAATTATTAAATTAGATTCTCAATAGTGTTTTTGTTTATTTTGTAGGAAGTGAAAATTTAGGAAACGATGAATAATTAGTTCAAAATGGAGTTGGATCAAGTGGAGAAGCAGAAAAGAAGATAAGAAGAAGAACCGGCCCAGTGGCCCAATTTTCCCTCTCTCTCCCATTCTCTCTCCTCCCTTTTCTTTTTTCTCGTTGGGCCTAGCCCAGTCGTGCTCTCCTCTTCCTTCTTCTCTCTAGTAGGCCAGCCTAATATGCCCTTCTTTCATTCTCTCACTCACAAATCCAGTCTGTTTCTCATTTAAGGGGCAAGCCCCTTGCACGTGCAAAGCAGTTCCTCTTTCCCCTTTCTTCTTCCCCTACCTCTTCGGCTCTTCAGCTTCTTGTTGCAGCCCAGAAAACCCAAAGCAGAGGAAACAAACAGGGCCTTCTCGTCTTCCTTCCCCCACCCGTTTCTCTCTCTTCATCATCAATTTCCATCAATCATCACCATCATCAATGCAACGGTTACATGGAGTGAATGAAGGCAATTACTTGGAGCAACGAACCGGTTCTTTAGTGGGATTTAATGGAGGTTGAGGAGCAAAGCTTCAAAAAGTGGGGCCAAAAACAGAGATTAGGAGATTAGCACAGAGTAGAGTAGGGAGTAGTTTGTGATTTCAGACTTTTACGTTTCATTTCGTTTTTTTAGATGTTCAAATCTTTTTCTTGAAGCCTCAAATTATTGTAGTTGGATTCCGGTTGTGTTACTTGAGTTGAGAATTGCAGATTGGGGGTTTCGGTTTCTTTTAGTTTGTTCTGTTTGTTTCGATTTCTCTTTCTATTTTTCAGTTCTGTTTTTCTTGCAATCCTCGACTCAGATTTCATGTTTCTGAATTTGTGATCACCCTGGGCAAAAGATAGTTCAATTGAAGGAAGAGTTTTGATTGAATTTCTGGTGATTTCTAGGTTCTCGTGATTCGCTCTGTTCTTGAAGTTGTTCGATCTGATTACTCTGTTCTCAAGGTTTGCTTAGTTCGCACCTCAATTGTGATTGAATTCCGAGATGTGTTAGATGCTCTACACTTTATCATTTGAGTGTTTTTTTTACTTGTTGGTGTTGCAATGCTAATTTCTTATTGTTACCACATGTTAATTAGGTTATACATTAAGGAGCTGTCTAGCAACTTTAATTTAATTGAGCAGCAACTCAATTTCACAACCATCCCTGAGGGCGATACCCGTAAGTCTTACAACGATTAATCATATAATTGCCGGAATTCACTAACAAGTTTCTAACGTCGTTGCTATGGATGATGTTGTGAAATTCGGTTGCGTCGAGTCATAGTTTAGTTATTCGAGTCGTTCGAGTCGTTTTCATTTTAATTGTAGAGTTGTGATTTTTAGTTTTAGTTGAGTTGTTATTTCGTTTTAGAAATTTAGTTTAGTTTTAATTTTGAATTTAGTTAGTATTTCGATTTTTGATTTTTGTCGAGATTAGTTTCATTTTGATGTTATTCGCTGCTGAACAAAACAATACTAACGAATTTGGTTTATGTGCTGCAAAAGAAATAAAGTAGAACTGATCCGGAGAAAAACAATCAGTGTAGATTTTTCATTAATTTTAGCATCTGTTTAAATTTTCTAGAGCAACTCTGGTGTGATTTTGGCTGTGCTAATATTTTTCCTAGATTCAGCATAATTTTTAGAGTTTGTGTGAAGGTTTCTGGAATTTTTGGCACTATTTGGCCTTTTCTATGAATTTTGGACTTAATAATCTATTTGCATTTTTCTGCACTGTTCGGGGACAGAAAAAATTTGAAAAAAATTATATTTATATCCTTTGTGATTGTGTGGAATTTACTGTATATTTAGTTTTGATTTTAGGAGCTTTATTTTCTATTTTAATTTTATTTTTAGAATTAGGTTGTTTAGGTGTAGTTTTATTTCTTATTTTCATTTAGTTTCTTTGTGTTTGTGCTTGTTTTAGTTTTGCTTATTTTCTGTTTGTAAAGTGTTTTTAGCTTTGATTCACTTTGTTGTTTTGCTTCATGGCTTAAAAGAAAGAAAAGAAAAAAAAATAGAAAAAACCAAAATCCAAAAAAAATAGAAAAAGAAAAGACCAAAAACAGAACCTTTGATGAGGGTATGGGATTTATATGACTGGTTGGGTTAGAAATTCTGAAAATAATCGACTTGTTAGGAGTGAGCCCGAACTTGACTTAGAACCCGAACCAGAACCCAAGCTTGAACTATAAGAAATGGTACAAGAAAGAACTTTGAGTGAGATTTTCTATCCTTTTAGGACTGCTTTGCCATCTTGCTTCACTATACCTGACCTTGGATCCAATGTGACCTTCGAATTAAGACCTCACTATACCAAGATGCTCCTTAAATTCACAGGTGTAAAGGATGCTTATTTGTTTTTGAGGAAATTCGAAGAAGTTTGTTCTATGATGCATTTCCGTAGTATTCCCATTGATGTTGTGTGAATGAAATTAATTCCTTTTACTTTGAAAGATTCTGCTAAATATTGGATGAATGGCTTGGCTGCTAATTCTATAACTTCTTGGAATGATTTTGAAAGATTGTTCTAAAGAAAATATTTTCCTAATGCCAAGACTGTTAAGCTAAGGAATGAAATCAATTAATTTATGTAACTAGATAGGGAATCATTTTGGAAATATTTTGATAGGTTCAAGAATTTGTTGGCCCAGTGTCCCCATCATGGCTTAGACCAAGTAGGTTTGTGCTAGATTATATACAAAGGACTTAACCAATAGACTAGAACCATGGTAGAATCCATGTGTCAGGGTGGCTTTCTTTCTAAGAGCGCCACAGCTGCTTGGGAATTCTTAGAGGACTTAGCTGAGAAAACTATGCAGTAGAAAACCGCTTGTAATGACAACTTAAGTTCTAGATTTGCAAGGGGTGGGATACATTCTATCTCTGAAGTAAGTCACTTAGAGTTTAAGATCACTGTTTTAGAAAACATGTTAAAGGGATTGTCTCCCCAAATGACCTAGCTATCCCAGACCACTTCAGTGTCTTATTCTCATTGTCAGGCCTTAGATCATTCTTTGAGTGCTTGTCCTTATTTTGCTCACCAGTTAACAACTGGGCAAGAGCAAGCGAGTATGGCCTTCCAAGACCTAAGAACGACCCATTTTCTCCTTATTACAACCTAGGGTGGAGAAATCACCCTAGCTTATCTTGGAATAATGGATCAAATACTGCGATTCCTAACTTTCAGCCTGGAGTGTTTCCTGAAAACAACTCCTAACCCATTTCTCACCCTTCTAACGCCTTTCAGAGACCGGCTTTTCCAGGTATGCCGAATGCACCTAGACCTCTACCTCCTGTAGCTCAAACTCAACCTCCTCCTGGTTACACTGATATTGATAAAATGAAGAGGAGAATTAATAACAATGTAGTGAGAATGATTAATGCTAACATAGAAAAAATGATGAGAATGATGACTAAACAGTTTTCCCAGTTAGTATCATCTTCTAGGGAGCCAGGTACTTTTTTTAGTTAACCTGAGGTGAACCCTAAGGGTCACGCCTCCTTTTCTTCTGGTAACCCTATTGAACCTGTGAGGAAAGTGAATGCAGTAATACCTCTCTGTTCTGATTGAGAGATTGATAACCAAGTGAGAAGCCCTAATGAGCCCTGCAGGTGTACTCACCAATCCTTCCAAAATTCTACTTCTTCACCTCCAAAAATTGGTTCATCCAGTGAGCCAGGGATGCTACTGATGTTGTCCCCAATGATTCTGATACTCACCTTCCTCCTAAGTCACTGTTCAAGAAAGAGGAGCTTAAAGAAAAAGACTCCTCAAATTCAGTTGACCCTTCACCTCCTAAGGGTTCTTCTTCTTCTTATGAGAAAGACCATATGCCTTTACCTTCTTTTCACCATAGGCTTAAGAAAAAAGACCAAGCTCATGCTAAAGAAGATGAGATAGACCTTCTCCCAAGTCAAAATCAACATCCGTTTACTCGATGCTATTCAGTAGAGGCCTCCATATGCTAGGTTTTTAAAGGATCTGTGTACGACCAAGAGAGCTACTAATGTCCTTAGAAAGGCTTTCTTAGCCTTTAGTGCTAGTTTTACTCTTTATCATCAAATCCTAGTGAAGCATAAGAACCCTGGTTGCCCTGCTATCTCTATAGTTATAGGAGACCGGCTTATTCATAGAGTTTTACTTGATTTAGGGGCCAGTGTCAACTTGATACCTTTCACTGAGTATGAGAGGCTAGGGTTAGGTGAGCTAAAACCTACTAAGATGGTTATTTAATTGGCTGATAAACCGACTAGGTTGCCTAAGGGTATAGTTGAGGATGTGCTTATTAGAGTGGGTGAATTCACTTATCTAGTGAACTTTGTTGTGATTGAGACTGAGACGGTATCTAACTTAACTAGTTAAGTCCCTGTGATTCTAGGGCGTCCTTTCTTGGCCACTGCCAATGCCCTCATTAATTGCAGGAATGGCATAATGAGACTGTCTTTTGACAACATGACTTTAGAACTGAACATCTTTAACATGCAAAGACAGTCTCCTGGTTTTGATGATATGAAGCTCTCTACTCTTCACTGGGTAGAGGATTCTATACTTGATGATGCTTTTAATGATGTGTTTGCTGCTGAGTATGAGTTATTTCTTGTGAATGATGAGCCTAAATATGATGTGTTTGAGTTTAATGACTTATACTCTACTGCTGATTGTTTACTCACTGTTATGTCTGAATCTGCTGCTCAATATGTTTCCCCTCTTGCTCTTGAATTGAAACCTCTTTCTGATTCTCTCAAGTATGCATTTCTAGGATCCGATGAATTCTTACCTGTTATCGTTGCTTCTAACTTAGACCGAGATCAAGAGGACAAATTGATTGCCTTACTTAGAGAGAACAAGAAAGCTCTAGGTTGGACTTTAGGGGACATCAAGGGTATTAGTTCTTCCATTATGCAACATAGAATTCATTTAGAGGACAATGCTAAGCCCTACTGTGACCGTCAAAGGCATTTGAACCCGACTTTCTAGGAAGTAGTTAGGAATGAAGTACTAAAGTAGTTTGATCATGGGATTATCTATCCCATTTCTAATAGTGAGTGGGTTAGTCCCGTTTAAGTTGTTCCTAAGAAGAGCGGGATTACCATGATTAGGAATAACAAGAACGAGTTAGTCCCTACTTGAGTGCAATCTGGGTGGCATGTGTATATAGACTATAGGAAATTGAATACGGCCACTAGGAAAGACCACTTTTCCTTCCTTTCTTGGACCAGATGCCAGAGAGGTTGGCTGGACACTCCTTCTATTACTTTTTAAATGGATACTCTGGTTATATCCAGATCTTTATTGCTCCTGAGGATTAGGAGAAGACTACTTTTACCTGTTCCTTTAGGACTTATGCCTTTAGACGTATGCCGTTTGGACTGTGCTATGCCCCTACGACCTTTCAGCGATGCATGATTTTCATTTTCTTAGATCTAGTTGAGCAGTGCATGGAACTTTTCATGAATGACTTTTCTGTGTTTGGGTCTTCCTTTGATGATTGTCTATCTAATATGAGAAAAGTGTTGGAAAGGTGTAGGGAGAAAAACCTAACTTTGAACTAGAAGAAATGTCATTTCATGGTTAAAAAGGGGATAGTCTTAGGCTACACTATTTCTAAAGATGAAATTGAGGTAGATAAGGCTAAGACTGATCTGATTGTTAATCTTCTATCTTCCACCTGTGTGAAAGAGGTGAGGTTTTTCCTTGGACATGCTAGCTTTTATCGTCACTTCATTAAGGATTTTAGTAAGATTGTAAAGCCCTTGTCCAACCTGCTAGCTAAGGATGTGCCTTTTCACTTTTCTGAGGAGTGTCTTGAGGCATTTTCTAAGCTTAGGGAAATCTTAACCTCTGCTCCTGTTCTTCATCCTCCCATCTGGAGAGAACCCTTTGAATTGATGTGTGACGGTTCTGATTATACTATTGGGGTTCTTTTAGGACAGCATGTTGATAAGAAACCCCATATGATTTACTTTGCTAGTTACACTCTGAATGATGCCCAGCTGAACTACACTATTACTAAGAAACAATTTTTGGCTGTGATTTTTGGTTTTGAGAAGTTTAGACCTTATCTGATTGGGTCTCATATGATTATCTTTACTGACCACTCTACTCTTAAGCATCTTCTTTCTAAGAAGGATGCTAAGCCTAGACTTGTTAGATGGATATTAACTGTGTATGAAATTGATTGTAAGATTAGGGATAAGAAAGGTTCTGAGAACCTTATAGCTGATCATTTGTCTAGGATTCTCTATGATAAAGAGGGTGAGTCCACTGTTTCTGAGTACTTCCCTGATGAGAAATTATATGTTGTCCACCCTGATCCTTGGTATACTGACATTGTGAACTACCTGGTTGCTGTTAGGATCCTTGAAGGTTGGACTAAGAATGACAGAGATAGATTCTTCCACCTTATCAAGTTCTTTGTTTGGGATAATCCTTATTGTTTAAGTATTGCTCTGATCAGGTGTTTAGGAAGTGTATTCCCGACAATGAGGTGAGGAGTGTCCTTTCTTTCTATCATGACCAGGCATGTGGGGGCCATTTTAGTGGTAGGAAGACTGCAGCCAAGGTTCTTTAGTGTGGTTCCTATTGGCCTACTCTGTTTAGGGATGCTTTTGAGTACTGTAAGAGTTGCTCTAGGTGCCAGTAGTTAGGTAGAATAAGCATGAGAGATATGATGCCACTGAACCCCATCATTGTGGTGGAGATTTTTGATGTATGAGGTATTGACTTTATGGGACCATTTTAATCTTCTTTTGGGAATGAGTACATTTTGCTAGCTGTGGACTATATTTCTAAATGGGTTGACGCCATTCCTTCTAGGACCAATGATGCCAAGGTCATTGTGAAGTTGCTTAGGGAGAACATCTTTGCTAGATTTGGCATGCCCTGCGCTATTATTAGTGATCAAGGCACGCATTTTAATAATAGATCTTTTGATACCTTACTGAAGAGGTACTCGATAGTCCATAGACTTGCTACTCCCTATCACCCCCAAACTAGTGGTCAGATAGAAGTGTCCAATCGGTAGATAAAACAGATTCCAGAAAAGACAGTGAGTAGGAATAGGAAGGATTGGGCTGACAAGCTCGTGGATGCTCTTTGGGCCTATAGGACGGCTTTCAAAACTCTCTTAGGTATGTCACCTTATAGGGTTGTTTATGGTAAGCCTTATCACCTCCCTGTGGAGATCGAGCATAAGGTTTGGTGGGCCATTAAGAAGCTTGATTATGACTTGACTGAGGCTGGTGAGGAGAGACGATAGCAGTTGAATGAGTTTGATCAGATTAGAGATGAGGCTTATGGGAGTGCTCAATCTTACAAAAAGAGGGCGAAGTCATTTCATGATAAGCATATCCTTAGGAAAGAGTTTGCCCCAGGAATGGAAGTACTTTTATATGACTCTAAGCTCCATTTGTTTCTAGGAAAACTAAGGTCCTGATGGACTGGTCCTTATATTATCTCACGTATTTTTTGCTATGGTGCAGTTGAAATTCAGGACCCTGAGAACGGTGCTACCTTCAAAGTGAATGGCCAGCGTTTGAAGCAATTTTTGGAGTTGCCGAGCAAAGAAGATGTGGAGGGTCTGATACTCCACGAGCCAAGTTCTAATCAGTGATGGTGTTGAGATAGCTCGGGTGTACTTAGCACCCGACTTGGTTTGCTAAGAATTTTCTCTTATTATCTCTTTCTCTCCTTTTTCTTTTTCTTTTCTTTTTGTATAGTTAGCTATTTTTCTTTTTCTCTTTTGTACATATATGTTGTATAGTTGTTTTTGAGTCATCTTTTTTTTGTTTTTGAGTCTTATTTTTATTTGTTTTCTTTTTAGGTTTTATTTTGTGGTTTTTTATTTTTTTCCATTCCTAATAAGGACATTGTGAGATTTAGGTGTGGGGGTGGGAATATTCTGAGTAACTTTGAAAAAGTTTAAAAAGATTGAAAAAAATTGAGAAAAATTGAAAAATTGAAAAATCCAAGAAGATTTTTGTTTTGATTTTGGGGAAGTTTCGTACTGTTCTGATTAGCTTGAATCCCCTATGCTTTGATTATTAGTCTGTATGTAAGCGTGATGTGCATGATAGGTCTCCGTCCTCGATGTGTCATGCTAAGTCCTAATTCTAACCTAATTGTTCATTATTGATGTGTAATCCAATCCTTCTTTATATAATCATCATTATCTTAGGTCTTAGTCTTCCATAATTGGCTCTCCCACTTGTCTTTGTCATGATTACTTTGGTTTTTATTGACATTCTAAGGGGAAAAAAAAAAAGAGAAAACAAAGAAAACAAAAAAAATGAAAATGAAAATGAAAGAAACGAAAGAAACGAAAAGGAAATGAAATAAAATTTGAAATGACAAGCATTCCTTTGAGGCGTGCGCTACTAGGTGTTACCCTTTGAGACATGTGCTACTGAGTGTTACCCTTTGAGGTAATACTGCTACTGAGAAAGCTTACTTCATATGTTAATAAATCAATAATGTAGTTTGTGTCAATTAAGTAAGATTGAGTTTGATTCTGGTAAGCCTAAGCCCTAGGATGATAATGCACACGCATATGAGCATTGGGATATATTCAAAGTCTTGATGTACAGTGGGGTGAAACGTTAGTGCTTTGATGTCATTCATAGGATAGAGAGCCTTGATGAGTACATTTTGTTTATATGCAGGCCAATATCTTTACTACATAGGTGATTTAGTTGATTAGAATGTGTATATACCTTTTCCCTATTTTGTACATATTAACTTTTGAGGAAAAAACCGAAAAAAAAATTTCGAGTTTTTGTTTAAGTTTTCTTTTATAGATTTTGTGGATATATCTTCTGCAAACTCTCACGAGACCTTACTCGTCCACAAGGGACAACCTAGGGGTTTAAAGGGCTTATTGCACATGCTAAGTACAGCCGTGATTCCTACAAAAGTGAGTTAGGATTTTGTTTTATTTTCTATTTCTAGGAATTTTTAGTTTTGTTTTACTCGAGGACGAGCAAAACTTAGGTGTGAGGGTATATATTCAACCATGAATTATAATATTTCATACCCTTTTATTATTTAATAATTGCTCGAAATAAATTGCTAAATTAGATTTTTAATAGTGCCTTTGTTTATTTTATAGGAAGTGAAAATTTGGGAAACGATGAATAATTACTTCAAAATGGAGTTGGATCAAGTGGAGAAGAAGGAAAGAAGAGAAGAAGAAGAACCGGCCCAGTGGCCCAATTTTCCCTCTCTCTCCCATTCTCTCTCCTCCTTTTTCTTGTTTCTCGCTGGGCCTGGCCCAGTCGTGCTCTCCTATCCCTTCTTCTCTCTAGCAGGCCAGCCAGTATGCCCTTCTTTCGTTTTCTCACTCACAAACCCCAGCCTATTTCTCATTTAAGGGCCACGCCCCTTGCACGTGCAATGCGGTCCCTCTTTCCCCTTTCTTCTTCCCCTACCTCTTCGGCTTCTTGTTGCAGCCTAGAAAACCCGAAGTAGAGGAAACAAATAGGCCTTCTCATCTTCCTTCCCCCACCTGTTACTCTCTGTCTCTCTTCACCATCAATTTCCATCAATCATCACCATCATCAATGCAACGGTTACATGGAGTGAATGAATGCAATTACTTGAAGCAACAAACCAGTTCTTCGGTGGGCTTTAATGGAGGTTGAGGAGCAGAGCTTCAAAAAGGGGGGCCAAAAACAGAGATTAGGAGATTAGCACAGAGTATAGTAGAGAGTAGTTTGTGATTTTAGACTTCTACGTTTCATTTCGTTTTTCTTTTAGATGTTCAAATCTTGTTCTTGAAGCCTCATATTATTGTAATTGGATTCCGGGTTCTGTTACTTGAGTTGAAAATCGCAAATTGGGGGTTTCGGTTTCTTTTAGTTTGTTCTCGTTTGTTTTGATTTCTCGTTCTGTTTTTCAGTTATGTTTTTCTTGTAATCCCAGACTCAGATTTCATGTTTCTAAATTTGTGATGACCCTGCGCAATGGATAGTTCAATTGAGGGAAGAGTTTGGATTCAATTTTTGGTGATTTCTGAGTTCTCGTGGTTCGCTCTGCTCTCGAAGTTGTTCAATCTGATTACTCTGTTCTCAAGATTTGCTTAGTCTGCACCCCAATTGTGATTGAATTCCAGGAAGTGTTGGATGCTCTACACTTTATCGAGTGTTTTTTTTAACTTGGTGTTCCAATGCTAATTTCATATTGTTACCACATGTTAATCTACATTATTAGATTATATATTTAGGGGCTGTCTAGCAAGTTTAATTTAGTTAAGTAGTAACTCAATTTCACTATCATCCTTGAGGACGATACCCGTAAGTCTTACAATGATTAACCATATACTTGTTGGAATTCACTAACATCTAGACTTCCTAGAGTTTCAATCAGCTAATTATTCTTCCTATTTTTACAATCATTAGCATAATGTCCTACTTCTCCTCATGCCCACCATTTACAGTTATTTTTCCTTGCCGATAATAAGCTACTTTCCTATAAAAATTTCATTTTTTATGACTTGGTTTGTTACAATACTTTCTTTTATATTTCTCTCCCTATGCTTATTAAAACTTTTTTTCTTATAAAAGTCTCTTTTTCTTCTCATTTCAGGTTCTTTTCCTATTAATGAGGAGAATCCCAGCAAGCTAGAAATTACTTCTTAATTTTCTTTTACTTTTGGAGATCAAGATATTGATTATTGACCCATTTTCTTAAATAAGATATTTTTGAACCAAGGATATCAGTGACATCTGCTTTTTCAAGTCATGCAATGTATTTTTCATTAATTATGAAATTTATTAGATATGACAATTTGTCATAGAACATACCAAGATTAGTTTCATAATGCTCAATTTTGTAATAATATTGACTAAATTCAGCAATATAATTCTTCAGATACCTTATATCCTATAACTCTATATTATTAATCTTTCTTTATTATTCTCTTGTTTTTTTTCTTCAGAATCAAGTTTGGCACAGGTAAACTCAATTTCGATTTCCTTACATAATTTTTGAACATTGCAGCTAGTATTTTCATTATTTTTAATACATTTTTACCATCTTCATTTAATGAATCATACCAGTCAGTTATAGTGCCAAAAAAACTATGTTCGAATTCAAGGAATTTCCTACAGTCTGTGTGGTATTTAAATTTAAGATACTATTCATTCATCTTTCCTAGTGCTCAAATATTTCTTCTCTATTACGAGCACCATCAATATTTAAGATATATTCGGTTTGACTAACTAGGGTAACGTCAATCTCTTCAAAGGTCATAGTTTTCTTGGGATAAATCTAAAAGAAAAGTTAATTGTACATCCTGTTGGAACGTACCTAGGCCTCATAAAATGGGTATTTCTTTTAGAAGGTTCACCAAATTCCATAGGTTTAGGAACTACATTGTTAACTAGATTAAACTCAATTTCTTCTGTGTTAAGCTCTTCTCCAATCTCGTTAATCTCGACTTCAAATGCTATTTCACTATATTTTTTATCTGGTTTCTCTCTAATTTCTTCTAAAGGTACAACATCAAGAAGATCTTCTAGCTTAATTAGGTTTATCTGCTGATATATTTCTTTTTCTAATTGGACATTTTTTGTCCCTTCATTATCATCAAATAATACATTCTGTTTATTAATAATTGCACCCATGATTTTGTTTAATTCTTCTGGGTTTTGTTCTTCTCAAACATATCCTGTAGTTCGTCAAGATTATACAGCTTACGCGCTATCATCTTCTTCTTTCTTTGTCTTTTCAGATGATTTTTCTGCTAATTTTTCTCCTACTTTTTTTTTTTTTTTTTGGATTTTGATTATCATGGAGATGGATTTTGTTTTTTGGGTTGTGGAAAAGATATTTATGCTGAAATGGAGTAGTAATACTTAAAGTTGGTTTTCCACTGTGTCTGATTTCGTTAACTAAAGAAAGATGGATTACAGATAATTATTTCTTAATCTCCTTAACTTCAGTCTAAATTTTGGCTAATCTAACTTTTAATTTTAAAACTATATTAGTGATATAGTCTAATTGATGTGCTACTGAAGTGGTTACTTTTGGTGAGTGAACAATATATGAATAATTAGGAGCAGTACAAGTAGGTGATGATTCAAGTATTAAACACACTTAATTAGCTTAATTAACCGTTAATCAACTTAATTATCTTGATTATTTTTAGTCACGTGACTTTGATACTAGATTCGAGAGGGCTTTAAGTAGTACTAATGAGCAGAATATCACATACATAAATTTAAATTATTCGAAAGTAAGTTTTTAAGGATTGAGTTTAATTTGCAAATATGAAAAGATTAGGGTGCTACACAAAAATTAGAATAGTAAATCGGGTCCTTCTTGTTAGTTATCTCATAAGTCGAAGTACCTTACAGTTATTCTTAAAAACTAAAGGTCCTTTTTGTTGTTAACACAAAACTTGATGTACCTTCGTGTATTTTTTCTCCCCCATTTTCACATCTATCACTATCTTAAAAATTGAGCCAAAACTATGCAACCAACCTCTGTCCCTTTTCAGCTACTAAATAGTAAATATACATCGAGTCAGCAAGAACTGAAGATCTGATCGCTTTTTACCACTAAATTGAGCCAAAAATTACGCAACTAAGATCCCCTCAAAGTTCAGCATGACATTTGTGCGCCACTCATACCCTCGTCCGTAGAACTTGGAATAGCTTCCTGTTACCCAATTTGTTGCCACACCTCCTTTGCCCATGCCCATGCTCAAAAAGGCAAGATGGACATTCTCAGAAACTTTCCCAAGTGTTTCCCACCAGTCATCAATCACACTTTTAGGAGCTTGACTTTTGTTGGTAAAATTCCAAGAATGAAACATCATATACGGTTCATCACTCCTAGATGCACCTTAATTTTCCCTAGCCTTTTCCAAAATAGGTCTTGTTAGCATGAAGGACTACTACTCTTCTCCAGTTTTACGGTTCAAACGAGATCTCCTCCATTTATCTTCAAGCATAGTGGTAAAAACTATATCAAGTAGCCGTCCTGCTATTGCCCTCGCAGGCCTGTGCTTCGTCTTATCTCGGCAGCACCTTCACCACATGAACAGCCCCCTCAAGGTGTCTCTAGTTGCAGTTGGGATTTCAGCCTTCAATCCAACAACCTGATGCTACCGTTGGCTTCAAGAAAGAGAGAATAATCTCCAATCAAACCAAATTCTAGTGCAAAACTCTGAGATACTGCATAATAGAGTTTTGTACCCTTTACGACTCTTCAGTTCTCTCAAATCGCAAACTGAACACAATTGTTCATCCTTTCCTGCATTCAGCACGCAGACATTAATGGTTGACAACAAAACAGTTAAGTAACTGCTAACTGTTTCTACTTGTTGCTTGTTGCTCAGAAATATGCAGGGTGGTGCAACAGATCCTTACAATAACAAACAAACAATGCCCAATCGTCCTCTCTGCAGAAGATGACTTTACAATGACGCTACCAAAGTAAACAACTTTAACATGTCCATAAATAATCTACCCAACCTTTCATAAGGAAAATTTTGGTGGTCGTCATTGGAAGTTCACAACCTTTAGGTTTCTGTAATCTAAAGCAAAGTATTGTCAGACAAATGTACTCCAATCAGCGTCTTGTGCAAAGAAGCAAGATTATAATCTATGTTTTGAGGGCATTAAAGGATTCGTACTTACAAAACTCAGTTTACAAGAGTGCAACAATACATTTTACATCTTAAGTGACCTTTTGCCTCTCTCTTTTATCCACAAAGATAAATCAGAATCAAACAGCCTTATGATGCCAATGTGAACAGGGTCACATGAAGTACAAGCTGTTCGCAGGCATTCGCAACCGCTTAATTATCTGCTTTATTATCTGACTGTGCATCATTCTTGGGCTTCAATTTGAGTGCGGCACTGCATGCAAACATATCCAATCACCACTAGCTCTTGAAAGAGGGCAAAAGCAATGAAAAGAGCATGAGACTAAATGTTCGGTTAGGAAA
The DNA here is from genome assembly GCA_029747015.1 of Carnegiea gigantea. Lineage (NCBI taxonomy): Eukaryota > Viridiplantae > Streptophyta > Magnoliopsida > Caryophyllales > Cactaceae > Carnegiea > Carnegiea gigantea. Next base: position 883,580 of record JAKOGI010000157.1, on the reverse strand, counting down.
TAGTTTACTAGAACAGTCATTTTCTCAGGAATTATTTTATGAGGAACATCAATAGGTTGTTGAAGTTTTGTATTTCAATGCAAGAAATTTATTTTCTAGAAAACCCATCACACACTGCCCCCCCCCCCCCCCAAAAAAAAAAAAAAGAAAACCCAATTATACTTAACAGGGTAGAAAGTTCAACTTCTATCCTCAGCACAATACCTATATCAGCAATGAGGAGGTCAAGATGGTTTCCTGAATACTATTCTCCTCCAACCCCCCCCCCCCCAAAAAAAAAAATTTCCTTTGCTGAACACCAAGATATGTGAAAACCATTCCCCAAAAATCAAAAACCATTTACCCCTTTACTAAATGCAAATTAAGTTATCTAAAGCATACCTGTTGATACAGTAACGCTTTCCTGTCGGTGGAGGGCCATCATCAAAGACATGCCCAAGATGAGCACCACAAGTTGCACAAAGAACTTCCTGTCGTGGCATGAAGATGATCGACATATCCAACTTTGTCTTGACATTGTTTCCTATGGGTTCATAATAAGATGGCCAACCAGTTCCACTATCAAATTTGGTGGATGATCTGGGAAACAAAGAACAGATCTTGAGTGACAAGGGATCACTTTGCAGGAACCAATAATACATAAACCTCATAGAGTCTGAAAATTTTAAGTACTCACTCAAATAAAGGTGTGTCACAGCATACGCAGTGATAGGTTCCCAGAGTCTTTGTGTTCCAATATTCCCTAGTACAAGGGGAAAAAATTTGTTGAGTTGAACAATTCACCACAGATGATGAGAGCTTACATTATAAAAGAAGTTGTGGTGCTTTTATGCATCCAGTTGGCAGAAGAAAATGAGGTGCATTCCCTACAGATTTTACTCTGAAGTGGCACCAGGAAGGGGGATTTAGTTGCCACCTTGCGGTCAATATTTTATGTGGTAGTTGAGAAACCCCATATCCACAACTTACCCTGTAAAAGCCCTTTCAGTTCCCTTTTGGCGACATATATAGTATTGTTCTGGGGTAAGCCTCTTTTTCCATTCTTCCTCAGTGAGAGAAGAATAGTCCACTGGTTGAGCCTCTGGACACAAATCACAAGTATAAGTGTGAGTTTATTGAGTGAAATGACCTTCACTTCCTATAATAAATTGGAAATGCATTTTTCCTTGATCTTTTCCCCCTCCATTTCACCAAACACTAGAAAACATCTGTAGAGTTTCTGAAAGTCAATCCTCAGATTGAACCCTACCAAAGACTGAAGGAGAGAAACATGCCAAAAACACGGATCACAGACACAGTGCACACAAAAGCCAGCCTACTGTTTGGGCTACACCAAACTGTCTAATTCATCCAACATCATGCAGCTCATAAACTCCTCCTCGTTATCCCTAGTTTCACAATTAAATTTGAACTCATGGTCCAGAAGAATTTTAGCCAACTTTTGAAACAAACAGATCAAACTACTGATTTGAACACCCTGAATTAGCAGGGCCTCCCAGAGGAGATGGGCCTTCAGCATGTACCCACATGGCCAATTCCCTGCAATAGAGTCATATGGATGCACATAATCAATTACTTGAACACCTTGCTACCAACATTCAGCATTTTAAAGTGCAAAGGAATCGTGTTTCTGTTGCATCTTTGGCTCACCCATGAGGTCCCCAGGAGAAGCAACAAATAAAGTGCAAACTGTGCTAGTTAGATTATTTCCCATCAATGCTGATGAATGATGATGTTTCCTGAGGCTAAACGGAAGAAGGAGAATTCACAACAGAGAATGGGCTTCAACAATACAGCAGTCTTCATTTCACCATCCTTCACTCAGCTCGCATGCTTACCTCTACTATGCATATGTACTTTTCATCTATGCCTTTTTACATAGTTTTAGAATCATCAAATTAAGGTTATATAGGAGTATTTTAGTGTGATTAAGTTTACCATTCTATTTAGGAAAAAATAACCGCATTTGTTAGTTGTTTCCCAAATCATTAGTGTACAAGCAGATTATTTTGCCTACGCTATTATTATACATTTGATGATTGATTATGGAGGTGTATATTGTTGATTATTACCTTCCTTTGGTCCTTCCTCTCTATTGTCTTTGCTCTCTGCCCCCCGTTAGACTTCCTGTTTCAAATGTCTTCCATTCCATATCTAATTCATCCTCACCCTCACTCTCTATCCTTTCCTATCCCCTGTCTTTCCTTCACCTCTTCTTGGCTGATATAGTCATAACATAGCACCATTTCATTTTCAGGTTAGAACTGTGACAAAAACTTAGATGTTTCAAGCATCTTTAAATAATTTCACTTGTTCTAATGCTCCTTTCATACTACTAGATAAGCCCCATGAAGATCTAAATTTGGTTGACAACTTTTCTACATAAGCTCCAAGAAGATGTAGATTCCCATGACCCTCCCTAAATTGTTCTGGACTATTCCAGTGATTTCAGTAACTCATAGCTCCTGCAAAATTTCTCCTGCAAAATTGCACCTGTCATGCAGATTTTCAAGTTCTATACCGTTAGTCATTAATTTCCAATCAGATAGGAATACGATCAAGAGTGTCAGTGTTCTATTGTCCTCTATTCCACTAACAATTCAGCATGATATTGCTTCTAAGTCTTCCATCTGCATCTGAATACAAATGTGACGTAAAGATGTGGTGAGAAAAACTAACAATCTGTACTTACATTTCTATGATGCAACTGATAAGAACTTCAATGATCCAAGCATCCTTGTAGAACCTCAACCATTATTCAGTGTAGACAGCATTCGATGTTGGTTAACGACTTTTCTAGATAACCAAAATTGTCGAGTGCAGTAGGGCACCAATTTAGCCAAAGGTTTCCACTGCCAAGCTTTATACTGATACACATTTGATAGCCAACCACTCTTCTGCAATAAGACTCAACCTAAGCTCTATCTTTGTCACTGTCCTACTTCTAAGAACATCCAGTATATTGAAGGTGCCAAGAACATTTCCCAGTACTTCAATCATAGAGGCACTCTATCAATCAAATGATTGAAGAAAGAAGGATGCCAAATATCAAGAATTCAGGGAACAGTCTCATAACTTGTTATATTTTATTGTATTTATGCAGTGTTTCATATATGTCTTTGTAGAAAAATTTTACTGTTATAGAATGGTCCAAATAAGATTATTTAGGAGAATTTTAGTAACATTTAGTTCGCCACTGTAGTTACGATTAATTTACATAATTTTTAAATTGCTTTTCAATATTTTAGGATATTATAACTAAACTGTTTGTCCTATGCTGGTGATTGATTTATTTGCTTGTTCTACTGAGTTCTCTCCTCTCATCCCCTGTGTGCTCTATCTGCTCCCCTATCATTCTTATCTTTGCCCCCAAACACTTCATTTCTTTCAATCTACTTTCTTTAAATTCCTTCTATTATCTTTTGTACACTATCACTTAGTAAAAAAGGTGAAAAAGATGAAATGGGAACCAAAATCAAGAATCTGGGAACCATACTTGTGCTGGGAAAGTTAAAATGTTTATGGTTTGATATAGTTTCCGTTTGTAGTTTCTGCAGTGCCCCAAAAAAACTATAGGTGAAAACCACATTAAAATAAGGTCATATGTGAGCATTGTAGAATCATAAAAATACGGTTATATAGGAGTACTTCAGTAGGATTTGGTTTACCATTCTATACAGGATAAATAGGAGTACTTGCCTATGTTAGTAATGTCATACATTTGATCGCTGTTTATGATGAATACTATCGATTATTGCCTCTCTTTACTCTGGTACTTTCTGCCTACTATCTTTGTTTTCTACTCCCCTTTACACTTTCAGTTGCAAATCCCTTCTTCTGTTCCATCCCTAGTTCTCCCTAAACCTTAACTCTCTATCCCTTTCGATCCCTGAGTTCTCATTCTCCTCTCCCCGTCTGATTTATTGGTACTAGAGCCTCGATCGTTGCTGCCACTGAAATCTGAATTAACAACCTTTTCTTTTTCAAATGGATCATGCTAAAAATCTTCTTACTTAAAAACTTACAGCTAAGAAATCTGTTAGCTCTTAATTGGCATCATTTGATCAACTTCATGACTAGATAATTTAGATTGTCCCTTTCTACAACTGCAGTGATAAGAAGCAGTAGTTTGCTCTGATCGAAATTATAAGAACAATATCGTTTAAACAATTTTCACAATAAGCTAAAAGATAGGATTCATATCATATATAAGCTAGTCATTAAGATATTGAGGTTAAACGATAGCAGGAGATAACAAAAACATTCCATGCAAAGGACCTGCCAACTGCATGGGTTGACCTGAAATGTTGGCTATGCCAGTCTTAACCTTGCTTGAATTCATCTCAATCCCATTGACAACACAGCGCCCTCCCCCCCCCCCCCCCAAAAAAAAAGGGGGATTTGTCACATGTTCAAATTGTCATACAGTCTTTGTTCACTAAGGACTTGAAAAAGTTGCGAAATATTACTTATCTTCAAAGCTTTCTATCAGAGAGGCTTTTTGCATGTCAGAGGACGATGGTCACGTGCAAAAGCCATTAATGGAAATCATTAGTTAATCTTTTTATGTTCCCACATTGTAATCTATAAATTTCTAAGTCCCAAGGAACCACAAGAGGTATTTTCTGAAAGCCACTGATTTCTGTCAATCTCAATGTACCTGACAACTCTTTGCTTTGTCACCATAAAGGACTCTAATTCTTTCAGTTATTTCAAAATAGCAAAATTAATCTATTCATTCCTAAATGATCTGGATTGGAGTTCATCCCTTCAAAGGGTATCCTATTTACTCCCAAACAAAACACCGAAGAAACAGCTTAAGGAAATATTCTAACTTATTTTACGATAATGATCTGCACAAAAATCCAAAAAAAAGGGGTCAGGGCTAATTGGGAAATAGAGCAATTCTCTCCATTGCTCAGAGATGGATCATGTGGAATCCATAAGGCATAAAATATGTATTGAAGTACCATTAAACTACCCTAGTTCTTAGCCCTTTGCATAAAAGACAACTCCACATTCACTTTCACCACCCATCATCTTGCAGCAGCAAACATCAGGATCTAGACACCATTATCAGCTTATCACCTTCTAGGGTTCCCCCTCCCCTCCGGGAAAAAAAATAAAAAAGCCACTAGTTCATCGGAACTGGCAGTTGGTCTAATAAAAGTGGATTCATGGTGCTGAATAGCCATGTAGGAGTACATTCACAAAAGTTCTTTACAGAATTGATATTGCCAGCAGCCGTTTTTTAACACCCCCCCCCCCCCCCCCAAAAAAAAAAAGCCAAGTGAATAGAAAGCAAATTAGTTAAGCATATATAATTTGCTGTCAACATGACTATAATAAGCAATCCCACCTGAACTTCAAAGTATCCTGGTTGCCCTGAATGCTACACAAGGAAAACTGCAGAAAAGAGTTTAGGATAAGAATGTCCTCATGCTAAATTTTGCAGCTACATCATAGCCCCCCCCCCCCCGGCAAAAAAAAAGCCTGTTTTTCTACTATTCCATGAACAAGAAACGTATCCAACCGATGCCATCGAGATATCGATTACTCCACTGTCAGCATTCTAATTTCCAAGCAACTTGTTTCTACTAGCTGATCAATTTGTTTCTACTAGCTGATCTAGGATAAACAAAAGTGTTGTTTTCTGATGCAAATTTGCCCCTTGAACCAATACTTTACTGGGCAATCCCCTTCAATAGATCAAATTGTGTTCCAGCAATGAAATTAACATCAGTTTGAACCACATAACTACCTTAGCAACAGGTTTACTTAGACTGCACTTCTTGGTAAGACAATAAACAGGGATATTCAATTTGCTACCCTTGTACCTTTGACAAGTCCATTTAGAACATAGTATGAAAATAAATATATGTTCAATAAATTTAAATTGATGAATATTATTACTAAAACTTATATTTATTTCTATACTATATTCCAAATGGATTTTTTTAAAAAATATAAACACCAAATGGAATATCCCAAATAAATTTTTTATCTTATGAGGTTTCAATCCCTAGTTATTAGGAACACTCAATCCAACTAATGTTGCATATCCTTTTTGGCCACACCATGTTAGTATCTTGATCCAGAAGCCTAAATTAACTTAAACTAGGCCCTATTCTTTTCGTTGGGAAATTATAGGTGTGGGATGGGTGAGAGTGGGAAAAGGGGAGAAGGAGTGGGTAGGAGTGGTATTTTTTCTAAGAGTGGGAAGGAGGGGGAAGAAGTGGGAAAGAAGTATGAGAGTTGATGTAACTTACGTATTTTATTTTTTTAATGTAATCTTTTATTTGCGATAGTGATTACCAATGATAAAAAAATTTTTAGACTGAAAAAATATTTTTCTATGTTGACTCAAGTATGAAATATTGTTTTTCGCGGCCATTGTTACCGCAAAAAAATTATAATTCTCATTATTCGTAAAACAAATTACGGATATATTTTTTTTCATATGTTAACTAAACACGAACAACGAAAAAATACACATATGCTCAGGCCTTGTTCTTTTCGTTGGTAAATCCAAATTTACCAACCTCAACCCACTTCAATGCACATCAACCCACTTCACGAACTTCAATAAAAAAAATTACCAACTTCAACCAATTCCAACCCACTTCAATCCACTTCAACCAACTTCAACCAACTTCAACCCACTTCTACTATCTTAACCAACTTCTACCCATCATAAAAAAAAATTCAACCAACTTCAATCAACTTCAATCCACTTCAACCTACTTCAACCCGCTTCAACAAAAAAATACCTACTTCAATCTAATTTAACCCACTTCTATCAATCTCAACCAATTTCAACTATTTATCAACCCATATTTCCAAATGAAAAGAACAGGCCCTCAATACACAGAAAACAATCATCTGCAATTTGTGTGAAGAACTTCCAATATTTTGTTACTAACGCGCACAAAAAAAATATCCGCTCAAAATACACGTACAATATATCTGCACTTCCTGTCACGAATTACAAACAACGCCAAGAAAATTTACACATTCCTTCATCATGCCAGAAAAAACATCTGCAAATTTGACCCCAAATTACAATGAATGAAAAATAAATCTGCTATACATATAGCAATAATCATCCATGCTTTGATGACCTGTAGCAAATATTTTATAAACAATGCAAAAAAAAAATAAATTAAATTTAAGCATCTCTTTCATACACAGAATCAAACCCAAAATATCTACCCATCACAAAAAATTAACCTGCTTTGTTAAGCAGAAAAACATTATTTCTTCAATATATATAACAAAAATTACATCATCTACAATTTCCGATACGACTAACAAATATTTTCATAATATCCGAAAAATAAATAAAATTTTTCATAATTATTATCAAACTATTCATACACACACTTACATAAATTATAAAAGTTTGCAAAATATGAAAATAATAGTTATATGTAGGAGTGGGAAGGAGTTGGTGAAAGTGGGAAGGAGTGAAAGTGGGACGGAGTGAAAAGGTGTGAGATTTTTTTTTTTTAAGTGTCGGAAGATGTGGGAAAGGGGGAGAAGGAGTAGGTTGGATCTATTAAACTAAAAAAGAACAAGGCCTTAGTCAAACTAAGCAGCCATCTGTGTTAGCATCCTCCAGTCTGCATACTACTATCTGTAAGATATATCAATCTGACAACTATGCTTCCACCATCGACTACAGGTCATATTCTGCCTCATAAATTAGAAGGACAATACGTTGTGCACATTTTTTTAAAACTTGAATCACAGAATATAGCAATCAAAGGCATCCATTTAGCAGGAAATTCTTAATTCTAAATTGCACATATCACCAGAAAATTTGATCAACCATACAGCACCAGCATTCTTAACAAAATTTTCTGCTTCACATTCCCATGCACAAAAACTGCTGAGGGCATCAATCTAGATGATAAGTTTTCCGCTTAGACTACAACAGATAATGCCTTGATCAGTTAATCCTCATCGAAAATTGGCTCAGATTAGTTCAACTGCTCTCGAAGTGGGGTTTTTTCATCAATGAAAAACTGAAATACCAGAAACTTGCACATCTGAAGAGTACTCATAAATTTTTCTATAAGACTAAACATATTGTAGCATTAGATAATACCAACATCCCATTCTATAAAAGCCGAAAATACATTGACATGAAAACCCAAGAGAGAGAGAGAGATAGAGAAAGACCTTGAACATTGGGGGGATTTTGCTTGGAAGCAGAAGAACACATTGCACGAACAGACAACAACTTTCCCCTGGGATTACCTACCAATCCCAAAGCTAAAGAAAGCCTCGATTTTTGACCAAAATTGAACTGGGTTTTCGTTTTTGGAGACACCAACTTCGGAAAACTCAAGCCGCTCAGGCTATGAGAAGCCATCTCCTTTTGAACCAACAACGCAGAGTAAAATATTCCAATTGAGCTGACCAAAAAAAAAAAAATTAAAAAAAATCCAATTGATCAACTTCAAATGAGACGGATGATGATATAGTGCATTGCCAATCTTCCATGTACTGAATGACAACGGTCAAAACTCGATTGTGGACCACTATCGCAGATTTTTTTTCCCTTCGTGTCGAACCTTAATTGGAGGACTCAAGGTGGTCTTAACCGCAGCGAATAATCGCATGTGTTGGGCACTAGAAGACCATAGAGTAGTGAGCATTGACACGTCTCGCTCGCCATGTGCCTCGCCAAGGCATTTCCAGAGACGTCCGAGTCTAACTGTGGATTGCTGAAATTGAACAAGACAGAGGTTGAGGTCGAGGTTGAGGTTGATGGTCAACCCGCTTTGATACGTTCATTTTATAGTTAGCGAACAGATTGGGTGCGGTTGGGTTGATAAACGTATCGAATTAAAATGGATGGAAAATCTCTCTATCTGAATCTAACTCATTTATTAAATAGATTAAAAAATCTTGATGTATATTAATTTAATTTTCAGAAATGAATTGACCCATTTGAGATAAACAAATCGAGTTCAGTCACCTAAATATCTATTTACGTATTTTACATTTTCAACTAATACGTAATTATATAACATTAAAAATTAAGTTTACAAATCACGTTAGGCAATTACCCTCTCAAACTCCCCCGATTCATCATAATTTACATTTTTATTTTTTTAAAAAAATTGTATTCTTATTGTCTAAAAAAAAGGTAAATGGATAAATGACAAATGGAAAAATGAGTTGACTTGCTTAATCCATTGAACTAAACGGGGTTAAACAGGTACTTTTTTTGTGCCGAGATTGTCGACCTAAACTAACTTATTTAATTAAACGGGTCTAACGTGTCAATCTTATAGCTATCAAAAAAATAATGAAAATTATCACATTAGAAAATTAATATAAATTAATCATTTCGGGTAAGCCCATTTAATTAATTTAATTTATTTAAATAAATTGAGTCGAATCGGCTATCAAGTCATAACCCAAACGACTACCAAATCAATAGTCAAATTGACCATTAAATCGCCAGTTAAATGAACTAACAAGTTAACAGCACAATCAACGGCCCAAGAAGGCGACCAATTCGCGAACCCTAATAAGGGAGGCGGATTCTTTCCTTATGAATAAAGCACTACTCTCTACTATTCAAGGGACCGAAAATTCATTCACTCTGAAAGCATTCTGAAGATTCAAAGGATTAATTTTTCTATAGGAAGACAACAAGCATAATCAAAGAACGTGTCGTCTACTTTAGAAGATCAAAAACCTGTCTTGATTGAAATCAAACCTCTTAGGCCTTCTCTAGATATCAAATTAATTGAAGTTCATTTAAAGGAAGTCAACCCGATCAACTTGATCGAGATTCAAACTAATCAATCCTCTTTCAAGTACAAATTGGAGATCAAATCAGATGAATTATTTATTTATTCATTTTGTAACAAATATACAAAGATTGTACCTACACATACAAATATCAATACAAAAATTCAATTTATTTCTCAATTTCTTGTCTAATTTATTTTAGGTTTGAGATTTGTGTTTATAAATTTTTGACACACCTGGTGGGACATATCTGCATCTCATCTCTTTCTCTAAGCAAACAAGTTCTACATTCAAAAAGAAACAGCTGCCAAGAATGCCATCATTCAACCTTCGAAGAAAGGGACTATCATATCTACATCTGAATGATCCGTAAAGACTAGTATTGCACCACACAATCAAAGCACTAGAGGGATGACTAGAAGCATAACCAAAGTTGCTGCCTTCATCACCCTAAAACAACGACTTGTGACTCCAACTTTACACTCACGCAAAATTAAAAAATTTGGCTCCAACTTGCTTGCTGATAGAGTCAATCAAACTGCTTGTCTCCCACATTTGAAGATAAAACATCTTGCTGTCTTTAATATGAGGAAGACTCTAGCTTGTGGAGTGGATGAATTCTAAGCATACACCAATCCTATCTTCCAACCTTTCGGTGAGAAGGAAGATGACTATCGTGGCAGCGATTCTTCACCAACATCTCCAAAGGATTCACTTTTCTCACAAGTTAAAGTCAAATCTTTTGACACTGTCCTGATGCCAGTCATGCTGACAAAGGCTATCAACTTGAAGGAAGAATTGGTAAACATGAAGGCAACTCTAGAAAGACTTTCTAAGGAGAGCAAAGAAAAGGATGCTCAAGTTAAGCATCAAAATAAGTAGATTGCTAATTTGACAAAGAATCTCAGGAAGCGGTCATTTGAAGCCTCGAACAAAGGCTCAAGCGGTGAAAATTCTAACAAAGAGTCCAATTACAACAAGAAGTTTGACGATGAATACAAACCAAAGAACGACTCAACCTTAAACTCAATGTCAGTTGAGTAAATTCAAAACTTGATAGTTGATGCGGTAAAGGCTCATATGGGAAGGGATTCTCATAAAACTCACCTGTATAAAAAAACCTGATACAAAGAGGATTGATGCACTACGTATGCCTCATGGCTATAAACCGCCCAAATTCCAAAATTTTGATGGCAAGAGTAACTCCAAACAGCACATCCCTCACTTCATCAAAACCTATAGTAACGCTGGCAGTGAAAGAGACCGATTGGTGAAACATTTAATGCAATCCCTTAAAGAAATTGTATTTGACCGGTATACATATCTTACCTCTGAGTCCATTGATAGCTAGGGGCAAATGGAAAGCGATTTCTTGAATTGCTTGTATAGTACACACCACACATTTAGCATAACAAAGTTGATTAACATAAGACAATGGGACAACGAGCCAGTTATTGATTATGTGTGTAAAGACCATTTATTCAAATCTTCCATTGTTGAGATGTGTGTTCAAGAAATGGATTGGGATATACTTTATGCCTTGTAAGTGAGCAAGCCCAAAACATTCCAAGAATTGGTGACATAAGCTCATGATATTAAGCTTACAATTGCCTACTATCGAAGACGGCTCAATGATGATGAATCAATGATATCGTCAAGAAATGAAAGCTCCATGCTTAGAGGCTCTGAAGAGAAGGAATGCCCTTATTTTGAGTCGAATGCCCCAGAAATGCTTAATAAACTTCTTGAGAAAGGACTTTTAGAACTCTTAGAGTCAACACGTCTTAAAGAAATTGGAAGAATTAACAATCTTAAATACTATAAGTATCATAGGATCAGTAGTCATCCTATAGAGAAGTGCAAGGCATTCAAGGTGAAAGTCCTGCAACTTGCAATGTGTAATAACCCGACCCTAACCCATATTTATTTATTTAAATCATATTTATTTATTTAATTAATCATGTTTATTTATATAATTTATCATGTTTATGGATTTAATCACTCATGGTTATTTGTTTAATCAGATCATGTTTATTAATTCATTTACACTCAATTTATATATTTACCGAATTACCTTATGTTATTTAAATTTTTCATTTTCATTTATCATATATAATCATCCGGGTTGGGGGATATTTTATTTGGGTCCCATTTTGCAATTCAAATTTCATTGATTGTTAATTCAAGTTTTGTTGATTAATTAAGTATCGTGTGAATCGATAGTAGGCCTCGATAATTATGGTTTAAGAAATTATTATTATTCTCATTATTATTATTATTATTATTATTATTATTATTATTATTATTATTATTATTATTATTATTATTGTTGTTGTTGTTGTTGTTATTATTGTTATTGTTATTATTATTATTATTATTATTATTATTACTACTACTACTACTATTAAAAACTTGTAAAAATTTAATTTATCGTTACGCAAAAACGTTATCGTTACGAAGCGTTTTATTCCCGAATTCAACTTTTTTTGGCCCAATTTGAAGCCCAACAAGTTTGCTTATTAACCTAACTAATTACCATAATTAAGCTTAACCATAGTTAGCTCAAAGAGGTTACTTTCCTAGTTAAAAACAGTCAAGAGTTAGAATAGTCAAAACAAACACAAATCGACCCAAAAACTCCATTTTCTCTCCTCTCTCCCCCCCATGGTAGCAGTTCCAGCCACTCTCTAGCTATTTTTGGGCCAGTTTTTTCGCCAGGCCCGGTGACCTGTGACCCCTCCGACATCCTAGTACCACTAGCCACCATCATCCATCATCAAAACCACTAAACATCACCTCCATCTCTAACTTATCTTCAGGCAAAGTGAGTAATCTTGAAACTTGATCTTGTTAGTTTTGCTTTTTAATTTAGTTTTGATTCTTGTTTTGATATTTGTGATCTTTGATCATGATGTTTTGATAAGAAATAAGAGTTATTTTGGTGTTGATCATGGTGGAGTTGAGCTTGAATTATGCTCGGGTTTAGGGGTGATCATGTTCATACAAGTTTAAGTTAAAACCATGTTTATAGATCGATTTGTATTTGATTTTATAATCTTTAGTTTTATTGATGATTATGATGATATTTTTGGTGATTTGGAATGAGTTCAGGTGAGGATTTGTGTGAAAAGAGAGGGAAAAGCTAAAATAATGAGGGCTGCAAATTTCAGAAAAATAGGGCAGACTTCGGGATTAAACCGATAATGATTTTTCCATAGAAAAATTATAATTTTTGGTGGATAAATAGTTCAGTGTGGTGGCTTTCAGATGGCCTTTGAATCACCTTAATCTGAGATCTGTGGAAAACGTCATGGTCATTTTATCAAAACTGTACAGAATGGACCAAAAACTGACACCCTTGTGTTTTAGCCCCAGTTTGGGAACCTTATTATGGAAATCATATTTTGTGTTGTAAATGAAAGTTTTTTGAGAATTCTTAATATTTTTATAGTGGGGTTTAGGTCTCCATTTGAGGTTTAGGGTGAAAGTTATGAATTTTTGAAGTGAACTGACCTACTTTAGTACAAATTGGACTGTTACTGCAATTTTTGTGCAGAGTATACTTGGAGGAAAATTCAAAAAATTGTAATGTAGATTATCCATATTATTTTCGAATTTTCTATAAGATTTCATGAATTTTTAGTTGAGTATTTTGAGTTTGGTGATTTTTGGAAGCATTTTGAATAATTGTGTAAAGAGCGATAATAAAGATTAAGTGAGATTGATCATGCACTCATTTCGTATATTTTGGGCCAAACAAAGTCATTTAAGGGAAAATGAATATTCATGGACTTTCATGAAACTTTTAGCTTAATTAATGAGAAAGAAGAAGACAAGTATGCAATTTGAGGGCTTATTTATGAGCTTTAAATCATTTATGGATTTTGCAAAGAAAATACCAACTTTAGTGAGTTTAATAGCTTCTATTGAATTCAATGATTCATTTGGGGTGGAATTCTATATCAAACGGATTTATAAATGAAATATGAGAAGTAGGGAGAGGTGTGACTCAGAAACCATAATTATCAGACCAAGTTATTACAGTTTATGCTATTTTGAACCAAGATATATCTCTCTTGACCTCAAACCTTTGTTATTTACTCACTTTAAAATGTATCAAATGTATTTATCAAGCCAATCTAGTGTACTCGCTATTATCTTAAACCAAATTATACATTAGCAAGCTTTAAAACTGTATCAGCAACCTATTTCAGAAAATGCCACAACCACTCTCTCTATTGTCACCATCAAGGCATTTTCCTTTGTAATCTTATTTATCTCATTGTGGACTATTTTACTTTCATTTACTTTATATCAGATTTAATTACTTTTATTAATTCAATTTTGAAGTTATATTAAAACACCCAAGTTATGTACATCATTTAATTACTCAATTTCTATTATACATACTTTTACTTACTCAATTATACGAGTAAGGATCATTTACTGACTACACATACCTACAATGACATTTATGAAATAGAGTCAAGGCCTAGTTATCGTTCCCCATTATGCATAAGTGTTATCAAGTCAGAACATATTTATCATGTTAGATGACATTTTTAAAGATTCAAGACACGTCCGTTGCCTGTATCTTCGGAAAGCAGAACATGTTTATCAAGTTACAACTCTTAATGAGTTTATCAATGAATTAGATTATACAGTGATTTGCCATTTGACTTGTGACCCCGTCAGTTATCATCTATAGGGCATCAGCCCATCATTTACCCGCACGACTTCAGGCCAACTCTTGATCGGATTGATAGGTGTACACCTATGTATAAATCATATCATTGCAAAGGGTTCACATCCAGATAATACTGAGCAATTCAGTTTCGTATTACTTTCACTTTCATTGTTGTTGCGAACTAAATGAATTGTAAAAGTGGGTATCCATCAACAGTATTTCTATGCTCATTTTACAATACAGGAATATATGTACTGAGTTTTTGCTCACATTTTTGAATTGTTTTCATAATTTCCATTTTAGTTGAAGAAGTATCACATATTTTTCCATTTAGCAAGCCCTTTTTCGAAAACATTAGATGCTCACAGTGGATTCAGCATAACATGAATGTTGGGATCGACCTTAGGGTTAACTTGGGTCTATGCTCAATATACTTGTGTAGTGTAAGTGGAGTTAGCAAATGGTATGATTAAGTTAAATGTACTGAAGTTGAAATGTTATGGACTTTGGTCTTGGAGTGTTTCAGTTTGATAGATATTATAATTTGAACATGAGTTATAAGATCAAATGATTTCAGTAAGCCTTGTCCTTATAAGGACGGTAGTAGCACCTTCTATCATTAAAGTCTTCTGCTGCTGTTTTTTCGTAATTCATATCATTAGTATTTTGGGGGCGTTACAGATTTGATATCAAAGTCAGGTTCTAAGGGCCACTGTGAGCTATCAAGTGTTTATGAGTTAGCTATTAAGGTGTGTATGAGTTATGTTGGACCAGTTAAATGAGCTATTGACTATAAGTTCATATATATGAGCATATATGGAGGAACCATTTCTATTTGGGTGACTCAATCATTTGGTAATATCCTGAGATTCAAGCATTAGCAAAGTGTAGTGTAGAACCATTTGGGTGACCTGTTAGTGAAGCATGCTCTCATTTATCTGGGAGTTGTATTGTATGTTTCATTTCTTTCATTTGTTTAAATTTTTGCAATCATGCACTCCGGGGTGTGACCTGTTGAGTTATGAACTTCGGCGTGTGGCTGTTGAGCCATTGAATTGCTTCTCTCTATTTCAGGTATCTATTGTAAGGCTTTAAGCTTGGGTTTTAGTCCGTTTTTAGGCGGAACTCTGTCCATTTTGCCCCAAGATTTGACAGTCTTATTGAGGAGTGTTAATATATAGTTGAAACCCGATGTAGGGATGCCATTTACAACTTCTTAAGGGATTAATATAGTGTCATGTTAGATGTAAACCTCTATATGAGGAAATGCCTTATGGGGCAATATCTTTAAGGTGAACCTGTATGAGATGAGCACTACAATGTGTGCTTATGTATGGTGATAACAATTAGTAGTTTAAGGTGTGCTACTTGGCATTATATGTGTGATACAAGTAAGATTAAGCTGCCATGTATAAGAATTATCTAGTCTTGACACTAGGACCTTACCTCATCAATGCTCCCATTACTTCCTGTCATTGACTTATTTCTACCCTAGCTATCTTGAATTGTTCAAAGACATCATTTCGTTGTCACTAACTCTTTCTTGATTTGTAATGGAGTGTTTATAAAAAAAAATATCATATGTGGTCTAGGGGAAGATCTTTAAACACATCTGAGCAACCTTTCTTATAGGCGATTCAAACTCTGACAATTGTAATGGTTTAATTCTCTATTTCTATAATAGAGCCTATAATGACCCTCGATATGCATTACTGTGTAATTTGCAGTTCTTTCTAAGCATGTTTGACCCATTCTACGTACAGTTCAGCCATCACTATGTTCATATTTTTACTGTCGTCTACTTTAACTCCTTGTTTCTATTTGGGCACTATTCATTTATTACTTGCAAAGCCTTTGGTTACTTCAGACCCATTCATTGAATGCCTTTTTAATAATTAAATATATCCATATTGTTTGTATTTCTATAGCACTGTAACGTCATGTTGGCATAGTACTCTATGGTCATGACTGCATGTCGTTACTTAAGTTATTTTGGTAATCCTTTCTTCACTAGTACAGCCTATCTTATTAATGATAAACAACGATTTGCACTATTTCCATCTGTTAGCAGTTTTGAAGTTTATATGCATACCCAAGACTTCCATTTACTGCAAAATGTGTTATTGATGGATGTCATCATGTTCAGTCATAAGCTGACTCCTTCATCTTGACGTATAGTCCTTTCAAACACCAGATGAATAAAATTTTTCTTCTGGTACAGTTGACCCTTATCTTCGTCATTTTACTCACATATGGATACCATATGAATTTTCAAAAGCTGCTTTGGTAATCTGTTACATTTCTTCACCTTCATTACTTAATACTCCCTCTCAACTTCATAACATCGTTCATTTACTTTACTATCATGATCATCATGAATAAACTGCATGTCTTGTATCTGTAAGATATTTATATGCCTCTCTTTCATTACGAATCTTCATCCTTTCATTCATTCAGCTTACATGCCTGTCCTTTATAACCAATAAAGAAATATCTTTGCAAGAGTTAATGGTGTGATTGCATCTCTTTGCACTTTAGATCGTCCCTCTGTCTTTTAAATTTACTGAGACTAATAAGCAGTTGAATGTATTATCTTTTATAAATATGCCTCTATTAGTATTGCTGGAAACATATTCATTGGGCATTCAATCCAGTTTGATTAGTGGACCTTGTTGTCATTATTGGGATAAACTGATTGTGTACTTATAGAAGATGACTTGTAAAGATCTTAAGGCTTGTTTGAGAAATGTGGAAAGACTAGATGTGTGTTTCTATGCACCGAGAGAAGAAAAACCCTATTTTCACCCTAATTACACTGTGCAAGCAAGTGAGTTATTGTGTTAGTAATGTATAGAATATTAGTGATATACCAACCACACTCAATACATACATATCCATAATTACAGCTTGTGAATTTAGAGATGTTTCATCTGAGGACTTTCAGGACTGTTTTTCCCTAAGAAACATTAATTTTTAGATCAACCTATTTCTAGGTGCTCAATCCATTTTTAGAGCCCCTATCACATGACCCCCAGCTGAGTTCAAGAAACTAAAGATTTGGTAAGATGAGTTTTTACAGAAGGGAGTTATTTGATCAAGTGTATCACTGTAAAAAAATCCTAGTTTTATATGTGTGAAGAAGGAAGGCAGAACCTTCTGGTTGTGTATTGCATACAGAGAGTTGAATAAGATCGTTATCGAAAACAAGTGCCCTATACCTTGAATAAATAATTTATGAGATTAACTGCCAACAATAGAAGTCTTTTCCAGGAATTATTTGAGGTCCGAATATCACACCTAAACCAGGCAACCACAGTTTATCTTTTACAAGAATGCTCTTTTATAATAATTCTTGAAATTGTTTACTTGTCTCATCTTCAAAACTTGATACTATCTAATATTATTTAATCTCCCTTGCATTTCATAGTGATATTTCCTATTAGCGCGATCTTCCATGTCTTTGCAAACCCATTGTTAAATGTGACATACATTTTTATTCGACCTTATATAGTTGTCAACATTCCAGTGCTCTCGACCTTCACCATCTTTATTTCATGATCATGAGTTGTAGCTCATTCCGTTGAGAGCTGATTCACACATCTACCTTACATCTCATTTATTCATAATGATAAGGTTGTATAACTTGTTCTGAGTTCATAACGTAATTTAACTCTCATTGGTGTGGATGATTGTGATTGTCATAATCCTCTTACTCTCTTTATTTTGAACTTCAACTCCCACACATATATCTTATATTCTGATAAATAAACGTCTGCAGTCTCTATTTAATCTTATTGTTGTACTCGAATTGACTTCATATGAGTAAACGCATGTTCCTATTGTAGCTTGCTCAATCTATTTATCTATCCATTGGCATTTTGCTCGTCCAATCCATTTATCTATCCATTACACTTTGCTTTTCCAATCTATTTGTCTATCTATTACACTTTGCTTATCCAAACTATCTATCTATTTATTGCACATTGCTTGTCCCTTCTATCTGTTGCACTTATCTTGTTGCTTGTGGCTATAAATTCACCTAGTTGAAGCTCATTTGCTTGTCATCTTGTTTCCAATTCATCAGTTAAACCCAAGTATAACCATGCCATCTTTCTCTTTGGTTGATTATTTATTGGACCCTTTGTGGTCTGCATTTATAAACCACAATTCTTGTAGCATTATATTTCAGAATTCATGATACACTTATGATTATCTTTATTTTAACCACCCCATGATAATATCTCCTTTATTAGCCTTTTCTAGTCTCATTGTTCATTTCTTTTGTATGCAATGATTCGCTTGGCTAAGAATTTTATCACTCTCATCCCTAACCATGGTCATTTCATTACCCATTATCGACCGGGAGAAGATCCTTGTGTAGTCTGATGAGGAAAGATCATGTGATGCATTAGGAATATCAGATGAGGACATTTTGATAAGGCCATAATCTCAAGCACTGCCTAATTATATTGGAGTGAGCTAGAAGAAACATTAAGTGTAAGGTAAGAGCTAACCCAAGCAAGCATTAAGAGGAAAAATTCAAGTACATGTTGAGGTGATACAAGGTTGACAAAAGAGTTGTGCTGGCAAAACAAAGAAATAACCAAAGTCTTAGATGGATTATGAAGTATTTCAAAAGGCTTTTCTAATCAAGGTAGTAAGAGACCGATTATCCAAGAACAATTAGAGACTAGTTACATCAAGCCTTATGATTCATTGAAAGCGTAAATTCTGTAGCTTGTTGACTGCACCTACCTGTTGAACCCGAACATGTATATGACATGTTTTATAGCTCGTAATAGTACCAGAGTACTTATCAGGTATACAACAATTCTCATTAGTGGACAAGGTGATGAACAAGTAGTGAGCACCTCTTCACTAGTAACAAGGTTCTTTTCTTTCAAAGAGAATATCAATTTTGAATCAAAGTAATTGAGTTCATTGAGGCTATTGTGTGAGAAGTATCCGGATCTACTACTGAAACATAGGATTAAGCAGTTATACAATACGTAGACACCCTTGGTCGGAGTACATTGGGCAAATTATACCTCTTCAGAGGGAAGCAATGGGAAGCAATGGCCCATGTGTTTTTAAAGCAGCATTGCATACATTTGACAAGTATCATAAGTTTCAAGGACGAAGCTCTTTAAGAGGGGAAGATTGTAATAACCCGACCCTAACCCATATTTATTTATTTAAATTATATTTATTTACTTAATCATGTTTATTCATTTAATGTATCATGTTTATGGATTTAATTACAAATGGTTATTTGTTTAACCAAATCATGTTTATTAATTCACTTACGCTCAATTTATATATTTATCGAATTACCTTATGTTATTTAAATTTTTCGTTTTCACTTATCGTATTTAATCATCCCGGTTGGGGGATGTTTCATTTGAGTCCCATTTTGCAATTCAAGTTTCATTGATTGTTAATTTAAATTTTGTTGATTAATTAAATATCGAGTGAATTGATAGTAGGCCTCGATAATTATGGTTTAAGAAATTATTATTATCATTATTATTGTTATTGTTATTATTATTATTATTATTATTGTTGTTGTTGTTGTTGTTGTTGTTGTTGTTATTATTGTTATTGTTGTTGTTGTTGTTGTTGTTGTTGTTATTATTATTATTATTATTATTATTATTATAACCTTGCAAAAATTTAATTTTGAGTTACGCAAAAATGTTATCGTTATGAGGCGTTTTATTACCGAATCCAACTTTTTTTGGCCCAATTTGAAGCCCAACAAGTTTGCTTATTAATCTAACTAATTACCATAATTAAGCTTAACCATGGTTAGCCCAAAAAGGCTATTTTACTAGTTAAAAACAGCCAATAGTTAGATTGGTCAAAACAAACACAAATCAACCCAAAAACTCCATTTTCTCTCTTCTCTCTCCCCCCCCCATGGCAGTAGTTCCAGCCACTCTCTGGCTGTTTTCCGGCCAGTTTTCCAACTAGCTCCAGTGACCTCCGAGCCCCTGACATCCTAGTACCACTAGCCACCATCCTCCATCATTAAAACCATTAAACATCACCTCCATCTCTACTTATCTTCAAGCAAAGTAAGTAATCTTGATGCTTGATCTTGTTGGTTTCACTTTTCACTTTAGTTTTGATTCTTGTTTTGATGTTTGTGATCTTTGATCATGACATTTTTGATAAGATATAAGAGTTATTTTGGTGTTGATCATGGTGGAGTTGAGCTTGAATCATGCTAGGGTATAGGGGTGATCATATTCATGCAAGGTTAAGTTAAAACCATGTTTATGGATTGATTTGTATTTGATTTTATAAACTTTAGTTTTATTGATGATTATGATGATATTTTTGGTGATTTGGAATGATTTCAAGTGAGGATTTGTGTGAAAAGAGAGGGAAAAGCTAAAAGAGTAAGGGCTGAAAATTTCAGAAAAATAGGGTAGATTTCAGGATTAAACTGGTAATGATTGGGCTATGGGAAAATTATAATTTTTAATGGGTAAATATCTCAGTTGTTAGGTTTGGAGAGACGCTTTCAAATGATTTCTAAATCACCTTAGTCTGAGGTCTGTGGAAAACGTTATGATCGTTTTACCAAAACTGTGCAGAATGGACCAAAAACTGATGCACATGTATTTTAGCCCCATTTTGGGAACCCTATTGTGGGAATCATGTTTTGTGTTGCAAATGAAAGTTTTTAAAGACTTCTTAATCTTTTCCTATTGGGGTTTTAGGTCTCCATTTGAGGTCTAGGGTAGAAGTTATCAATTTTTGAAGTGAACTGACCTGCTTTGGTGCAAATTAGGATGTCATTACAATTTCTATGCAGAGTATACTTTAAGGGAAATTAAGAAAATTATAATGTAGATTGTCTATATTATTTTCGAATTTCCTATAAAATTTCATTTTTGGTTGAATATTTTGAGTTTGGTGATTTCTGGAAGCATTTTGAGTAATTGTGTAAAGAGCAATAATAAAGATTAAGTGAGATTAATCATGCACTCATTTTGTGTATTTTGGGCTAAGTAAGGTCATTTAAGGGGAAAATGAATATTCATGGACTTTCATGGAGCTTTTAGCTTCATTAATGATAAAGAAGAGGACAAGTACATAATTTGGGAGCTTGTTTATGAGCTTTGAATCATTTATGGATTTTACAAAGAAAATACCAAGTTTAGTGAGCTTAATAGCTTCTATTGAGTTCAATGATTCATTTGGGATGGAATTTCATATCTAATGGATTTATGAATGAAATATGAGAAGTGAGGAGAGTTGTGACTTAGAAATCATATTTATCAGACCAAGTTATTGCAGTTTATGCGATTTTGAACCAAGATATATTTCTCTTGGCCTCAAACCTTTATTACTTACTCACTTCAGAATGTATCAAATGTATTTGTCAAGCCAATTTAGTGTATTCGTTGTTATCTTGAACCGAGTTATACATCGGTAAGTCTTAAACTTGTATCAGCAACCTATTTCCAAAAAGGCCACAACCACTCTCTCTATTGTCACCATCAAGGCCTTTTCCTTTGTAATCTCATTTATCTCATTGTGGACTATTTTACTTTCATTTATTTTATATCAGATTTACTTACTTTTAGCAATTCAGTTTTGAAGTTATATTGAAATACCCAAGTTATGTACACCATTTAAGTACTCAATTTCTGTTATTCATACTTTTACCTACTCAATCATGTGAGTAAGGATCATTTACTGACTACACATACCTACAATAACATTTATGAAACAGAGTCGAGGCCTAGTTATCATTCCCTATTATGCATAAGTGTTACCAAGTCAGAACAACTTTATCAAGTTAGGTGACATTTTTAAAGACTCAAGGTTGCCTGTATCTTCAGAAAGCAGAACATATTTATCAAGTTACAACTCTTAATGAGTTTATCAATGAATCAGTTTATACAGTCATTTGCCATTTAACTTGTAACCCCATCAGTTATCATCTATAGGGCGTCAGCCCATCATTTATCCGTACGGCTTCAAGCCAACTCTTGATCGGATTGGCAAGTGTACACCTATGTATAGATGATATCATTGGAAAGGGTTCTCATCCAGATAATAATGAGCAAATTAGTTTCATATTACTCTCACTTTCATTGTTATTGCGCACTAAATGAATTGCAAAAGCGGGTACCCATCAACAGTGTTTCTATTCTTATTTTACGATACAGGAATACATGTACTGAGTTTTTGCTCACATTTTCGAATTGTTTTCATGTTTTCTATTTTAGGTGATGAAGTATCACATATTTCTCCATTTAGCAAGCTCTTTTTCTAAGACATTAGACGTTCACAGTGGCTTCAGCATAGCATGAATGTTAGGATCGACCTCAGGGTCAACTTGGGTCTATGCTCAATATGCTTGTGTAGTGTGAGTGGAGTTAGCAAATGGTATGATTAAGTCGATTGTATTGAAGTTAAACTATTATGGACTTTGATCTTAGAGTGTTTCAGTTTGATAGATATTGTGATTTGAACATGAGTTACAAGATCAAATGGTTTCAGTGAGCCTTGTCCTTATCAGGACGGTAGTAGCGCCTTCTATCATTAAGTCGTTCGCTGTAATTTTTCCATAATTCATATCATTAGCATTTTGGGGAGTTACACAATGGAAGGAAAGATCACATTAGATGAAGAAGATACTGAAAAATCTGATTGATCGTCTACTAAGATCATATTGGAAAGTGCTTTGGAAGATGAGCAACCCAAAATGAGCGCGTAGGGAGCAGACTTTTAAATCACGTAAAGACTATTAAGTCAAGTATTCAAGACTCCTAAGTCAATGTAATTGTATGCGTGCATATTTAAAGACTTTTAAGTTGTCAAGTTGAAGACTTTCAAGTGACTCCTAAAGAACCCGAGTCATGAAACAATTTCAACTCTCAATTCACCCTTAGGGCTTTGAAATCCAAGCTTCTAGGCTCTCAAGTCAACACAAACCGTTAAGTCACCCACTAGGATTGCCAAGCCTTTAAAGTTATAGATTTCCAAGCGATCAAAATCAAAGACTTCTAAATTGCCTAAAGAATATCAAGTCAACAAAATTACAAACTTTGAAGTGAACTCAACAACTCTTAAGTTATTGAAATTAAAGACTTACAAGTCATTGAAGATAAAGGCTCTGAAGTCATCAAAATCAAAGACTCTCAAATCTCCCAAGTTAAAAACTCACAACTCATTGATGATAAAGACTCTCAAGTCATCAAAATCAAAGACTCCTAAGTTTCCAAAGTTCAAGATTCACAAGTCATTGAAGATAAAGACTCTCAAGTCACCAAAATTAAAGACAACTAAGTCTCTCAAGTTCAAGACTCACAAGTCGTCAAAGATAAACAGTCTCAACTCATCAAAATTAAAGACTCCTCAGTCTCCAAAGTTCAAGACTCAACTCATTGAAAACAAAGACTCTCAAGTCACCAAAATTAAAGACAACTAAGTCTCCCAAGTTCAAGACTCACAATTCATCGAAGATAAAGACTCTCAAGTCATTAAAATCAAAGACTCCTAAGTCTCCAAAGTTCAAGACTCACAAGTCATCGAAGATAAAGACTCTCAAGTCACCAAAATTAAAGATAACTAAATCTTTCAAGTTCTAGACTCTCAAGTTATTAAAATTAAAGGCAACCAAGTCTTCAAAGTTTAAGGCTCCAAAGTCATTAAAAGTAGAGACTTCCAATTCATCAAAAGCAAGATTCCAAAGTCCTTAAAGATAAAGACGCCCAAGTCATAAAAGTTAAAGACTCCTAAGTCTTCAAAGTTTAAGACTCCTAAGTCATTAAAGTAAAGACTCCCAATTCGTCAAAAGCAAGGCTCCAAAGTCTACAAAGATAATGACTCCCCGAAGTCATCAAAGTTTAAAACTTTTAAGTTATCAAAAGACTAAGACTCCTAAGTCTTCAAAGTTTAAGACTACTATGTCTTTAAAGTTCAACACCCCCGAATCATCGAAGTTATTGACTCTCAAGTGATTAAGCAGACTTTCATGTCATCTAAGCAGACTTTAAATCGTCATCAAAGTGGTAGACTCCGAATTCATTAATCCTCATAAGCCTTAAGTCATCAAAGCTTGCGACCCTCAAAGGCACTAAGTCAACTCTTGCACTATTTATGTTGCAGACTCTTAGAACTCCTTCAAATTGGGGGCAATGGTGACATATTCTCTTGCTTTAAATTGGCAATAATGGTGTTGGAGCCTTCTCTTTCAAGTCGCTCCCCTCCTTAAGTTGATAGCAACGATAACATAGCCTCCTCCTTCGAGTTGGTAGCATTAACCCCACAACCTCCTTCTTCATGTTGGAGACGTAGGCGTCCTCCTTATTCAAATTGGCGACAACAACAACGTGGCCTCTACCTTTGTAATAGGGAAAGTCACCCAAGGTGGACCCGTGTGGGCAAGCCATCTAAGGGTGAGAATATTAGACAAAGTCACCCAATGCGTATCCATGCGGGCAAACCATCGAAGAGTGAGAAAATTAGATGAAGTCACCCACGGTGGGCCCATGCAGCCAAGCCATCAAAGGGTAAGAATATTAGATAAAGTTACCCAAGATGAACCCATGTGGGTAAGCCATCCAAGGGTGAGAACATTCGAGAAATTAATCCAAGGTATACTCTTGCAGGTGCACCATCTAAAGCCCAAGAACTAATAAAGGCGGCCTCTTGTGGACCCTTGGAGGCAAGCCATTCAAATGTCGATAATTAATAAAGGCGACCTATGGAGGGCCCTTGCGAGCGAGCCATCCAAAGGCCGAAAATTAATAAAGGTGCCCTCCGGTGGATCCTCATGGGCAAGCCATCCGAAGGTCAAAAATTAATAAAATGCGACATATGGTGAACCCTAAATTAATAAAATGCGACAAATATATGGTGAACCCTTGCAGACAAGTCATCCAAAAGTCGAAAATTAATAAAAGGCGGCTTATGGTGGTCCCTTACGGGCGAGTCATTCAAAGGTCGAGAATTAATAAAGGCGATCTATGGTGTGCCCTTGCGCAAGAGCCATCCAAAGCTGAAAATTAATAAAGGGGCCCTCCTGTGGATTCTTTTGGACAAGCCATCTGAAGATCAAAAATTAATAAAATACGGCTTATGGTGAACACTTGCGGGCAAGTCATCCAAAGGTCGAAAATTAATAAAAGGCGGCCTATGGTAGTCCCTTGCTGGCAAGTCATTCAAAGGTCGAGAATTAATAAAGGCGAACTATGGTGGACCCTAGCAGACGAGCCATCCGAAGGTTGAAAGCTTAATGAAAGGTGTCCTACTGCAAACCCATGTGGGTGAACCATCCAAGGGTCAGAATATTTGACAGTCAGTCAAGGAGGACTCACGAAAACATCTGATCCAAGTGTAAGAAAGTTTCGTACTCTCTGTAGCAAATGCTGGCGCAATCCTTTTAGTCCAAAGTTTAAAGTATTCAATATTTCAAATGATGAATCTGCCCCAAAAAAAAAAAAAAAAAAAAAAACCAGGAAGATGAAGAATCAAAAAGAGGGAGGAGCAAAATTTACCCAGGAGCATTATTTTGCAAGAATTCATGAGAAATGAATTATTGAGGCAGTGAATTGAAAGTAACCGAGGGGTGAATTTACAGCAATTGTTGACAAAATCATTGATAAAATTTATTACAAATTGTTGATAGAATTTTATCTCTGTAAATAGTTGATAGAATTTATCATAAATTGTTGATAGAATTCTACCCGTTTACATTGTTGATAAATTGTATCACAAGTTGTTGATAGAATTTTATCACAAATCTTCAAGCAGAATTATCTTCAAAAAAAAAAAAAAAAAAACCTAACCTAGATTGTCAACCAACTCACCAAATTATTTGGCCAAAAAAAAAAAAACAAAATGAGAGGAACCCCACAAAAAAGCTCCGATCATCAACATCTTTTAAGTTTTGAGACCCGACCACATTAAGCACTCCAAAGTCTTCCATATGGTCAACTCTCGATGGGGCAATTTGTAGGTACTAACAAAATAATAAAAAGTGTCACATCGAAAAATTAATATAAATTAATTATTTCGGGTTAGTCCATTTAATTAATTTAATTTATTTAAATAAATTGGGTCGAATCAACTATCGAGTCATGACCCAAACAACCATTAAGTCAACAGTCAAATTGACTATTAAATCGCCACTCAAATAGATTAACAATTCAAAAGCCCAATCAACGGCCCAAGAAGACGAACAAGTCACAAACTCTAGTAAGGAAAGGGAGATTTTTTCCCTATAAATAGAGCATTACTCCCTCCTAGTTAGGGGCCAAAACTTCATTCACTCTGAAGGCATTCTGAAGACTCAAAGAGTTAATTTCTCTAGAGAAAGACAACAAGCGCAATCAAAGAATGTGTCGTCTACTTTTGAAGATCAAATAAAACCTGCCTTGATTGAGATCAAGCATCTTAGGCTCTGCCTCGATATCAAATTAATTGATTCAAAGGAAGTCAAATTTATCCATCTGATCAAAATTCAAGTCAATTGACCCTCTTCTAAGTACAAATTGGAGATCGAATCAGAAAAATTATTTATTTGTTCATCTTGTAACAATTAACATATATACAGAGATTATATCTACACATACAAATTGATCCATCCGTCTCATTTGTTTTAGGCTCGAAATTTGTATTTATAAACCAATTTAATTAAACGGATTAAAAATTTGTACCCAAACCCACTCAAATTCGTTTCCATTTCGGGTCGATAATCGTGTCGGATCAGCTTTGTCCAACTCCAGTTCTTTTCCACTTTACTTTTTCAAAATAAATTCAGTTTAATTAAATAGAAACAAATTAATTCAATTTGTGATAAAAAAAAATTGATTTGATTCATTTCAATTCAATTCAGCAAAAAATAATTCAGAAAAAAATTGATTTCAATTCAACACATAAATGATCAAAGTCGAGGATTCATCCAATCTGGAAAGTCAATCTTGCAAAAATTGACGATTGAGACTACGCTTTTTTGTTTTGGCCTCCCTGATCTGTCCCTCAATTTGAGGGTATCCGACCTTACGAAGGATCAAGATTGGGATGAGGTTCTGACCATCTGACCCAACCCACTCACTTGCATTTTAAAAAATAAAAGATATGTGATTGAAACTTTATAGTCATAGCTTCATGGTCTTTTGGTAGACCAAGTGTGAAATAATACTATTTTCTTATTTTGGTAAACTAAATGTCGTAGTTGCTAAATCAAATGTTAGAATTATTGTGTAGTCACTGTACTTACAACTGAGGATGTCTCTTGCCGCTTGGTCATCTGTTTCCTGAGGATATTTGGTGTTGAACTTCATAAGAAAAGTGAAATTTTGTGTAAAATATCAATTTCTGTATATGGTCATATGACAATCTAGCTTGACTCGGTGACATGAGGATACTTACAAGACGGATTAATAGTCTGGTGTGGACCAGGTAAGGCTGTGGCTGAGAAAACTCTACTTTGTTAACCTCATGAGCTGCCCCAAACCTACCCCAATGCTCATTTTGATTAGGTCTGCTTGTACCCAATTACAACATGAAAAATTCGTCACATGTAAAACCTATATGGTTGGTAAAATGGCTTTTAATAAGTGTAGGATACGTATTGAAAAAAGAAGTATGGTAATGGCACGAGGACGGACATGAACTTGGGTCTCACCACCCCATAACCATACCTCTTTTACCTACAAATTTTGAAAAAATAATCTAAAATACCGCCTTTTCATTCATGTGATTTGTGGTCCAAGCCTAAAAGTTTTATATGACCTGGTGTATTTTTTGCATTGGAAGTTTGTTTACTGGTATTATGATGTGGCTTTGGTATCAACTTTGTCGGTTGGTTAGTTGTTATAACTTTTACCCTACCTGAATTCTAATGTATCCAAATATGGGTTTAGCATGAAAGCATATTCATTTGTAGCTGAGAACTTACTACATAATCTGATCTTACCCTTTTTGTTTTATATAGCCACTTGTTTGACGTAGTACATCAAGGAAACAATTTTGTTTCTAATGACCATGAGATTTAACTAGCTTTCTTTAACTGTAGACTAAATTTGTGCTCGGTGCTTCTTGTTTAGTAATTTGATATTTACTGTTCCTTTAAGGTTCTCACTAGTTTCTTGTACTAATTTTTCTTTCCCTTTATTAGTAGTAGCAGAATGCTCCACAACTATATTAGTTGTAGGATGCTTAGATTGGTCAACTCGCTTCATATCTACACTTTCTTCATCTTGTCCACTACTCTTTTCTACCAATATTTTTCTCGCATGTTTTGTTATAGCTTCTTGAACAATTGCATAAGTTACTAAACTTGGAGACAAATTTATTCCAATGCTAGAAGTTCTAGAGTGAAGCTAAGGAAAGCACTTAAGTCTGAATCTACATTCCAAAACCCTTACTATATCTATGTTATTCTTTGCAGAAAGTATTTCGATCGTAATTTGAGAAGTCCAATGTGACAACCTAGAAATTCTAATTTATTTTTTAATCTTTAACCTATTTAATGCAGCGGAACAACCTAGTCAGGCGTCACTACCATATTTCATTATGAAATATAAGACAAAAGGGGATTTCATTGGTAAGCGACCCTGCCAGAGGGTCTCATGGCTACCGTGGAACAATTGTATGAGTTCCAAATCTGTGGTGGCCATGACTTAGCATCCACATATAGTGGCATGTACCCAAACTATCGCATGCTTCAGCCCAAAGAGACTGTCCTGTCTTAATATCAAGATAATCCTGCCCTAATCTTGGGAGGCATCCTCCTACAAACCTGTCTTCATCTTTCACTTATATATTTAGTATCTTATGAGTACATACATTTGACTCCAATCAAGCCAAACCCTTCAAATTTTGTTATCTCAGTAAAACCGCTTTAAACATGAACTGCTTAATTACAATTACTTAACACAACACGAGATTTCACCTTCAGAAATTCGTAACAAAATCACATATAGCAATTCAAGTTTTTGCACATAAAGTCCTCTTGGAATACAACATTAAATAAGCAATTTATGAACATCCAAAGCACATTTAAAGGCAACCAAGGGATCCAGGGCATTGATATTACCTTCATGAAATAAAATAACCTAGGTTGAGCTTGATCCTAAAGTGTTGGGCCTAAATGACAACATAGTATGTCATGGTATAGGCCAACCCAAGGAAGATTTTACAATCCAATAACCAAGATTTTACAATTCAACAACCAAGTAAGCCCGTAAGGCCACAAGTGCATAGCTAAGCCCCTAATTATTTATTTTCAAGCATCTAAATAACTTTTAATAATTAGTTTCAAATTAAAAGACTATTAATAAACCTTTAACCGATTAGCGCTTACATGCATTTGCAGGTAAGTTTTCTGGCCCCAATTGTAGAGGTAATAACTTGAGTTAGATCTTAATGTCTCCTACAACTTTCATTTATGAGCAACAACAAATAATACCAAGAAGTATCATGAAATTTCATGTTTTAATTGGTTAGGTTTACGTCAAATTTGCGCATTTGCAGGAGAAAATTTATTTCTCCCTCGTTTCAAGACTAAAATTAATAATTCAAATTCCTAACAAAAAAATATACGTATGAATTCTTCCATGATTTTTAACCATAGATACATTATTTTGGAAAATTTTTCAAAGTTGAGTCAATGCAGGTTAATATTTTGGTTCTCTCGTAAAACTCTATGCTCAGCCAACATATAGCATGTAGCTCCTCCCTAATCAATCCAATACATCCAATTATTCAACTAAGTCCCAATAAAATCAAAACAAGTCCAAATATGAAGATAAAAGTAAGTTACTAGGGTTCTTGTTTGAAGACAGAGATGACAGAGTAAGGGGGATGTATGTGCGTTTTCAAGCAACCCCAAGATCAAGAAATTTCATTCACAAACATGAGTTAGAAGGATTCATTAGAGGGTAGAAAACTCCTCAAAGTTGACACATCATAACTTTTATTTAAACATGATATGAACATAAACCCTACAACCATGCATCTCACCAAGAGAAAGCCATAAGGAAAGGAAGGACGTGGTGCCTGATTACAGTTCTAGTAGAACAGTAGCAGGCAAGAGGAAGAGAGACAAGGCGTTGGAAGGAGGGAAAAGAGAGGAAAGGAAGGAACGTGGTGCTGGTTAGGTGCTAGTCATGGAAGAAAGAGAGTGCGGGTGAGGGGGAGAGAGATGGTGTTGTGAAAAAGAAGGGGGAATTGCTATAGTTTCACATAAAATTACCCCCAAAAATTATTTTTTCTTTTATTTTTTCCCAGTTGATGAAGAGGAAAGCGAGAGATTCATAGGTGGTAATTACGAAAGTAGAAGATATGGGATCATTTTTAATGTCCGTTCCCAAACTACTATTTAATTCAAGTTTAAAATTTAAAATTTTGGAGGGAAATATAAATAATTAAAATCTAAATTTTATTAAATAAAAATGATATTTTTTATTATAAACTTTGGGTTAGGTCCAGGATAAAGAATTTCATGCTTGGTATAAAGTTCTAGCTTTAACGAAGACCCTAAACTAAACTCCTACCAATGAGCTCAAGTGATAGTGATACATTCTTGAAATTAAAATCATGTTAATTATTTCTTCGAACGAATTTTCAAGGTTGTACATTCTACCATCCTT
>JAKOGI010000157.1:802500-847500 GCA_029747015.1 Carnegiea gigantea | reverse complement strand
TTGGGGTTAAAGGCGCATAAGGAGCAATAGGCGATAGGACACCCAGCTCAAGGAGCATTGAGCGATAGGACGCCCTGCTCAAAGAGCACTGGGCGGGAAGATGCCTAACTCAAGGACGGCCTAAGCCCCTTGGGGCTTAAGGTGCATACAAAGTAATGGGCAAGAGGAAACTCAGCTTAAGGGCAGCCTAAGCCCCTTAGGGCTAAAGGTGCATAAGGAGCGATGGGCAATAGAACACCGAACTCAAGGAGCGTTGGGCGACAGGATGCCCCGCTCAAAGAGCGCTGGGCGAGAGGACACTCAACTCAAGGACGGCCTAAGCCCCTTAGGGCTAAAGGTGTATAAGAAGCAATGGGCAAGAGGACGCCCAGCTCAAGGGTGACCTAAGCCCCTTAGGGCTAAAGGCGTACAAAGAGCGATGGGCGAAAGAAGG
Organism: Carnegiea gigantea; assembly: GCA_029747015.1. NCBI lineage: Eukaryota > Viridiplantae > Streptophyta > Magnoliopsida > Caryophyllales > Cactaceae > Carnegiea > Carnegiea gigantea. Next base: position 847,067 of record JAKOGI010000157.1, on the reverse strand, counting down.
CCCAGCTCAAAGGAACGTTGGGCGGGAGGAGGCCCAGCTAAAGGGCGAACTCATCCCCTTAGGCCAAAGACGTAGTGCAGCGACCGCCTTAGGGTCGTACTTCTTGATCCTTCGCCCCATTGGGTGAGAGGTGTAGTGACCAGCTCAGGGTCGTGCTTAATAGCGACCGGCTCAGGGTCGTGCCTAGTAGCGACCGGCCTTGAGTCGTGCTTCTTGATCCTTCACCTCCTTAGGCGAGAGGTGTAGCGACCGACTCAGGGCCGTGCTTCTTGATCCTTCACCCCATTGGGCGAGAAGTGTAGTGATTGACTCAGGGCCGTGTTTAGTAGAGACTGGCCTCGGCTGCGCTTAGTTGCAACCGACCTTGGGCCATGCTTCTTGATACTTTACCCCATTGGGCGAGAGGTGTAGCGACCGACTCAGTGCCGTGCTTAGTAGCGACCGACCTTGGCCGTGCTTCTTGATCCTTCTCCTCATTGGGCGAGAGGTGTAGTGATCAGCTCAGGGCCATGCTTAGTAGCCACCGGCCTTGGGTCATGCTTCTTAATCCTTCGCCCCATTGGATGAGAAGTGTAGCGACCGACTCAGGACCATGCTTAGTAGTGACCGGCCTTGGGCCGTACTTCTTGATCCTTTGCCCATTGGGCGAGAGGTGTAGCGACCGACTTAGGGTCGTGCTTTGTAGCGATTGGCTCAGGGCCATGCTTAGTAGAGACCGGCCTTGGGCTGTGCTTTTTGATCCTTCGCCTCATTGGGCGAGAGGTGTAGCGATCGGCTCAGGGCCGTGCTTAGTAGCAACCGGCCTTGGATCGTGCTTCTTGATCCTTCGCCCCATTAGGAGAGAAGTGTAGCGACCGGCTCAGGGCCGTGCTTAGTAGCAGCCGGCCTCGGGCCGTGCTTCTTGATCATTCGCCCATTAGGTGAGAGGTGTAGTGACCGGCTCATGATCGTACTCAGTAGCGACCGGCCCAGGGCCGTGCTTAATAGCGACCGGCCTTAGGCCGTGCTTCTTTATCTTTCACCGCATTGGGTAAGAGGTGTAGCGACCGACTGAGGGCCATGCTTTGTAGCGACCGGCCTTGGGCCGTGCTTAGTAGGGACCGGCCCAAGGCCGCGCTTAGTAGCGACCAGCCTTAAGCCGTGCTTATGAGCGACCGGCTTAGGGCCGTGCTTAGTAGCGACCAGCCTAGGCCCGTGTTTAGTAGCGACCGACCTCGGGTCGTGCTTAGCGATTCTTATCCCCTTGGTGGCTAAAGGCACGGAAGGAGCTTTAGGATGGCCAATTCGAGAAGCATTAGATGGGAGGCCTTTTAGACATAGAGCATATGACGATCGAGTGCTAAACTGGATGAGCGTTGATCGAGTGCTGATGAGGGATGAGTGTATTATCTTCATAAGTGTGGCCGGGCGTTTCGATATAAGCTGCTACGCCCCATGAGGAGAGAATTTTTCATTTTTATAACTTCCTAAAGTTCCAGTGGACTTGATGCCAAATTTAACTTACACATAGAAATAGGAAATGAAAACGCCAATTTCCATATTCACATAGGCTTGGTAGTGGGTTTAGTTCCACTCACCCTTTTGTTTTTATTTTAAATTGCTTGCCTGGGATTTCTTCCACAGCTAAGCAATTGGTACATGCTAGCCTATGGAAGCCGGGTGAGGAGAGCGGGCGGCTCATCGATGTAACGGGGTGATTCTTCACAGCTAAAAAGCTAGTGGTTGTTGTTCGTACTTGTTGGCACAATGAATGCCTTTTCTCTTACTTCTCGAATTCACGAGGGGCCACAGCTCAGTAGGTCTACCTTGCTGAACGGACGTTCTGTGGTTGGTTGGAGGAGTATGGATGGACGGCCAGCACTGACGCTCGACAACCCGGCCGTTCGGTTCGTTCGGCTAGGCGTTCGTATGATTGAGTTCGTACAGTCTCAAAATCATACTGTATGATAGACGTTTCTGGTCGTCCTGAGCTCTGGATTTGCTGCTGAGCGGCCGATGACTACGTCCCACCGTGGGAGGTCAGACTCCTTTGGTAGGGCAGGACAACCACGTGACACTGCCCATTTTGTTTTCATCTCCGCTCAAGCCGGTTAGACTAGAGAAGCTCAGACCATGACGGTCGACCCCCTTTGCACCGGGCTTCTGGGTGCCGCCCACCATAGACACTCAACCTTGTCGTCGATTACCTGGTTGTCATGGCTGCCGAGCTATGAGTTCAAGCTTCAGCTCTCTTTGGTCTGTCGGGTTGTCAGATTAGCCGAGCGTTGTCGCTTGTGGACGACTCTGGCAGCCGGTGGGCGGCCCTTGTTGCCATGCCATTTGGTTGCTATTGCTGGTTATCGTTCTTGCTTCACTCCTTCAAGCGCCCATACATAACTTTGCTTGCTTTTTTTTTAATTTTGAATTTTGTGCGGGCCCACACAAAAGTCATGTGGTAATATAATATTCTTCAATATGTATCCGTTTCCTTAAGGTTGTTGCGCGTGCTTGCTGCCCAGTCACCCCTGCACCCCTTTTCTAGTGGGTTGAGCATTATAATTAATATTGTGGGGCTCGTGGTCAAATTGCAAACTCTATGCATTGTTGCCTTTTTTTATTTACGCCTGACATAGTGACACCGCTCCTCCTTTACATGTACATGGTAGTGGGCAAGGGAAAAATAAAAGCTCTGATGTGCTCCGAGCTTATTGGACCGAGCAACTCTCACTTTAAATATTGGCAAACGCTTGAGATTGTGATGGGTGTTCCCATGCCGTGCCGCCCTCTGATATGTGTGTATTATAATGTGCCACCGTGGATACCAAATATCGTTCCCTAATTTGCTTGCTTGCTTATGACTTTTGTTGTTTTTCTTCTGGTCATACCGTTGGGTGGCGTTCTTATCCGACTTTAAGGGGGTTGGAAGGCTGGCCCTTCTAAAAGAGGTGAGGAGATCGACTTTTCAAGGGTATTAGTTTGGAGGTCGTCCCTCAAAGGGGGAGACGAAGTGGCCGACCCCTTAAAAAGAAAGGGCATGAAAGTTGTCCCTTCAAGGGTAGTTAGAAGGGCAACCCCTCAAAGGAAAGCTAGGAGGCCGACTCTTTAGGAATATAGAGGGATGCTACATAGGCATGCCTCGTCCAGGGGGGGCATCCCTCAGGGTGCACCTGTCAAAGGTGGATGTTGAAGGCGTGCTCACCACGGATGACCGAGTGTCCTTGGCCAAGCATTATCGTTAGTTACCATCTTCTACCACTCTCCTCACAGATGGCGCCATTCTAATTCCGGAGAAACTTTGAATTTTATGATGACTCGGAAGAGTGGGCTTACATGTGGCAATCTTCGAATTTGACTCGACCTAGGGCTCCAGACCTACAAAAAAGGCATACCCTGGGTGTGGATCCAATGGGCGCCTTCTGATGATCAAATCAGCGTCAGGGATAGAAGCAATAAAGTAGAGACCAAAGTGATGTTTTCTGTATTAGAGAATCTCCCCTTTCCTCCTTTTCGAGGTAGGTATTTATAGTCCTCTTCGCTAATGGCAAAATTGTAACTTCACATGGGATGCTTCCCTAACGGGCCGCCGGATGGTTTCGAGTGCTGGGCCGAGGAATGACATCTTAGGATCCAGGAGTGTCCTGAGATGGTCAGGTTAGCTTAGGCCCATAGGCATGTTGGTGGGGCCCATCCTGGGTCCAGTTTTTTCCGAATCAACACACACACACACAGATATATATATATATATATATATATATATATATATATATATATATATATATATATATATATATATATATATATATATATATATATATAGATATATAGATATATAGATATATATATATATATATATATATATATATATATATATATATATATATATATATATATATATATATATATATATATATATATATAAATGTATATGTATGTGTATGTGTATATGTACATGTATACACACACACTCACACACACACACACACATATATACATATACATATACACATACATGCACGCATACACACACACACACACACACACACACATATATATACATATATATATATATATATATATATATATATATATATATATATATATATACATATATATATATATATATACATTTATATGCATATATATATATATATATATATATATATATATATATATATATATATGTATACATATATATATATATACATATACATATATACATATACATATATGATATATACATATACATATACATATATATACACTATATATATACATATACATATATATATATATATACTATATATATACATATACATATACATATATATATACATATACATATACATATATATACACTTATATATACATATATGTATGTGTGTGTGTGTGTGTGTGTGTGTATATATATATATACACATTGAAGGTTAGTTTAGTATTACTTGGACGCGGAAGTTTGCCCGGATATTTAGCCTGCCAGATGTTTGCCCACGAATAGGTGGCTACCAGAGTCACTGTGTATGTTCACGTGCAAGACCCGAACCTTGACTTGCTGGTTACGTTTTGTGTGAGGGAGGTAATAGAGAGTAGTAGATTTAGGTATTAGCTTGCTTAGACTGGTAATCTATCCCCTTAATCCATCGTCTATTTATAGTGGCACAAACCCTCAAAACAGATTCTGTAAATTAATGGGGTGATTAAGGCTGATTAATGCACAATTAATCTTATTGTAACTGCAGAATCAAATATGCACTTATGGTCATTTATTTGTGACCGGTACTAGTCAACAGCTCACCCTCGATTACAAGGACCATCAATCTCATATCTCTCTGCTAACGATCATCCCTCAAGTATCATACTGGGAATTGAGCGTGCGACCAAAAATAAAACCTTTAGTGCTATATCAAGTCACCATCTAATTGACATAACACCTTCACGAAACATCAATATCTCGAATCATTCAAATGCATCACCAATGACATGCACAGTGCCTTTATGCCTGATATATCAATTGATTATATACTAAATATAATTGCCTGGGCTTGATGTGGTGATAAGGAAATGATTTTTCCTTAGAGAATTACAATAATCCATCTTAGCATAACTGCTTTCCTAATATGCTCCACTGGATCGTATACATCTTGGCCCTTAGATAACATATTAAGATAGCAAAATCAAGTTTTGACTTCATATTATAACTCTAAGTCAAAGAGTATTGCAAATAAGGGTCATACAGTGATAAGGAAAGGGAACTCACTTATCACTCATCAAATAGGTCGACCTCAAGTACACACAGTATGAAAGTGTGTTATGGGATAGCTCCCATGAAACTGGGTATGTTACTCTTCTATGCCATGCGGATCATAAGTCTGGCTTTTACCTAAAAAACCAACATGAGCTACTGGATCAACATACCCAATGTTAACCTCAGTGCCCATAATTCGGCTATAAGGCTTTGATATGAAAACTTATTTCATATTCGACTCCTCTAATCTTACCAAGGTGACTATATTCTCCATTCATACACTCCTAGTATGAGTAATCAAGATTATACACCTAGTGCCAATATGATTCAGTCTCATCCTACCCGCTAACCAAGCGTCAGGGCAATTGCCTGTGTGACTAGGCCAATCAGAAGCCTGGTGACATAACAATGTGCGTTATAATATACTTGTATATTTATGAACATTTGAAAAGAAACATTATTCTTTAGTTCATAAATATTTAATACAAGTAATAACATGTCCATCATACACTTAGATACATCCAAAAACTAAGTTCTATGAAGACCTAAGATCATCACATGAGCTTTAAAAGTGTCTCTAGAAATAGGTTTAGTTAAAGGATCTACTATCATCCTACTTATAGATACATACTTAATGGCAACCTCTTTCTCTTTTGTGGCATTTTGTACAAAATAATAACGCCTCTTAATATGCTTAGTCTTCCTGTGGAACTTTGGATCTCTTGTAAATTGGATAGCAGTAGTATTATCACATAACAACTCTACAGGATCATTAACCCCATAAGTGAGATCCAAATCCTGTAGAAAACTCCTTAGCCATTTTGCCTCCTGAGTGGCAAGATAACAAGCCATGTATTCTGCTTCCATAGTCGAAAGTGCTATGTAGTCTTGTTTCTTACTGCACCAAGATATGGCTCCCTTGCCTAGGGTGAACACATATCCTGAGGTAGACCTACATTCATCCAGATCACCACCCTAATCAGCATTGGTATATCCTCTAAGCTTAAGATCCCCACCTTGATAGTAAAGAACCAGATCACTTGTACCACGTAGGTACCGAAAGATTCTCTTGACGGCTTGCCAATATGCAGGCCCCGGGTTGCTTTGGTAACGACTTACCAAACCAACCGCAAAGCAAATGTTTGGCTGTGTGCACAACATGGCATGCATTAAACTCCCTACTGCCCTAGCATAAGGAACATTGTTTATTCTCTCCTTCTCTTTGTCTGTCTTAGGACACTGGTGAAGACTTAAGGTTAGACCCTTTTCAACTGGAGTATCCATATGTTTAAAGTAATGCATTCGAAAACGCTCTAAGATTTTTATTAATGTACGCTTATTGACTCAAACCAAGAAGCTTCTTAGAACGGTTTTGAGTTATCTCTACGCTAGGATACACCTAACCTCAACTATGTCCTTCATCTTGAAAACGGAGGACAACAACTGCTTAGTGGTTTGGATCATCTCCATATTGTTTCTAGCCAATAGTATGTCATTAACATATAAAGTAAGAAACATAATCCCCTTCGTAGTTTTCTTGACATACATACAGTGATCCTCAAAGATCATGTTTTAGCCAAAAGAAATAATGGCTTCATGGAATCTAAAATACCATGCTCTGGAAGATTGCTTGAGACTATAAATGGATCTTTTAAGACGACAAACTTTGTCCTCTTGACCTTTTAATATGAAACCAATAGGTTGATACATAAATCTCTTCTTCAAGATTTCTATTAAGGAAAGCAGTCTTTACGTTCATTTGGAAGAGCTCTAAATCTAAATGGGCAACCAGGGCCAGAAGTAGGCGAATAGAGGCAATTCTCATCACAGTAGAAAAAGTCTCTTCATAGTCTACCCTCTCAATTTGGATAAACCTCTTCGCCATTAAACGTGCATTAAACTTGTCAATCGATCCATCAGCCCAACGTTTTATCTTGAAAATCCACTTGGTTTCAATTGATTTATGCTGGGGAGGAAGATCAACAAGTTTCCAAACCTTATTTTTCACTATAGAGCCTATTTCATCCTTCATGGCTTCTATCCACTCTTTGTGGTTTAGTGAATCAATAGCCTCTTGAAAAGAGGTAGGCTATTCTATCTCTAAAGGAGTGCACAGGAATATCTCCTCTCGATTTGAAAATATCGTCGAGGTATTCTTCCACGCTCACTCCTTCGGAGTAGATGGCCTGTGCTGGGCTGATCCACTAAGGTATTCCTCCCCCAATCTCTAAGAGGTATAGAATCCTTAGCTGAGAGAGAATCATTGCTATTATCCTGAATTAGTGGACTAACCTCATGTTCATGTTGTGTACTGGAGAGGGAGGACGAACCTCATTCTCAGGTCGATTCTTTTGGGCAACTAATAACTCATCATCTGTTCTAAACAACGGAAGAGTGCTATCCTCAGTGACATAGTGAGTGTTTAAATCCCCCCTCACCGAGAGATAGTTGGTCATCTAGTGGCAACTCATTCAATGTTGTGTCCTGTATAATTTCACCCATGCTTGGGAACTCATCCTCAAGAAACTCAATATTATGTAAATCCACTTCTGTCATACCACCATTAGGGTGTTCACCATACATAACATATCCCTTAGAATGTTCGGGATATCATATGAACACCATTTTAGTAGCTCTTGGATCAAGTTTCCCATGTTTGTGAGTTAGGTTGTGTACACAGCCAGCTGAACCCCATGAGTGTAAATGTTCCAAGGAGGGCTTTCTACCATGCCATAACTCATACGGGGTAGCGGACACGCTCCTACTAGGCACACGGTTAAGGATGTAAGCCACCGTGAGCAACGCATCCCTCCAAAAACTAATTGGGAGGTTGGCGTGTCCCATCATTGACCTGACCACGTCAAACAATATTCGATTCCTATGCTCTGCCACACCATTTTGTTGTGGAGTGCTAGGAATCGTGAGTTATCTTTGCACATCCTTTTCCTCACAAAATTCTTTGAACACATGTGAGAGATATTCACGACCACGATCAGTTCGAAGAGTCTTAACTCCTCGATCTAATTAGGTCTTAACCTCGACAAAGTGTTTGAATACATTATGTGCTTCATAGTGATGTGATAACAGGTACACATACCCATATCTTGAATAATTATCTATGAAAGTGAGGAAATAGAAAGCCCCATGACATGCTTTCACATTCATGGGTCCACAAATATCAAAGTGAATTAGCTCTAGAGGGTTTGATGCCCTTGAAGCCTTACCAAAAGGCTTCGCCGTCGCCTTGCCAGCTAGACATGACTCACATCTAAGCAACTTAACCTTAGTGAGTTGGTCTAAAAGGCCTTCTTTAGCTAGCCTACTCATCCTATCTTGGCCAATATAGCCAAGCCTAGCATGCCATTTAATTGATTCTAAATTAGAATCAAAATATGAGACAAAAGCAGAAGGAGAATTATTATAATAATCATCCAAATCTAGTACAAGGAAATCGTTCTTTAAAGTAGCGTGGCCAAACACATTACCACCATACAAAACGTTCAAACCATCTTGACAAGACCTAAAATCAAAACCTGATTTCATTAAAGAAACTAAGGACAAAAGACAAACTCACACCCTAGGTACATAGAGAGCATCAAAAAGGAGTAATTTATTCCCTCCTCGAAGCGTGAGCTGGTACGTTCCAACACTTAGAACATCTTCTTCACTACTGTTTCCCAGCACGACAGATTGTGAACCCACCGGATAGTGGTGAAAGTCCACGAACCCAACTCTATCTCGAACTATATGTTTGCTTGCTCCCGTATATACAATCCAATTAGGAAAGGAATTAGCAACTAATGCATGGGAACATACATATAATTCAGGAGAATAAGTGGAGAAAGGTATCTTTGGTGGCTCAGGACAATGCCGAGCATAATGCCCTTTCTTACCACAATTATAGCACTTTACACGTGCTATATTTTTCTTTCCATTGCCTTCAGCCTTTTGCTTCTTGGCAAACCAAGCCTTCGGCCTATCTTTCTGAGGGAGCGTGTACCTTTCTTAACCTGCCAACCTCGAGTGTTCTTGTTGCCTCTGGGCCTTTCCCTTAGCAGCAAGAGCTACATTAGGAGTACCGAACATTTTCGGGCATTTCTCCTCCATTTTGAGGTGGCTTTGGATCTCAGCGAAGGTCTTTATATGGTCTGAATGAGTTAATACCACCTTCACATTATGCCAATGTTGAGGTTCCTCAGGTAGAGCCCCAATCACATTCAAGACTTGCTCCCCCTCAGAAATTTCTTTACCAGTAGTCTTGAGATCACGAATAATGCCACTCATAATTCATAAATTTTCAGCATGGTATGACTGGAGTCCATTTGGTATTGCATCCATTTCAGTTGCAAGGTACAAAGCCTTGTTTCAGATGTTTGTCCAAAACGGATTTTGAGTTGGTCCCACATGTCCTTAGCCGTGGGACATACCTCAAATTCTCCAATCAAGTCGTCGTGCATGTAGTATAACATGGTAAAGCATGCCCTTCGATCCTTCTTGGACCAGTCTTGGTAGGCTTGCAAGCTTTCTTAATACTGCACAGTAGAAATATCAATAGATTTGCCATCTTTGTCCTCGTCAGATGGCGGAAACTTGGCTACCGTCAAGTGCTCCAACAGATCTCTTTCATTCAGAAGATACTGAATCCTCTATTTCCACATATCATAGTTGGACCCATCTAACTTTTGACTAGTGGAAAGTTCACTGATAATTGCACTGCTAGTTGCCATATCTACAAGTTTACATTAAAATGGACATACGACACATGTTTTCCTAAGTAATTAAATTATTAAAGTTTCATCGTTCATGTCATATGATCGAAAATTTCGCTAAACTCATAATCATCTCATATAGCCATGAACTAGAAATTTAAATAATTCAATTACAATATTTCCATAAAAAAAATATTTAGATGGACCAGTAAAAAAAATGTTAAACATATTAACCTCTAGTCAAATATCACATGGATAATTATTACAATATATGTAAAACTAATTTACATATGGATTATATATTAAAACTCATATATATATCTTTATATGGAGCTAATTCCCATAATTTCAATCATAATTATAAATATTTAACATGATAACATATAAAATGAATTTATATGTTTTGAGCATTAACATTTAAACATTAAACATATTAATGTTATAATTACTATTTTACGTATTCAAAAACAAATCTAATTTCAAGTTAGAATTTGAAAATAAAATTTATTGAATCGGGTTACCGAAACCCTAATTAAACCCGAGACCCCCCTCGCTTTTAATTTAGCCCTACTTGATTTAAGTGAGGCCCTCTCACTTTAAAACCTCTCTTATCCTTGAACCAACTTACCTCTCTCTGGTTTCTCGACTCTTCTCTGACCTCCTTGCCTCGCCTCACCATCTCGACTAAGAGCCTCTGATGGCTTCACCATCTGGCTCCAGTTTCACATCCCGTCTTTGAGGACAAGCCTCGATGGTTTCGGATTCTACCCCTCGGTCTCAGTACATACCCGAGACCACCACCTGAGCATCGACCTCTTCTAAGTTCTGGCAGAGATTTCTGTCCCACCACCAAACCCAGAGGATGAAAAACCGCCACCAACCACCGACAAAACATGCCCCACGTGCTTAGTCTACTGATCTATCGGGAAGAAGACCCCTATCACGGCGTAGATTGGCCGCTGGTGAAGCACCAGAGGCCTCTCATGTGCACAACACACCACCTTCCTGATGGCGCGTGACATACACGTGCAGCCATCGGGGTGTTTCTGTGTGGTTTTAGTGCCAAAAATGATAGATTAGCGGTGGCTGAGGGTTTTGGAGGAAGAAAACAACCAAAGGTGTTTTCGTCGACGGCATGTGACTTACATGCGCCACCCCTCCGGTAGTGTAGGTAAGTATTTCAATCTTCTAGTGCCCTCTATTTTTTTGTTTTTATTTTGTGTCTGTTGGGGGGTCGAGGCGAGGTAGTGGGATTCGAGGTTGAGTCACGTTCGAGTTCTGTGAGAGATCAATTAGGGGGGTTGTCTGGTCTCGATTTGTTCATTTCAAAGTCATGCATCTACATTTCATTCTAACAACATGACATAAAGATACTCTTTTTTTTTTGTTTGTTTTGAATTAGCATGAATGCGCTGGCGTGCACAATGGGATTTTGAATTTATGCTCAAAATTAGAACAGGAATCTATTTTGTTATGTTATTACACATTTAACACAGAAATATATAATCTGGAATATAAGTCTAGGCACATGCATGCTAGCAGATTAAAATTCATTCCATTTTCAGATAAACACATAGAACAGCATACAATCATATTTTCTAGATTCAAATTCTACTTTCATATTTCATGATCATAATCATCATGTTTGGGGCAAGAATCTGAACAGGTAGGCTTTGATACCACTGAAGGTTAGTTCAGGATCACCTGGATGCGGAAGTTTGCCCGGATGCTTAGCCTGCTAGATGTCTACCCACGAATTGGTGGCTACTAGAGTCATCGTGTATGTTCACGCTCAAGACCCGAACCTTGACTTGACGGTTAGGTCTTGTGTAAGGAAGGGAATAGAGAGTATTAGATTTAGGGATTAGCTTGCTTAGACTAATAATCGATCCCCTTAATCCATCCTCTGTTTATAGTGGCACAAATCCTCAAAACAGATTCTGCAAATTAATAAGGTGATTAAGGTTGATTAATACACAAATAATCCTATTGTAACTGCAGAATCAAATATGCCCTTATGGTCATTTATTTGTGACCGTTACCGGTCAACATATATATATATATATATATATATATATATATATATATATATATATATATATATATATATAAAACCCAAATGCTGCTTTATGTGGCAGTACTATAGATGGTCATTAGTATAGTTGGCTATAGATATTAAGCAAAGAGTGTAGAGTTGCATTTGAATTTGTCTTGGTAAGTTTGCTTTTTTGGATAATTAGCCTCGGGTGTTGTTATTCTCTTCTTAATACTTTATTATTCAATTGGAACACTGCTAGTGGTTGCTTAGTTATAATAGTCAAATTCTTGGTGGCAACTAATGAACCAGGAGATTGCAAGGCCCTCATTGAGAGATAATGTGGGTGAGAGGAGGAGGAAATCACTCAGCAAATCAAAGATTCAAAGGCCTAAACATTCCCTCTTTTGAATGCAGCATGTTGAATGGCTTAATTCTCTATCTCATCCCTGTAACTTCATGTTGAGGTTTATTAGACTTTGTTTCATGATTTAGCCTTCTGGCTAATTTGTGCGAAATTTTTGGAGTTCATATCAATTTTTCTTTGTTTTGAACATTAGGATGCGACTTTGGAACTTATGCTCTACAGTCAAGCCACTATAGCCAAAGTGAAATTCTGTTTTGTGCCATTGCGAGGGTGCAAGAATGCAACATATGATTCTAATTGATTATAGTAAGAAGTGTCTCTTCTCTCACACTTGCTCTCAATGCAACTGCTAATTCTAACAACCTAACGCAACGAGTTAAAACTTTGTCATACAAATAGGTTAGGCTACATTCTTCTCCAAAATCGATTTCAATAGTTGCAACAAGCACAAATATTAGAGTAGGTGCTGTCCACCAAGCTTGACTATCACAACTACTACTGTTTAACTTACAGCATGCCCTGCAAAAGTGCAGTCTCAGAGCCTGTTTCGGCCTGTTTTGCTTCATTGTATTGCAAAGTGATTGTTTCTAATATATTTTCTTATGAAAGAGATGGTAAGTAATAGTTCTGAAAAATGTGGGCTAATTGTTCTGATTCTTCATGTTGAATTGCAAGTTTCTTGCCTGTTTCGTTTTTATTTTTATAAAAGCTAAGTCTATTATGCATATTTTTAAAATGCAGTGTCTTATGCTTATCGCTAGTCATAATTAATTGCTCTTTTCTTTTCTTTTGTCGTTTACAATTGTTTTTTGGTAAAACGCATTGGTCTCCATAAGCATTCGAGTGGACAGTCGAAAGTGATAAATAAAAAACAGTAATAATTTTAAGTGTTTCATGTATATTTGCGATGGTCACTATAATGGTCAGAACCAAAAATTATGCTAATTGCTTTGAATTACTTCAATTACAATTTAATCAAGGTGGGTGCTGCATCTCAATTTAATATTTCATGTATGTAAATCTATTTATGCAATTGCAGGTTGAATCAGCATGGTGGCCCCAAAATGAGTTTTATTATACTTCCGGATAACTCATTCAAAGTATTCATAAATACTTGAACAATAGTTAAATAAAGCTAGCCTCATTATTGAATAGGCAATTTTGGGAAAAGAAATATATATATGTGTGTGTATGTGTGTGGATATATACATATATATATATATATATAGAGAGAGAGAGAGAGAGAGCAATGTATAATAAACTGAAAACGAAGATTCTTTCTTCCAAATTTTACACCCAAATGGTGGCAAAAAAATTTAATCCATAAAGTATAGTCAAGAACTTGAGCCCAAAAATACAAATATTAGGTGAAAAAAGGGGAGTTTATAAATAATTAAAATCAGAAAAATCTAGATTGTCCCTTAAATTTCCAACCCATAAAAGAATAAAAGAAATAAAGGCAAACAAAATTCCAAAAATATATGAGCACCTAAGAGCACGTCCAGTGAACGGCTCGCCCGAAGAGAGAGAGAGAGAGGCACATGAGGAGAGAGAAGCCTTGGGACCATGCAATGGACGGCGGCGGCTCGACGAGGCACTATGGGGCGTGAGGCACCCTGTCTAATTTTTTTTGTCCTTTAGCATCCCAAAACAACGTCGTTTTGGGGCGTTGCCAAGTTTTTTTTTTTTTTTTTTGACTTGCTGTTTGGGCCACAAAAAAAAGGAAAAGAAGTAGACTGTTGGGAATTGAACGTTGGATTTGTGAACGTTAGGCTGCCAGAACCAACAACTTTTTGTACCTTTTTCTTGGGCAAAATCTGGCTATAAATTCCCAAAATTATTTCACAAAATTCTTTTAAACATTGGAATTTTTAATTACCAATTTTTTTTTAATTCAAACTCTTGTATTTTTTAATAACAATTATGAACTTCTAATTAGTTATGTATGATAATTATTATGTGCGCATTATTTTTTCCAAGAAAATTAAACCCAAATAACCAACCAAAACAAAAAAATTAAACGAAAGCAGTGTAATTATTAGTCGTCTTCATTAATCATCATATTGTAATTTCTTTTAAATTATTCACATATTGTAATTTTTATTTCGTTTAATGTCAGTCAATGTATCTTTTTTTTTTTTTTTAATCGAACTCCTGTAATTTCTTTATTTAGGCATGTGTCAAGTTTTTAATTGAAACTCCTGTATAGTTCTTTTAAAAAAAATTATGACCGTCCAATTAGTTGTGTTACCAAATTATTATGTCCAAATTATTTTCCCCAAAAATAATTAAACCAAATAACCAATCAAACCAAAAAAGACTTAAACAATTAAATATGATTAGGTATAGGGTCCATAGGTATTATTTTATTTGGTAAGCCAAAGTGGTGAGCCTTCCATTAGAGAAAGTAAGGATTGTGAGGCAAAAAATTGGAGAAAGGATTGATGTGGCAGTGGAAGGTCCCCACTGGTGAGCCAAAAAACTGATTCACAATTGGCTTTGCTCTAAAACCCCCATACCCGTAAACCCCCCTTCTCTCTCCTTGTTTGCTCTGCTCAGAACACACGCAACCCCCTGATTGGTTCACTGCCACTGCTTAGTCGCACCAACTCACCGCCGACGCCATACACCGCCGACTGTCCGCCATCCATTCGCCACCGTCACCATCACCCTCCCCTCTTCATCTCTTCTTATGCATTCAAGCGGGTGAGAAGGCGAAGCCCTATCCCCTCTAATTTGGTTTTGATTGTTTTATGATTGAATTTTTGCAGTAAATGATGTATTTAGCCTTTGTGTGTAATAATTTGTAATTTCCTTAATTTTTGGGTGTTTGCATTGAATGGGAATGCTAAGAGATAGAGAGTGAGTATGATAATTTAGGGTTTGTGGTTTGGATATTATGTTGACTTGATAGTGTTTAAGTGAGTTTTTGTGATAATTGAATGAAAATAAGGAGCTACATATATGTATGATATGATGTTGTTGTGTTGGAGGTGTGTGTTGTTGCCATGAGCATAGATATCAACTCTAAGAGTAGAGAAGAAGAAGAAAAGGAGGGAATATGTTGATTTTGAGGGTTTGAAATTTACTAAATTAATATATGTATGTGGAGGTATTTCAAATTATGGAATGGTCATTAGGAGGAAAATAAGCTGAAGAAATGGGATTGGACAAGTAAAGAAAGAATTGAGGGAAAACATGGTTGCTTAAAATAATTAGGGTAGATCTTTGTTCATGATGTTTTCGCAATCATTTGGGCATTTAGGGGAGTTCAATACCTTTGGGTTAATTACTATAAATAAGGCACTTGCAAAGCTTAAGTCATGTAATTGGGTCAAATGTTAAGGTAATAGATGGTGAAGGAACTAATGAATATTTGCACGATTGGAACTAGCAAAGAGAAACGAAGCGAATACCTCTCGATTTGAACCAGAAACCAAGCCCATGACATCGCTAAACCGAATCATAACTGACTTTTCTAAATCACAATGGCAGCTAATAATGATGTACCATTGAAGAGGTAATAATGATAATAAAAAAAATCACGATAAAAAAAAATAACTCTAACTCTAATAATAATAACATTAATGACATCGTTGATACCAAGACATGTGGAAAACATATTAATATTAGTAAGCTTTTAACAATAACCATAATGATAATAATCATAATGTTGTCGTTAATAAAAATGAGGTGAGTTATACTAATATGCTATTATAACATTAATAAAATGAGTGTTAGTAACATATAAAGAAGGAACAAAAATTAAGTGAAATAGAGTCAGTCAAGTTAAGTAAATAATAACGAGTATGTCAATTATTAAAAAGGAGAGCAAAAGGATTTTGAATTACCTATTAAACCAGAAAATTTATTAAAGTTGTTAAACTAACACTAAGTGTGAAAATACACATTTAGAGTAGAAACAAAGCCACATCTGCTGCTTCAAGCTACCAACGAACATATTTCATTATAAAGAAGGGAGAGATTTCAAGAAACCAGATATGTACATTGCCTATGCTCTTCGAAAACTCAATGTTTCACAAACTATACAAAATTCATGTAATGTTCATGTGATGAATCATTTGACACAATGTTTTGTTACCTAGATAAGTGACCCCCATCAGTTATCAATCTTTAGGGCTTGCGCCCTTCAGTTTACTTGCACGGCTGCAACTCAGGCTTCTCAATCAGTTTGGAAAGTATACACCTATCTCAAGATCGCTTCAGATGTCAATAGGAGGTCTACTTAACCAACAAAATAATTTTACTCGCACTGTCTCCCTCTCCTGTTTTCCAACAAAGTGTTTTGAAATGTGGGCGTCCAACTAAATTGAATACAAAGCTTATTTTACCGCATAGGGATGTAATGCTAAGCTTAGGCTCATTATTCAAACATTTTTACATTTTTTATTTTGGTTAAGAGATCAATAAACAGTCCTTCTCCTAGCAAGTCAAAAAGGCATCAAGAAATAGAGGAGGGTTGCAGAGTTTTGCTGAAGATTGACTAGCCAAGTGTTCACAGTGATGTATAGGCTAGCACTCATAGAAAGTTGCTACTCTTGTATAAACTTTTTGACAATATATTTGCTAAAGTGTTTAATAGTTTTGTTAGTCTGCCAAGTGTATTGCAAATTCGACAGGATGTCAAATGTATGCTTTTGTTTCCAACGCTTGGTGGACTTGGCGAATGTGTGAGCAAGGTAGTAATACAGGTAGCTCCCGATAATCTTGTTCAGTTACAGGATGACGGTAATGCCTCCAGTCAAACAACGGAAATGCCTCCAGTCGAGAAGTTTAAATATCTAAGCTCGATTATTTAACAGAATGGGGATATTGACGAAGATATTAACCAGCACATAAAAGTGGGTTGGGATAAATGGAAGTATGCTTTAGGTGTACTGTGTGATAAGAGGATGCTTGTAGGATTAAAAGGCAAAGTTTATCATATGATAGTTAGACCGACTGTACTATACGGATCGGAGTGTTGGCCTGTAAAAAAGACATAGGTCCAAAGGTTGATAGTAGCAGAGATGAGGATGATTAGGCGGATGTGTGGTTATACGAGAATGCATAGAATTAGAAATGGGGTAATCAGAGATTTAGTTAAAGTGACTCCCATAGAAGATAAGATGAGAGAAACAAGACTTAGATGGTTTGGCCATGTGAAAAGAAGGAGTGTGGACGCTGCAGTGAGGAGATGTGAGAGGATTAACATCCCCGAATATAAAAGAGGGACGAGACGATCAAAGAAGAGTTTGGACGAAGTAACTAGAGAGGATTTAAAAGTTGTAGGATTGACGGAGGACATGGCTCAGGATAGGAGACTATGGCGGGACAGGATTAGGATCTTAGGTAACAGAGAGTTGGCCACTTGATTTGGTTGTGGTTTTTTCGGTTGCATAGGGTAGGTTTAGTTGTGGTTTTTTTCGTATGTCGTGTTTGTATGCAGGTAGTACATACATATGGAAGAAACATTGTCTGCCTACCTCTCTTTGTTAAGGTATAGTACATTCCTCTACTTTGTTGTACGTATGTTGTATGTATATTTACATAGTTATGGCCATTTGATTTATTAGTATTTCTTAGTTCATTCCTTGTTGTGAATCCTTAGTTTTTTTTTTCATTAATGTTTCCGTGAAATCCTTCTTTTATAAAATGTTTTCACAAAATCATTGTTTTTGTGGGTCTCTTGAATTCAGCCTCTCTACAGGCAGGGATGCTGGTAGAGGTAAGACTACCTACATCTGGATCTCCCTAGGCCCTGCGAAAGTGGAACTCACACTGGGAGATGTTGTTATTGTTGAGTTATTAGGAATTGGGTGCATTATAGTCACTAATATAATTTTTTTGTGGATCTTTATAAAAGGTGTTCAATCAAGGTGGAAAAGCATAAAAGCTATGAGTAATAAAGATCAAATCTTGATGATAATGGAAACCTCTATTTGTTCCCTTGAAGACATGTCGCATTTTTATATTAGAAAGATTATAGGATTACCTTTAATTTTTTAGTAGTCTATGTGGTGTAAGCGGAATATAGTTGTCAAAACTCCCCTAATCTTTTTGTAAACAAACTTCATTTGAAGATTATATTAATACAATTTCATTTGCTATGTTTTGTTTGAAGTCATTTACTGACGTATTTAATATATTTTGCTACATTATCAATTTCAAGTATTAATAAAGTTATCGTATACACATTCATAAAGTGTCATATATAGCATAATTATAATACCAATTTTACCATGTATTTTGTGGCAAATGTGAGTTGCCATAAAATATATTAACATTATCGCCAATGGTTTGTAGCGATATTTGCCACAAATACACCTTTTAGTAGTAAGTGTGTTTTTTTATGGCATCCTAAAATTTGCTACCAAACATGAGCTATGGTAGCAAATTAACGTTTGGGCCAAACTAACATTTGGCACAAAAGCTAGACAAACTAGACAATTTTAAAATTTGCCACAATGACCTTTTTATAACAGACTTTCTGTGGCAAATTTTTTAATTGCTACGAAATCTTTCAGTAGCAAAATTTCACCTTATTGTGGCAAAATAAGGTGCCACAAAAATAGGTTTTCTTGTAGTGGTTCCTAGCAAGTGACATGAAGTTCCTAATCCCATAAACCCCAAAACGTTAAGCTCATAGATTAATCTATCAATTGCTTTTTCAAATTCGAGCATAGATTTAATAATCGATCTTAGATTTAGGCCCCATTCTTTTAGTTGGTAAATCCAAATTTACCAACTTCAGCCAACTTTAACTCATATCAACCTATTTCAACTCACTTCATGAACTTCAATATAAAAAGTACCAACTTCAACCGCTTTTCCACTATTTTAACCAACTTCTACCCATCATACACACAAAAAAATTCAGCCTACTTCAATTCACTTCAGCAAAAAAATACCCACTTCAACTTACTTCAACCCACTTCTACTAATCTCAATCAATTTTACTCATTTACCAACAAAAAGAACAGACCCTTAGAAGAAAGTAAGAATTACTCACCTTATTTCTTCACCAAGTTCATTTTTCTGTTTCTTTCTCTCTTTACCCTTCTCCCTTTCTATGGGGGTATTTGACAACAACAGCTTTTTGAGAAAAAATAGCTATTTGGGAGGATTTTGGTTATTTTGACCAAGTCAAATAGCTAAATAGTGTTTGGTAAAGAGCTGTTTGTAATAGCTGTTTGGCTCCAAAAGGCTCTTTTTGAAAAAGCTATTCCTATTAGCCTTTTGAGAAGAACTTTTTGTGGAAATGCCATAATTGTCCATGAGTTTGAAAAAATTACACACATCTCATTAAAAACTAATTCATAAATAAGGACATAAATGAAATTTTACCAACATATTTTTTAGAAATAGCTAATTTTTATCAAACATTTTTTTCTAAAAACAGCTAATTTAAACAGTTAATATGAACAGCTAAGTCAAACAGTTAACAACTAATAGCTAATACAAACAGTTAACAACTAATAGCTAACAGCTGTTTACCAAACAGGGCCTATGTGTTCTTTTTCTTTTCATGATAGATACCAGTAGACAACCCCTTCATTCCTCCTCTTTTTTTTTTTTTTTCATTTTTCCTTTTTTCGGATAAGGTTGACTAGTGATAATAAGTTCATTTCTAGTTGTTCCAAAAATAATACTCACACTAACTTAAGCACATATATACATCTATAATAAACAGTCTAAAATATATATACATAAAAATCACACATTGACACATAGGTGAAAATTCGTAACTAACAAAAATTTGAGGTGTGACATTGAAAAAGTGAGAAAATAAGAAAAAACATACTAGACGGATTATGTTAATATTCTGGTATTTGATTAGAACAAGGTGGTACTTGTTTTGAGTCCTTGTCAATAAGAGAGAGGGATAATATATATGAAACTAAGAACTTCAAGATCATATCAATCTTATCATATATATTAGTCATAAAGAATTACTAATGAGGTTGAAACTAATTTTGCTTTTATTTGATAAGATTCTAGTTCAGTAAAGAGAGATGAAATGTCATCATATTTTTTCATTCATAGACTTGTAACATTCAAAAGATTATTCTACAATAATATATATTAATTAGTGCAAAGAGTGGTATTTGTGTAGGTAAAGTTGCTTACATTTTGATCTCCCCAGACTACATGCAGGCGCACACGAAGAGTTGTTATTGTTATTATTACTATTGACGATGATGAATATATTAATTAGTGAAAAAAAAGCACATTTTTTAATGACTCGTAAAATCAAGCTCAATAATGCAATAGAAAATACCCACATACAGACATATATGTATAAAAAAATCTACCAAAAATATGACAACTTAATGTACTAACAAGAGCTAACAAAGCGAAAAAAAAAAATTAAATGATTTTTGTAACAATCTTACCTAGTTGGCTTCCTTCAACTTGAAACAAGAGTAAAGGTTAACTTGGTGTCCACCCCAAATCAAAAATAATAAACTGCAAAATGAAACTACATCAACTAAATTAGACAAAATTATACTAACAAAATCTTGAGGCTTTGTTTTAAAAATATGAGGATTCAATTTAATACTATTCCCCATGTGCTTTTGGCAAAGAAGTACTACCACATGTTTAGGAATTTCTTCAACTATCTTGATTCCGATTCTCTCCAGTCTCCACTCGCATTTCTGCCAAAAATTTTAACGGATAGGCTTCACTTACTTTCTGCCAACTCACTATCAATCCTGCATTTTTTGTATCATGCAAGTCTAGCATTCCTTTTTTGATGACCCTCATAGACGTCATCGCGGATACGATGAAAACATGTCGATCCTACAATATAGACAAGGATAAGGAAGTCCTTGACATCATCTCGCATTTCCTCTTCACATGTATCATGCAAGTCTAGCATTCCTTTTTTCAAGACCCTTATAGACGTTATTGCGGATACGATGAAAACCTGTCCATCCTGCAATATAGACAACAGGGATAAAGACGTCCTTGACATCATCTCGCGTTTCCTCTTCACACAAGCTAGACAAAAAGAAGTAGCTTTTCCTATTTCTTCATCTTTTGTGCTGAAGTATGCATCCTTAGACAGTAATAAATTATTGGAATTTTCCAAGAATAAAATAAAAGTGGCAGATTTTCTAATGCTTATCAGAAAAGGTGGATAAGCATGGTGCTTCTTCAAGTTTGCCCGCCTTATCCAATCCATTTCGTGAAAAGGTGAATAAGTAAGGTACCTTTTCAAGTTTAACCCTCCTTATCCTATCCTATCCTTTATGGTGCCTTTTGGCATGGTGCCTTTTGACCTATCCTATCCTTTGTGGTGCCTTTTGGCATGTTATAAAAGTCATGAATAAGGAGAGAGACAAAAATATATAGGATATGATAACAAGATGGGAATAAGGTGTGCAAAAATACATTCTTATAAATCACTTTCCCATGGTTCAAACTCGAGAAAACATGAACATATACACTTGTCTATCAGCGTTTTATCCCGAAGACTATTTGTGGTACACAACAAATAAGTCTTACGGAAAGTGATGTCGTTCACGACTCGTTGGTATATCCAGTACCACAAAGTTGATCTGAATCCCTTTCCCCAACAATCGTAAGACTTATTTTGGTGGCAACGATTCGTGAGATGACATCCAACTTTTCAGAAGTGGGATAAGTTTGTAAGTGTTGAATTTAGAAAAGATCATAGTCTCCATCTCGAATGATCGAGTATTTATGGGTAGTAATGCAAAGGCCATGCCGTATATGAAGTTGTCCATATAGTGGAAGTTAAGATAAGTACTTCTCTTATAATTTATGGGTAGCAGTATTTATTTATATGCATGTAGTTATTTAACGGTATTCATTGTCTAATTCGTGTTTTTGTAAAATTTTGACAATGGCATGCATTTAAGTTGGTAAGATATTATCATGGAATATTATGAGAAATTTGAATCAAATATGTTTTGCAATGTATTTTGCAAAGTGGATAGCACATGCACGCATGCCGGTATATGCCACCTTCGCTTAGTCAGACTTCTACATGAATGTTGATCAATATTTTGTCATGTAGTGTGTCTAAAGTTTTGATACCCTTGCCGTTGTTAAGATTGATTATGTTTAGAATGTTGATCTCATGCATTGATATGCATGGTCTTAAAAGGCCAGTTGAAAGTTGAAAGTTGGCAGTCAAAATTTGGAATATCTTTTGGTTAAATGTCTTATATACGGATTTGATCATGTTCAAAATTGTGAATATCAATTTGGTTGTTTGATCATGTATAAGTTATTAAGATGAATTATAAGGTGCAATAGACTTATGCTTGGGCGAATAATTTCAGTTTGAATCACATTTTGTGATGGTATGATGAAATGTCATTTTGATCATGCCGATTATAAATTAAACATGAGTATCAAAGTGAGTATTTTGTTATCTAAGATTGATGCTTATCAGGAACTGTTTATTTAAGATGGCAATGTGGGTATTTGTGGCCACTTATTATGTGATGTTTCAAATTGATTTAAGGCATGTTATTTTATCCTCAGCTTGGGTGTAAAGTTTGCCTTTGTAAATTAAGTCACACAAAGTTATGGCTAAAACTTAAAAGTGTGATTTGGTATTTGTTGGTTATAAAGAAATGCACATGGATATGTATGTGTTTTAGACACGATGATTATATGGTGTATGCTAAAGTTAATATGATAATTTAATCATATGTGAGTTTGTAAGATAATCTATGAGGTAGGCATAGATTATGGAGGAAAATCCTCAATTTAAAAGGTGCAGTGTGGATATGTGCATGATTATAAAATTATATGTGTGAGAATATGATTTCCATGAAAAGTCAAATTTTTGATTTGTAAGCGTAACCATGTAAAGAATCCAAATTTATTGGATTAAATTATGGTTATAGGTATGATATTTTTATCATATATAAGTTGAAAATTGAATATAATTTCCATGAAAACCAAAATATTTGGTTTTGTAAGTATGCATAAGTTGGAAAGATAATTTCCATGAAAACCGAGGTAATTTTTTGGTTTTATGAGCATTATTTTTGTGGATTAAATTATAACCATATGAATAATTCATAAGAATTTATGGTTATGAATATTAGCAACTTTGTAAATCTTGTGGGCCCAAATATTGAGATTTACAAATTTCAAATTTATATGGATCCATTTTAAAAGTGTATACGCTATTTAGTGTGATTTTACCCATGGCTTATAATACGATGGTTTAATCGTATTAATGGTGGGGGCATAAATTCTTGAGAATTCAAAATATTCTACAGTACTAACTAGTCTAGATAGATCTGATTATGGTCATAATGTATTTAATGTCATGAAATGATATGTATATATCTATTGACCTTGAATATTGTATAAGCATTGACTAGTTCGAATTGATTTGAGCATGACTATCATATATTTAAGGTCATGAAATGATATGTTTTTATCTAGTGACCTTAGTAACGGGGATGGGTAAGTGCCCGTTATCTAATCACCAATGATAGGCACCCAACTCATACTTAGTGAAATGTCAAGTCTTGAGTTCAATGCGGTCGAGCTTATCATATGGATGGTTGCAAGTACTATTATGTTTATCTTCCATCCCAAAGTTTAAGTGCTTGAAATTACCCGTATGTAAGGAAAAGGGTGAGCGAAAGCTCTTAATAGACTCTTCAACGGTAAAGTTGGTATGCCATAATATACAGGGGCATGTGCTTAAAAGAGTATAAAAAGTCTACCTATGTGAGTGTGAAGTGTGGCCGCTTCGAGAACCAAATGGGGTATGGCTTGTTACACTCACTAAGGATATGGACACATGGCCCTAAATTATATCAAAATTCTAAGTGTATTTTGAGGTTTATGTGTGAGATGTATCCAATTAGTCAAAAAGGATGTATAGTTCAAATACTTGTCTACTATTACATTTAGACTAATTGAAATTATGTCCACTAAGTGAAAGTTCAAATCGCAAGATACTTTCATGATGCATAAATCTCTTTGTGTTCTCGGTTGTGATTGTGTATTTGCTGAAATGGCGAGGGTTTGTGCTATATCTTGGAAAAGGCGGGGGATTATTGAAATTTTCCAAGAATAAAATAAAAGTGGCAGATTTTCTAGTGCTTATCCGAAAAGGTGGATAAACATGGTGCCTCTTCAAGTTTGCCCGCCTTATCCAATCCATTTCGTGAAAAGGTGAATAAGCAAGATATCTTTTCAAGTTTAACCCTCCTTATCCTATCCTATCCTTTATGATGCCTTTTGGCATGGTGCCTTTTGGCCTATCCTATCCTTTGTGGTGCCTTTTGGCATGTTATAAAAGTCATGAATAAAGAGAGAGACAAAAATATATAGGATATGATAACAAGATGGGAATAAGGTGTGCAAAAACACATTCTTATGAATCACTTTCCCATGGTTCAAACTCGAGAAAATATGAACATATACACTTGTCTATCAGCGTTTTATCCCGAAGACTATTTGTGGTACACAGCAAATAAGTCTTATGAAAAGTGATGTCGTTCACGACTCGTTGACATATCCGGTACCACAAAGTTGATTTGAATCCCTTTCCCCAACATAAATGAAGTAATTTAATTAACATCAATTCATTAAAGCTTATACATTTGTCAAAATATTATAATAAATTTATAAAATTACGTACAAAAACTTTGTTTATGAAGAAAACCTATAACTATATAGAATTAATTTTTTCAAAATCTAAGCTTCATTCAATATAAAGACTTAAATATTCACAATGGTTTTCCCAATAATGCTGTCACTAATTAAGAGTTAAAAGCATCTCTAGATGAGTAACATACTAGAATTATCATTGTAACGCACTTGATTGCCCCCCAAAAAAAAAAATTTTAACAATGAATTAGCTAGTAATACTATACATAATAATAAATTGTTCTAAAAATCTTATTTACTTTTAAAATAAAAAAAATGGCATGCCTTTTTTAGCAGAATTAAAACCCCTCTTCTCACACTGTATTATCTCGATAGAGGTAGAAAATTGGAGATTGAAATAGTGAATCAGCCAAATCAATGAAGGGACACCTTGCATGCTTAAAAAGTTGAAATAATAATGTGCTCAACATTAATTAAACTTGCTACGACTCAAGCAACATTGATGCACTTACAGTTTTGGGCTTTGATCATAACTTGAATCATATGACAAGGAAGAGAACTGGTAACTATGCATTAAAAGGGGTCAGAGCAATGGAAGAAACAATGAAAACATGACGTAACCAAGATGGGTAAGAAACGCCATAGACGCAGGATTTTATAATATCCATATGTAATGAATTATAATGCAAGTAAAACAGGAAGTGGCGAAGGTGTTATGAAATTTTGCTCACCTTTATACTTCTATTGGGTTGAAGACAAAGTCAACCTTCACTCCATAACTGATTGTTGTAAAAATATTAATATTCCTTTGCATGTAAAGAGAACAACAAGAGCAAGCCAACTCTTTCTTTTTTGTGATGAGGCTATTGGAGCCTTTTCTAGCGATGTGTTTCATTCATATGTTTTAAAAAATGCGAAATTATTGAGACTTAAAGAATCGTAATGCAATGAGAGAACCCCCAAAAAAAAAAAAAAAATCCATAAACATTTCAATTTGGAGGTTTGAGAACACTTTGTGATGAATCTTCCCTTTTACAAAAACAATTATCTGATGGCAGAATTTACCAAAGAATATGAAAACAATACTATAGAAACATGTCCACGGGAATTTGATGAACCAACATTTTCATTTGGCTTTAGTATCAATGAATCTGACAAATGTGTTTATTCCAAGTTAGAGCATAATTATATATTTATATGTTGATGACATGTTGATTTTGGGACTGACTTAAATGAAATAAGAAAGACAGAGTTTTCTATCTTCTAAGTTTTCGATAAAAGGAAGGTGATGACATATGTACTTGATACTATGATCATTAGAAACAATGATAATATATGCTTGATGTGATCTCATTACATTGAGAAATTGCTTAAGACGTTTAAATATCAAGATCATTCTCCAGTTAGCACTTTTTTTTATCCGACTTATAAGTTGATTTGAAATAGTGGGAGACCTACTACACAGTCTGAATATGTAAGGGTTATAGAATGCTTGATGTATGCCATTACAAGCACAAGGCTAGAATCACTTTTCCAGTTGGAAAGTTAAGTAGATGTACTAGCACTCTTAGTGAACTCCATTGCATGTGATACGTAGAGTTTTAAAATAATTAAAGCAAATTCAATATTTTCAGGTCTAAAAGAATCAGATGCAAGTTGGATAACTGATAAAGAGGATTATACTCTTTCATCGAGTTCGATATACTTGATTGGTGATGGGGCAGTATCTTGGGCTTCCGACAAGTAAACTTGCATAATAAGTTCCACATTGGCTGCTGAGTTTAGAACTTTACTTGCAGTAAGTAAAGAACCAGAGTGACTATAAAACTTGTTGGAAGTGCCTTAATGGTTAAAGCCTATGTCACCACTGTGATAGTAAGTCGATCATACCCAAAGTTTATAGTCATGTCTATAAGTCAAGGCACGATGGGTTTAAACATGCCTATCTCCATCAATTGATAAAGGATGGAGTGGTTAGTATAGTTTTGTGCAATGATAATCTTCCAAATCCTTTAACTAAAGGTTTAGTAAGAGACTTGATGTCTAGAACATAAAAGGGAATGGGTCTTAAACCCATTTCTTTGATCACTAATAATGAAACCTCAACTTAACTCTTGGTATGACATCAAGACTTGGGTTCAATGAATGACAACATCATATAGTGATTGATTGCAATGCTACATTTCATCCCAGTATAAGAGTGCTTGTAAACTACATTATACTCTTAACCAACCTTGATTGAGCAAGTGCTTGTGTTACAAGAGCATGTTACTAAGGTCTACCTATGTGAGTGTGAAGTGTGGTTGCTTCAAAGAGATTTAGGGTTTGACTTGATGCACTCATGGAGAGTATGGACACATGACTATCTAATTGTGTCGAAATTCTAAGTGTAAAATAAAATTTGTATGTGAAATGTATTAAATTAGTCAGAAAGGGTGTACCGTTCAAAGATTTGCCCACTATTACATACATTCAAATTAATTGAAGTTATATTCACTAAGTAAATGTTCAAATCACAAGATACTTTCATTACGCAAGGATCTCCACATTTCCTCTAATGTCAATTTCTACCATTTCTCACTCTTGAAATGGCGGAGGATCATGGGAAAATTTCCCTGTTCTTCCGACAGCAAGTCTTGGTATAGAGTGGGATTGCTGGCAATTTCAAGCCCACGGCAGAAACAAATGTTACCACAGTCCGATTGTGGCACCCCGTACAGCTGTGATAGCCTGTTCAAATCAAAGCATTGCATTGTTGGCTCACAGTGGGGACCACAGGTAGCCCATAAGTATCACGATGGTCTGTGGCACTCCAACTTCGATCGTTTTTAGCAGTTCATTTATCCGGAATATGGACAATGACGCCATATTATTTTGCCACCAAAACTACACAACACAATCCTATCCTATCTGGTGATATTGACAGATCATCCAGGTTGTAAAGACGAGAAGAGAAAACATACAAGATATATACAATTAATTAGAATGACGGTAGCACCCCAAGGCTGAACATTGAGAAAACTTGAGCCTTTGTACTTGTATACTCAACATCTTATTCTTAAGATTATTTATAATATAACAAATAAGTTTTATGAAAAGTAGTCCGTTCATAATTTGTTGTCATATTTAGTAGTGCATTGTCATATTTAGTAGCGCATTCATTTCTTTATCTAATAATTAGATTGATGTAATTGTACTTGCACTATTAGACAAACTATTTTTTTCGGCTTGGATTGTACAGATTAAAGTAAAATGCATCTTCAAACTTCCTCTACTTTATTTCTGTGGAGTAGTAGGTAATCTACTATTTTAAAATCTAAGGTCAATTAGAACTGATCTCTCTATAAGTTTACAATTTAAGAGTAAGACTGTTATATTAGATCCCTTCATAATTTTATAATTTAAGAGTAAAGTTGCTATGTCATATCCGTTTATATCTTATCTGGTGGTGAATTAAATTTAGATTTTTTGTACAATTAAATGGAATTAATCCAACCCATTTTCGAAGCTAATATGGTCTACTGAACTGGACGCGGTGCTGCTGTAATTATTCTTTTGGGTTTTGGGGGGGGGGGGGGGGGGGGGGAGTACAGTCCCATAGCAGGCAACAGCAAAACCAAACTGCGATTAGCGAAAGTTTGGCGTTGGCACAAATTTTGCAGCAAGGCTCTAGTCTGATCACCACTCAACTCGTAACAAGAGAGGGGGAGGGGGAGAGAGAGAGAGAGAGAGAGAGATGAGGGCCTTTTCATTCTCACAGTCAAAGCACTGGCATCCGTCCTCTCAAATTGCCCCAAACAGTCGCCTCATAAAAAGTTGCAGCAGAAATTTCAATCCAAACCCCGCTCAATTCATCCTGATTATATCGCGAAAACAAAACCCACTTCCCTCATTATCTGTAAATTCAGCCAAAACCAACCCATCAGCCAATGATCCCACAACCCCACCACTAGTGGTTGTTGGATCAGCGAATGCAGACATATATGTTGAAATCGATCGACTCCCCAAAGAAGGAGAGACCATTTCAGCAAAATCCGGTCAAACCCTTGCTGGTGGCAAAGGTGCAAATCAGGCTGTTTGTGGGAGCAAGCTTTCATACCCAACTTACTTTGTCGGGCAAGTGGGTGAAGATGCTAATGGTAAGTTGATCACAGAGGCATTGCAAGGAGGTGGGGTTATCTTGGATCATCTGAAAAATGTGAGTGGAGCCCCAACTGGGCATGCTGTTGTGATGCTTCAATCAAATGGTCAGAATTCTATCATCATTGTTGGTGGGGCTAACATGTCTTGTTGGCCTGAGAATCTCTCTGATGAGGATTTGGAGATAGTGAAGAATGCTGGAATTGTTCTGCTTCAGAGGGAAATCCCTGATTCTGTCAATATCCAAGTTGCAAAGGTGAGGATTCTCCCAACTTTTGTTTTTGTTGGTCTTTTTTGTTCTGCTTCTTTTATAAGTTTGCATTGTTTTTGGGAACCCCCCCCCCCCCAATGATGAAAAGGATTATCTTTGTTCAATTTTTCTGAGTGGTGCTCTTTTCTTGACTGTTCTGTGCTTGTGTATATGTATGTTGGTGTTTAAGTAAGACTCAGCACTTGAACAGAACAATTGAAATTATGTGACTTTTGTGATTGATTGATAGCTTGAGCATTACCCTTCCCTGCCCTTCCCCCTTCAAATTCGACTGTGCTAGAAGGATTTACTATGAGGGTATTTTTAGCTTTAGATGAAAATGGATAAGCCAAACTTCTCACAGAGTGGTCCCTTGATTTTCATTCAGTTAGCCTATACGCATGCAAGCGCTTAATGGAAACAATCTGATGGGAGACTACATAATTGCACTCTCTTAATCGCTGTTGGGTGGAATCTTGTTGGGGGTAGTTGGTGTAGAGGTTTCACATTGTATGGGCTAGAAACTTAAGGGATTTCTAGTCCTTCAAGCATTTAATTTTCTTCTATATGTGTTATTTGTTTTGATGATGTATGTTTGTTCAGCAGTCCAGTAGTTCATTGCATAGATGGGTGTAAGGGAGCTATATGTTGAAGTCAGAATGTGTCATTACTCTGTTATTTGACATTTGAACTCCCAATATTATGGAAACAGTACATTGATGCAAAAAGAAACTATCAATTTGAACTTCCCTTGTTTGTGGTTGATCAAGTCCACAATTTCATTTCTGGTTAAGAGTTTAATTGGGAACTTGACTATTGGATCTCTGTTATGCGCATGGATTCAAAATGTTCCGCATCGGAAAAGTTTTGGAGTTGGGCGAACTAAATTTTCACCCCACAAAAACCGCAATATTGAAACACATTAGAGCTATTTTTCCATATCACAATTGAAATGCATTTTGAATCCTCAGTTATGCGTCATTGAAATGTCAATAAATTATTCCTGGGTCGAGTAGATAACATTTAAAGATCAATGGTGAATGAGCTGGAGTTAACCTCCAGCAGTTTCTGAGAAACGTATACAGGGAATAGCAGATTTTCTTCTGTTGGGAGTGACAAATGACCACTTGTCAACAGGAATTCCACATCTCATTTAAAGAATGTTACTTATTCATTTGGGATAGGCTCTTGATTTAAGGATTGATGATCAAGGTGGAGTTGTGAGCAGTTCCATGTGCAATCTTTAATGTGATGCTGATTCTTCCATTTGGTTCCTGCTCATATGAGTGACATTCTTTCAGCTATTTTTGGGTGATTTCTCTGAGATCTTACTTAAGGAGATCTAGCTTGGCTCGACTATATGGAGGTGTTATGTACCTTGTGATTAGTTGGTTGCCTTCACTGTATCATCATACTTGCATATACTCTTCATGATGTTATTGAAGCTTGTAGCTAGCCTTTCACTATCCCTTCATTGAAAACCTTTCAATATTAGGTATCTGCACTTTTGTCATCATCGGAAACCCAACGCTTACCCCTCTAAGCTTGGAATTTTGGTGTTAAACCTGCCCAAATTTTGACATCTAATAATGTTGTTTTTACTTGAGTATGCTTCTATCCCCCTCTTCCAATCTGAGAGTCTAGGTGGGAGAGTCACACATATTTGGCATATTCTTGATCGTAAATCAACTCTAGAGACTAAGAGACTTTGATGGAGATTGACTTGAACTGAACGGAATAAAGTTTTATTGGCTGCCAACGCTGTAAAATAAGGAAGTATTGGTTGGGGGGATTCATAGCCTAAAATTAGCTTGCAAAGTAGTAAAATACGTCTACCATCATGATATAATCTTGCTACTTTCGCTACTATTTAGCTAATATTATAGGACTTTCAACTCTAATACTCTCAATAATAAATTTAGAGATAAGAACTATGAAAATTTGATTATTCTTTATAACTGATAAATGTATAGCCTAAATAGTTAAGCTTTTGTTTCTTTTCATGTTATCCACATCAGGCTGATTTGATATTTGTTTATCTGATGTGTTGCCAGTTTTTGACGCTGCATAGTATGCGAGAGTTTAGCATGCTAGCAGCTTTAGAATACGAATATTGGAGATAAATGTTGCTTAATATGAAAGGCTTCCTGAGAAATATTCAGGATTGAACGCGAACAAAATATTTTAACCAAAATAAGTCTACCTTGCAAATATGATTTGTAGCAGACCCTTTGACTTATGATAAATAAAATTGACAAGTATGTTTCAATTAGCCAATGCCTAGCAAGATACCACTGAAGTGTTCCACAAACATGAATAGACATTGTTCAACTTTTGTTTTTGGAACAGAAAGAAGCAACCGGTAGCTGTGGTACATTCTTGGTAAGAAAAAATGGATTGAGGCTGTATATGTTTTGCTAGTTTTGTGAGTTGCAGCATCATCTGGCTTCCATGTATGCTACTTGCAGTAGGAGAAAGGGTTTGGTGTAGACATCT
This sequence comes from Carnegiea gigantea, assembly GCA_029747015.1. NCBI lineage: Eukaryota > Viridiplantae > Streptophyta > Magnoliopsida > Caryophyllales > Cactaceae > Carnegiea > Carnegiea gigantea. Next base: position 815,231 of record JAKOGI010000157.1, on the reverse strand, counting down.
GTCTGAGGAAAAGTCCAACTATTTTGCAGCACAGACTTCTGTTTTGGTCTAATTCAAATCACTTGAGGTCATGTTGGCTCTTCTTGTCTGTGTTTTGATTTATGCGCATCTTAAGTTCTTTCAGTAACTTAACTTCCTCTTCTAACTGAAAAAGGGCGGCCTAGTGGGGTTTTGTCTACCTTCTAGCGAGGGATGTATCGGTTCAATCCCTGTGGGGGCATTTGGAAGAAGAGGTTGCCCCTCCCTTACCCCACTTATCCATTCCTCAGCTACAGTGTTTCTATGAGTAGTGGACCCCTACTTGGGCTAAATCTTACTAAAAGATTAAAAATAGAAGTTGCTTACTGATTAAGTAATGCTTTCTTTTATATACACTAGCTGGGACTCGGTTGTGCTTTGCCCTACTTGCAGTTAATAACAAGTGGTTTGCATTTTACTTTTCTGCTTCTATGTTGTGGACATAGTTTGTTCAGTTTCTCTGATTTTTCTGTATGATCTGTTTAAACTCTGAACATATGAAGATGCTCTGTCAAAAAGAGTTCTTACACTAAAATGTACCTAAACTGGGGTTTCCATCTCCCTGACATTCAACAACTGCCACTTTTGGTTGGAATGAAGTGTATGAGACTATTTTCTGTGTAAAACTTTCAAATGACTTCTAATAAGGTTGGAGATAAACTGGCCTTTCATTCTTTGGTTCCAGTGGAAAAGGCTGGTTATGATTGGAGAGGCTTGGGATTCTGACTTCTCAGGCATAGAGTTAACAATAGTGTTGATCTGTTTGGATCAGTCGTTCTACTGACAAGTAATGCAGAACTCATCTTCCAAGTGGAATATCTGGAGTTCATGTGTCACAACTTGCAAGGGTTTCCTCACCCTTTCCTCCTCTTACAAGTGGGCCTATAATATAAAAATAAAACAGTAATAAGAAGAAGAAGAGGAGGAGGAGGAGGAGAAACACCCAAAGAAGTCATGGGTTTCCTGCATTTCTTGCGTTATCACTGCATGTGTATTGAGAGTTGAGCAGATGACCAGTGCCAATATTCCGTTTGCCCGCCAAGTTCATGACTTTGCAATTGGTGGTCTTGAAATGCCAAAGGAGGAAGTTGAATGACATGAATTCATAGAACTGAATGGGAAACCCAATCTACATGTCTTCTTCACTGTATATATCCATTCTACTGATGCATATTGACGCATCAATGACTTCTCCTTGAAGGATATTATCAAATAGCTCTATGAGCTAGCTGTATAAAGTGAAGTGAAGATGAAATCCAGCTAAATGGTTCTGGCCGAAGTTGGATTTTCCAGTAATTCTAGCGCAGCTCTCACACTCTGTAGTTCATATTGTTATTTTAGCAATTTGAATTATTGTTTGATGCTATTTTGGTATTAGATTCAAGCATGACCTGATCTTGGGGGTTTTCACATTCTTTTTGGATTTGATAGCCTAGCTAGCAAGAGATAGAGACTGACTGAGCAAAAATAGCCACACCTGATTATACCCTACGGAATCATACATGGAATAGGGCATCCCTAACTCCGTCCGCCCCAAAAATGGAATGACCCACACTTGTTGTGCTTTTTTTTGGCAGACTTATTGGACAAATTGATTGTAGGTCAGAATTGTACCCCCTCCCCCCCCCCCCCAAAAAAAAGGGGGAAAAAAAAAGAAAAATTGCATGGTTCATTTACCTGATCTATAGAGAGTGAGTTAGTGGACTGCCCTACCCAGAGATGGGAATCAAGGGAAAACTTTCAAGTTTCAATTGAGAGATAGCATGTCATTCAGGGTGTGTTAGAATGTGGTATGGAACTTGATGGTACTGGTGGAAAGGGAATGCTTATGATTGAAATTCGAAAAGCAAGTATTTGTTCACTCCAAGTCTTCAATCAATTGAATGTGCAATAGTTAAACCTCAACATTTATTCTGTTTAGTCTATGTCATTTTCATGTGCAGTTGCTTCTTCCTCCCGGGCTACCTCGTAGTTACTGACTCACTGCCTCTTATCTATAAAATCACCAGGCTGCAAGAAGTGCTGGCATTCCTGTCATTTTGGATGCTGGGGGGATGGATGCGCCTCTTCCACCAGAGTTGCTGAGCTTTGTCGATATTCTAAGTCCCAATGAAAGTGAGCTTTCTCGTTTGACGGGGATGCCAACCGAAACATTTGAACAGATTAGTGAAGCTGTTGGCAAATGTTATGAGATGGTGAGTTTGTCATTTAGGATTTATATTGGTTGTGGCTATTATGGTTAATTGCCGATCCTGATTTTTACATGGGATATTTCTCCCCCACCTCCATGGGGCTCTGGGTGAGAAACCATGACTGAAGCCTAGATGAAAGCAAGTATCTTTTTATTTGATATTTGGATTACTTGATAAGCTTAAGGAGTGTTCTGTTCATCTGGGTCATCTATTCATTTCGTTTTGCATGAAAGGAGAATGTCAATACACTTAATATAAGGTATAGATAAGTGGGGACGAATTAAAATTTGTTTAAAATCTACAGTCCAGACTCCAGTGAAATGTAGATGTAAAATCCTGGAGAAATCTGGGATTTGGATGAAGAAAGCTGTATAAAGTAGCCCTTCATTGAACCATTCCCATTCGACTGTTGTGGGTTGCAGGGAGTGAAGCAGGTCTTATTAAAACTCGGAGATAAAGGATCGGCCTTATTTGAGGAAGGAAAAGAACCCATCAAGCAACCTATCATATCAGCTCCAAAAGTCCTTGATACAACTGGAGCTGGTGATACTTTCACAGCCGCATTTGCTGTAGCCTTTGTGGAGGGTAAATCAAAGAAAGACTGCTTGAAATTTGCTGGTAATAACACTCTACCTTGACAATCCTTTCTCATCATTGCTCATTAATTAACAAATCAACGTTCTTTAAATGTTTTGTGGATTTCTTTCTTCAGCTGCAGCTGCTTCTCTGGGTGTTCAAGTCAAAGGAGCCATTCCCAGCATGCCTGACAGGCAATCTGTTCTGAAACTTCTCCAGACGATTCAATAAACCGCTTTTAGATGTCCAATTTGTGCATAGGGGAAAAAATGGGAAGGGTGTCTTCCTCTTCTCCCCTTGCTCGCAAACCCCCACCACCCGTTCCTGGGGGTGACTTTCCTGATAGGTGTGGCTGATGAAGGATTTGGTGGTGACTGTTGCATGGGCTGAGGTATCAACTGAGAATAATTGATGCAGAAGACAGCATCCGATATAAGTTCTGTAGCGACCTGTTTAAAATTGATTAATTTGAAGCAATAAGTCTCACACCAATTTGCTGTGTTGCTGCTTGATTTTCTTGTGCAGGGGATGCCTGCTCCTTTTTTTGTTTGGTGTTTTTTTTTGGTTTTTTTTGGGGGGGGGGGGGGGGGGGTTGGTGGTTGTCCCTGGCATTGTGCACAAGTTCTTCTGGATTCATTATAAGAGCATGTAGTAATAAGAGCTTCATGTGGATCAAAGGCCGAAGCCCAGAACAACCCGATCTTCTAGCGAATTCTTCAAGAAAAGTTTGGGCGTGTGAGTTCCACTCGTCTACTCCCGGCATAAATAGAGCCCATAACACTGAGTTTCAAAACATTGCAACCATCTATAGATGGTCATCAGGAAAGAAACCCTATGTCAAGCACGTGGACTAAAATTGTAGCCATTTCGCGAAGAGATAACCATGCTGGAGAGGTGTTGGAGATGATCGAATTGCGTTTTCATCTCGCGATGACCGCGATAAGGAGTAGAATGGCCGCATTGGAGCGGTTTTGCATGTTGGAATTGAAACAGTATTTTGAATGATTGGTTAAGCATGAAGCGTGGAAATGTAAGTTGGTTTGACTCATTAAACAAGAGTATAGGTTAATCTCCATTTATATTGGAAGAGTACAAGAAATATGTGTTCTTAGGCTGGCATGCTATCATTCATTCTTTCCCCTTCAATTGGACCAGGGTAGTGTAAGTAATTCTTCCCAAGTTAAGCCCCTACGTATGAATGTATGGCCGCCATTCGTGTGTTGATTGGAATATATTGAACACGGAGACATCCAAGATTACCGAATTCGCAAACATAATGGTAATCCACATAGATTAATCTCCATTGATCAGGTGACACAAAATTGGGAGTAATATAAATCATGCAAGCATAATCACCTGCAACCGTGTAGGTTTGGTTAAGCGCAAGCCAATGCCGGGAAGGAGTTCGTTGGTTGATGAACCTCCTGCTTTTTCAGTTGGCAATAGCTTTGTACTCAATTTCGTTGTCTCTATTTAAAAACTACTTCATGGATCGTTGGAAAGGAGATTTTCTACTGGATAAACAACCTAACCTATCTATCCGTCACTGTAAGGTATGGAATAAGACAATTAAACCTATATTTAATCAAAGTCTTCAATTGTATGCATGCAGTCTGCCATACTATCAAGCAACCTTATTTACTTAAATCATATCTTGCTCGGAACGGTTAATAAACACATGTGATCCACTATCAATCAGAAATCGAACACGTTTCCTTTTCAATAAAAAGAAAATCATGCACCTTAAAAATATATTGTTTCATGTTAAATGGTCTCATTTATGCTAGTTTGGGGCTAAAACTACTGTTGTCACCTATAAAGTGCAAAGATAATAGATAGCATGCTTTATTGTTATGTCACATTTCAAGGTGTGGTTTATGTTTGAAAGATACCACTATACAATTTTGTTTTCAAGGAACTCATTCGTAGAACTACTATAACTCAATATCTTTGGTTTCTAAAAGTTTAAAGATGGATGACTGCATATCTGCAAACGGTTCATTTGTTTGGCTAGGTTCAATTTTGTGTCAAACATATTCGAGTTAAATAAGAGCTAAGTTTATGTGAAATTAGGGTTTGGATCAATGTTGGGCCAATTTTATTCAAGTCTATTACAGGGTTAGTTCCTTTGGGGTTCAGGTTGGGTCTAATTTGAATGGTGCTACATTAGGTCAGTTCAGGTCAGTTCAGCTATGGTCCAAGTAGGGTTCCATTCCAGACTCATTTTACCCTCGGGTTGGGTAGAGATATTGTTTGCTATGTACCATTTAGTTTAGAATAGCTATAATACCTTATGCATTTGCCTAAATTATGATACTTTGTTCATAGTCGCACCAAACCATGTTCGTTATATAAACTTATCCTTTAATGTGAACTAGTATTTCACCTATACTATACATGGGAAATCTTATGAATTTTTAGTTGTAGTAATTATCACAAACTTTTAGATGTTTCATTGTTACTGTATATAATAACTATGTTTAGAAATTGCAGTCAGTAATCTAGCAACCTTTTGTAAAATTCTGAAGGTTTTTAAATTTCAAAAATTCAATGATTTTTGAAGTCCATACAATGATTTTTTTAAAGTTAATTAAACCATACAAATTATTATTTATTAATTTATTAAAAATAGATTCATATGTGCATAAATCTATAGAGAACAATATTACCTACGGAATATAATGTGTGCTAGCAAATGTTAATAACATAATGGGATGGCGATCAATTGAGGAGCACTCCACAAAGATATTCTGAGAAGTTAAGCCCCTTCATTACAATTAATGTTACCTATTTGATTCTTGTAGTTATATCACATAATTTAGAAGAATCCAACAAATCAAAATCCATAATTTAAACCTTCCTGTTTGATTCTTCCTACATGGTACCGCATCTGAAAGACTCTAACAGCCAAACCCAAGCAATCCATCAAAATTCACAACTAAAATTAATATCCCAAATAGCTAACTATAGGTCATCCATGATGTTTAATTGGTTGCAACTATTTCAGTTTGGATTTGGGATATTAATTTTATTTGTGAATTTTGAAATTCATATTAATATCCCAAACACAGTAGATTCCTCAGATAACGTTATTAAGATCGACTAGCAAACTATTTTGAGGAATTAGCATAAACTCCTGAGATCGACTAGATCAACTGGTTCCATCAAAATTCACAGCTAAAGTTAATATCCCAAATCCACCAGATTATTTGCTTCAAAGTTTTAGGCCTCATGTTAGATTTGCTAGGTCTGTAAGATGACCTTAAAAAATTTTTATACAACACATAAGTAAAGACAATGTGTACTGAGAAGAAAAAAGGAAAGAAAACCACGTGTTATAAGATGAACTTTCAATCCAAGAAGCAATTTTGAGTAATTGTTAGGGCCTGTTCTTTTCGTGGGTAAATTGGGTGGGTAAAAGGGCGAAGTAGGGCGAAGTAGGTTGAGGTGGGTTGAGGTAGGTTGAAGTTGGTATTTTTTTTGAGGTGGGTTGAAATAGGTTGAAGTAGGTTGAAGTGGGTTGAAGTTGGTTGATGTAGGTTGAAGTTGGATGAAGTTGGTATATTTTTTATGTGGTGGGTTAAAGTAGGTTAAAATAATGAGAATGTAATTAATGCGTGATAATTTATGAAGTTATCGAAATTTCGTGAAATTTTTGTTTATTCTTTTTTATTTTATATTATATATTTTTTATATTTTATATTTTTTACTTTTTATTCTTATATTTTTTACTTTACATTTTTTATTTTTCATTTTTATTTTTATTTTTATTTTTATTTTTAATTTTTAATTTTTTATTTTTTAACTTTTAATTTTTTATTTTCTTATTTTCTTATTTTCTTATTTTTTACACTTCATTTTTTGATTTTAATTTTTAAATTTCTCATCTCTTATTTTTTATTTTTTATTTTTCATTTTTTTATTTTTTATTTTTTATTTTTTATTTTTCAATTTTTATTTTTTGATTTTTGATTTTTAATTTTTATGTTTTTATTCTTTATTCTTTATTCTTTATTTTTCATTTTTTATTTTTTCTTTTTTCATTTTTTATTTATTTTGTATTTTTATTTTTATTTTGCATTTTTATTTCTTATTTTTTATTTTTTACTCATTACTTTTTATTATTTTATTTTCTTATTTTTTAATTTTAATTTTTTAATTTTTTATGTTTTTACTTTTGTATTTTTGTGCTTTTTATTTTTTATATCTTTTTATTTTTTTGTTTTTTATTTTCTTATTTTCTTATTTTCTTATTTTCTTATTTTTTATTTTTTAATGTTTTTATGTCTTTATGTTTTTATTTTTTATTTTTTAAATTTTTGTTAATTTGCTATTTTTTAATTTTGTATTTTGTATTTTATATTTTTCATTTTTTCATTTCTTATTTTTTATTTTTATTTTTATTTATTATTTTTTATTTTTCAGTTTTGTATTTTAGTTTTTTAATTTTAATTTTTTAATTTTTTAATTTTTTATTTGTTATGTGTTTTTCTTTTTAAAATTTTTAAAATTTCTTATTTTTTATTTTTTTATTTTTTGTTGTTGTTTTTTATTTTTTTCTTATTTTTAGCTTTTTATTTTTTATTTTTTATTTTTAAATTTTTATTTTTATTTTTCTATTTTTTAATTTTTAATATCTAATTTCTAATTTCTAAAATAAAAATGAAAAATAAAAATGAGAAAACAAAATAAAAAATAAAGAATACAAAAACGCAAAAATGCAAAATAAAAAATAAAAAATAAAAACATAAATAAATAAAAACAAAAAAATAAAAAATGAAAAATAAGAAATAAAAATAAAACATAAAAAAATTAAAACATAAAAAATTATGAAATAAGAAATAAAAAAATTAAAATTAAAATGTAAAAAATAAAAAACAAAAAATAAGAAATAAGAAATAAAAAATAAAAACATAAAAACATAAAAACATAACAAAAAGAAAACAAAAAATAAAAAATCAAAAATGAAAAATAAAACATAAAAAATTAAAAAATAAAATAATGACAAATAAAAATTAAAAATTTAAAAATTAATGTAAAAAATAAAAAAATAAAAAATAAAAAATAAGAAATAAAAACATAAAAACCTAGAAAACATAAAATCATCAAAAAATGAAAAATAAAAATAAAAAATAAAAAATGAAGAATAAAAAATAAAAAAATAAATATTAAAAAGTAAAAAATAAAAAATAAAAAATAAGAAATAAAACATAAAAATAAAAATAAGAAATAAAACATGAAAAATAAAAATGAAAAATACAAAATAAAAAATAAAAAGTAAAAAATTAAAAAAATAAAAAATAAGAAATAAAAAATAAAAAATAAGATATTAAAAAAATTAACAAACCAAAAAATAAAAAATAAAATATAAAATATAAAAACAAAAAAATAAAAAATAAAAAATAAAAAATAGAAAGATAGAAAAATAAAAAAATAAAAAATAAAAAATAAAAAATTCAACATAAAAAATTAAACATAAAAAAAACTCAAAAATAAAAAAATAAAAATAAGAAATTAAAAAAATAAAAAATAAAAAATAAAAAATAAAAATGGAACCTAAAAAATAAAAAAATAAAAAAATAATAAAAAAATAGAAAAAGAAAAAATAAAAAACAAATTACAAAATAAAAAATAAAACATATAAAAAATAAAAAAATAAAAAAGAATAAACAAAAATTTCACAAATTTTCGGTAACTTCATAAATTATCACACATTAATTACATTTTCATTATTTTAACCCACTTCAATCTACCACATAAATAATATATCAATTTCAACGCACTTTAACCTATATCAACCTACTTCAACCTAGTTCAACCTATTTCAACCCACCTCAAAAAAAAATGTCAACTTCAACCTACCTCAACTTACTTCAACCTACTTCACCCTTTTATCCACCCAATTTATCCACGAAAACAACAGACCCTAAATCTCACATGATACTTTACAAATTATTAAAATTATGAAAGGGGCGGGTTAAAGTTGGTTGAAGTGGGTTGAGGTAGGTTGAAGTGGGTTGAAGTTGGTATTTTTTTTTTTCAAGTGGGTTGAAATAGGTTAAAGTAGGTTGAAGTGGGTAAATATGAATTGACCCACGAAAAGAACAAGCCCTTAGTTAAGAAGGTAAAAGAGTTGTCACATACAAATTAACCAAATACGTTAAGTTGTATTTTGTTCTTATTTATATAAGCAATAACGTATTTATTCTTTAGTTCAAGTACAAAACGTCATTATCAGGTGAAAGGCTACCCAACCTGAATCAACAACTTAAAAAACTCCTTCCATGCATCATACAAACATCAAGTTTGTAATAGACAATAAAGTTGTTTAGTTGGTTCAGTCGGCGGTAACCGAATATCCGCTCCTACTTGGAATCAATGAGGCCATAAGTAAAGTAGATAAGTCTGGTCGGTTCTACGACTTTTTCTGTAGGACCAAATGCCATCACATGGTGTTCAAATATGCACATTTGTTTCATCATGGATTATTGAAAAGTACACAGGCAAGAATTGATGACAGAGGACCACATGCTTGCTTGCGTGCTTGTTCACATCATCATGCCATTGAAAGTGAAAGAAAGTGATGTAGCATTGTATTCTTTTAATTAGCGAATTAAAAAATGTTGGTCCACTTCGAGGGTGTCAACTGCATCAAATCGCATCAAATCGCATCAAATATTTTGATGCTCATATCAAATAATTAATGTTGAACTAGCTGTTGCAATTGCGACATCTTGTGGTCTTCACCAAAAGGGCAAGGTTACCTGCCATATATTTTTGTGTCTACTCTGCAAGCGGAGACGTTTGGCTTATTTGGGTTGGTCCCTTGTCATGAAAGGCTATACCTATGGAGGACCATTGGTTGAAATGAAACTTCAATTATAGAATTCGTGAGAATTTTATCTTTTGGAAAAATATTTGTGGCTTGTCCTATATAAAACTATCTTACTCAAAATAACATTGACATGGAGATATGGATTTATCTCTGATTTGTAAAGGAAAATGCTGTAAATTTTTACTGTTACGTTATTTCAAGTCAACCAATAGCCTAACTGATTATGAAGAATTTTGAAACTAAGGTAGTGTTTGGTTAGGGGGGAATGATTTTATTGGAAAATAGTTTTTCAATTTTTCAATATTTGGCGCAATAAAGGATGAAAAACTATATTTCAAGGAAAATAATTTTTTCCCCAATGGAGGAAAATGATTTCCTTTTTGAGAAGATAGGAAGTTGATTTTCTTTCTTCAATTCTTTGATGATATGGTTAGTTGAAATTTAGATGCAAAATTCGATTCAACATTTGGATCGAAACTTGACTATCCGATGAGAAATATTAAAATAAACTCATATTTAAATTTTCATCTCAAATTTCTTTCATTTGATCGATATTTATTCATAACACGACAATTTAATCGACATTTTTTGTCACTAAAGCAATTCAGTCGATTCGCCACTAAAACAATTTCAACGGTTTGGATTGAAACTTGATCATCAGATAGAAAATATTAAAATAGGATTAAATTCAGATTTTGAGTTTGATATTCTTTCATTGGGTCAATAATTTTTTCCATAACGACAATTCAATTGATATTTTTCAACCTTAAACAGTGCAGTTAACTACTGGAACAATTTCAATTGTTTGGATTGAAACTTGATCATTGGATATAAAAGATCAAAATAGGCTCAAATTCAGATTTGAGCATGACATTCCTTCATTTAATCAACTTTTTTCTCTACCATGACAATCCAATCGATATTTTTTGCCACTTAAACAACTCAATTGATGTTTTTTGTCACTAAAATAATTTTAGTGGTTTAGATCAAAACTTGATTATCCAAGAGAAAGTACTGAAAAAAAACTCAAATAGGAATTTTAAGTTTAAAATTCCTTCATTTGGTCAACACTTATCTCAACTATGAAAATTCAGTTAATATTCTTTGTCATTTAAATAATTCAGTTGACGTTTTTCTCTTTTTTATAGAAAATAATTTATTTTGTACCAAACAACGGAAGATGTAAAATGAAAATCAATTTTCTTTGGAAAAACACTTTCCATAAGTGTAAGTATGTAACGAGCATCGCCATCTTAGCTTGGTTATTCAAAAAGTCATTAACTGTTAGCCTTCTTAGATGCTTCTCTGATCCCCTTAACTTTCAAAATCTGAAAAATGCTGAGGTCATGAGCTCCCAAACCTGGTGAATAACCCTTACATTCCCTGTCTTGCATTTTGCACATTATTTGGTTAGCACATATTCAAATTACAAGTAGACAAATTTAACTGAAACACAAGGAAGGAAATGTACGACTGCAAGTATTTCTCACACATTAGTTCATAAAATTCTCAGTCAAATCAATTACATAATTAAGCATTCATAAGCAAAAGCAGGTCAAATACATAACTGTTATAAGATGGATAACTTAAGAAACTTGGCCATACCTATCCTATACCAAATGCGATTTAGGGACACTTGTTTGCTCTTAAGTCTCCAAATAAACTCCATTGTTAAATTATTCACTAAACTAACCATAATTGTCTTATACCGACCATATCGCTTGGACTCCCAGTCCTTGTTGGAGTCTAAAAGAAAGTAATGTCCACTAAGTTAGATTAATGGCCTGACTTTTTTTTTTTTTTAGTCAGAAAAATATAAACTAATGGCCTGACTATAACCACAATTCACACATACATAAAAGCATATTCCATATAAAATTTGGCATACTTATGATAGTCACATAATATATTTATTTAGACATAATTATTAACCACACAAGAACATATAATCAATCTTAATTTAACAAATATCATTAAGATATGCCAAATTCATGTCCAAATCCATATTCATAACGTATCATATAATCTTATATTTCCAAAGCTTTTTTAACTTTGGGAAATCAACACGTAACATATGCAAAGAATTATCACATAACACAAGGGTTATAAACACATCCTGACGGATTGACAGAGTCCATTCAAGTACCAACTAGGGAACTACACATATCTCAAATAATACAAACGAAGGAGTCAATTAGTGGAACTGGACAAAACCCACTGAAGGTATCAACTAGTGACTCACACAGCTCTAAACACAAAAACATCTACTTCTCTGGCCATAGCTCTAGAGTGTAACACATAAGCAATAGTCTAGGACACGTGTGAACTTCTTTTCCCTTTAAACATAGTTTTAGCATAACTTAGGTTCATATTTTCATCATATTTCTTTCAAAGAAACGCACAAATTCACATCTAGTAGCAACTAGATTACAATCATGTAGTCACATACACATGAAATTGGCTTAACACATTTAAAATAACCTCTCAAATTTCTACTTATGTCACTACTTTTACACTTTAAGATCAATCATCAAAATCAGCTAACAAGTTAAAAACATATAATCAATCGACATTTTCCTAAATCAAGAAGTTTTATTTAAATATTCGTAACTCACAATATACTAATCCAAAATTTATGAAAAACAGCAGTGAAATGGCTAATAATGGCAGGAACCTACAATAAACTTTTCAAAACTTTTTGTACATCCAGTAATATGTAGAAATGCAAACAATGCAGCAAAATATCTTAAATTCAAATATTAACATATAAATTTCATGATCATTCTTCTCTTAATCAAATTCAAGCCAGTTTTTCATACAATAATACATGCAAGAATAAAATACATCTCATATTCCTATCATGGCAATCCAAAATTCAATCATAGCAAATGTAATTCTTAAATTGTGTTTCTAGTTTAGCAAGATTAGCTCGCTAATTTTTTTCACTTAAATCCAGAACATCATATTCATGCATTGTTGGCTTATTTTTTAATTATATTTTCGTAACCATTTGCAGATTAAAACCAAAATATAAAAATTAAAAAATTAGCCACCTGAATCTTTGCTATGCACTCTTGGTTTCACATTATCTCGTGCTCCAAATTAACCAA
>JAKOGI010000157.1:745000-792500 GCA_029747015.1 Carnegiea gigantea | reverse complement strand
AAGAAGTTGGTATACGTTGGTAGAAATTGAAGAATGTTAGTAAGAAATGTAAATGAGTCGGGATTGTTTTTAAAATTTTGACAGAGATTGGTAAGAGTTAGTAGTAGTTGGAAAGGATTGGAATTTTTTTTTTGTTAGAGTTGGTAGAATTTGGTAGAAGGTAGTTGAAGTTGGTAAAAAGGAATTTACCAATGAAAAGAATAAGCCCAACGTGGGTGGTTTCCATGCCTAGGGCATGTTCGTTATGAGCATATTGAATCTGCTGCCTGTTCTAATCTGATCTAATGTGCTCCAACCTGTTTAAGCCTGCTGACTACTAATAAACCTCAATTTTGACTAATCCCCTATCTCCTTTTTGGTCCTTTTCCCCCTATTTCTCCTTTGATTTAGAGGCATGTGAACAAGTTTTACCTCCTTTAACGTCGTTGCCTTGTTTAATCCAGTTTCTAACTTTTCGCAGGTATTTTTCGAGTTATTTAAGGAAGAAAGGCAACTAGTATATGGAAAAAGGCAACGTGAGAGTAAAGATTGGCCACATGAAGGCCCGAGATGAGCAAGGGAGTAAGAAAAAGTGAAAATTCAAGGCACAGGATAGGCGACAGCTTGGTCATCGCCTGCCTTCAAGAAATGCCCCCAAACCAGGAGGTGGCGACGACCGGCCGTCACGTGTGCGACAGGATGTCGCTTGGGCGACGACCATCACCCTTTCCTAGTTTTCAGCCTATAAGTAGCCTGTTTTGCCTAATTTCAGGGTTAGGCTTAATTTCTCTCCTAAAAGCACTTTCTAGGTTTGATTTAGGGTTGAGGCAAGATTAGTTTTCTTGAATTATTGGTGATTGAAAATTTTGAAGACTTTCATTCTTGATTCCATTAATTGAAGTTTGTTCTTCTTTTTGTCTCTTTTCCTCTTTACTTGGTCTTGCTTAGTTTGATTGATCATGCTTGGTTGTGATTGCTGGATTGTTACAATGATGATTAATGAGTAGCTTTCCTTAACTTGGGTGACGGATTAGGAGTTAGGATGGCATAATAAGCTTTTTGTGATCTTGTCTTGCCTTAATTTTCAAGTTATTTAGAGGTCTCATTCTCTACCCACTAAGTGTTCGATGAAATGTCAGAAAGGACATCCCATCCAACATTTGGGGTGAATAACCACACTGAAAGGTGGGTATTCATCCTATGTGGATAGAAGAAGAGAGAACAGGCATTGGGTATGAAAATGACGCAAAGCCTTGTTAGGTGTAAGTTAGTCTTCTTCAAGCTTGACCATCGAGTCCCCATAAAAATAGGTGGGCTTGCAGATGAAGGTTATCTTTATCCTTCGAAAAGAGGTCTGGGCAGCCCTAAACGAATCAATCACCCCCTTACGATCATTCGTGAATTGAGCCAACTTTGGGAACTCATGCCTAGCATACGTAGCCACTAGCGACTAAACCCCCAACCTAAGTCTTTCTCCAATTGAGTTTTTAGTTCACAATATTGACTAGTTTTTATTTCCTTCTCTCTCAAACTTACTGATCGCCTCTCTAGATCCAATCTAACACTAAGTTAGGTAACCTAAGTCTTGCTCTCAATGGATGACACTTCAAGTAAACAACGATAAACCATTCACTGGCGGTATAAATTTTAAAGCTTATTTCCCACCAAATAAGTTTTTGGCACTGTTGCCAGGAATAAGGTTCCTTAGGTATTATAACTCGAAGTGTGGTTGGAGGCTAGGGTTTTTGTTTTTGTTTTTTTAATTGTTACTATTCTTTTTTGAGTTGGCTTACCTCCTTTGGTAGTACTTGTTGTTGCATGCACAGAAGAAGCCAAGGTTCTGATGATTTGGCTCCCTTTGACCTCGAGATTGAAGCTACTTTTTTATGCTTGCCGATGACGTGCAAGCAATCAAGGTAGAGAAGGAAGGCAAACACAAGAAACCATCATGGATCCCGCCACCACCTCATTGAGGGACTTTGCGATGCTGGATCCCAACACCATTCCATCTAGAGTCGTGAGACCTCTCGTTGAGGCATACAATTTTCAGTTCAATCCGGCATTCATCACTTTATTTCAACAAGACCATTTTGGAGGTTACACAATGGAGAACCCCAATACCTACATTGCTTCTTTCTTAGAGAAGTGTGACACGATGAAGATGAATGAGGTCTCTAATAATGCCATCCGGTTGAGGCTATTTCCTTTCTCTTTGAAGGATGAGGCCAAGTCTTGACTTTTGAACTCGAATGATAATTCATTCCCTACTTAGGATGGTCTTTCCAAGGCATTCTTGTGCAAGTATTTCCCTCCGGGGAAGACCGCCAGACTCCAAAATAACATCACCTCCTTCTCTCAAATGGAGGGTGAGTCTCGTTATGAAGCATAGGAGCGGTTCAAAGTGCTCCAATGGGAGTGCCCCCATCATGGCATCCTGATTTGTTGTTAGTGGAAATGTTCTACAATGGTCTTCAACAACCGATGAAGATCTCTATTGATGCAGCGGCTGGAGGTGCTCTTATGGCCAAACCCATTAATGAAGCCAAGCAACTACTTGAAGATATGGCATCAAACAACTACTATTGCGCAGGCGAACGGGGCCAACCCAAAAGAGAAGGAAAGCATGAGATTGATGCGTTTACTATGCTTACAAGCAAGGTTGACGCACTTTTCCAAAAGGTAGATCGACTTCAAACTACTCCTCCCTATGGTGGAGCTCCTAGTACATTTGGGTAAGCAAGTGTTCATGAAATGTGTAGAATTCAAGAGCATAGTGGGAATGAATGTTATCTTAGTCAGTCATTTCAAGACCTCAGCGTTGAACAAGTCAATGCCCTCCACAATTTTCATAATAGACCACAAAATGACTCCTACTCTAATACTTTCAATCCGGGTTGGAGACACTACCCAACCATCTCCTGCAAAAATCTAAGCCCCCTCCTCATCATCCCTCACAAAATCATCATAACCCTCCCGGTTTCCAATACCGTGCTCCTTAAATTCCACCTCCACAATCCCCACCTCAAAAGTCCAACTTGGAGAGCTTAATGAAGAGGTTTATTCAAGTTCAGACTAAGACAAATGAGGCTCTTGGTGAGTTTGTGAGCCAACTTAATTTTAAGTTTGAGAGCATGTCCATACACCAGAAGATAATGGAGACTCAATTAGCCCAAATTGCCCAATAAGTGAACCACTTATCTCTACCTCAAGGGTACCTCCTGAGCCAACCAGAAGCAGACCCCAAGGGGCATATGAATGCCATCACCTTAAGAAGTGGAAAACAACTTGATGATCCAAAAGGACCTCACGGGGAGAAGGGTGAAGGCTTAGTCAAAGACAAGAGCAAGGAAATAGTAGAGGAAAAGGGAGATTTGGTCCCAAAAAGTGAAGAGCAAGACAAGCATAAGGAGACCACAAAGCCTAGGCCAGTTGAGCCTTATAAGCCACTGATTACTTTCCCTCAAAGGCTTGCCAAGGCTAAACTCGAGGCCAAGTTTGGGAAATTTCTAGAGGTACTCAAAAAATTGCAAATCAACATCCCATTCTTGGATGCCATCTCCAAGATGCCTTCTTATGGCAAGTTTATAATGGAGATGCTCTCCAACAAAAGGAAATTTCAAGAAAATGCCACGGTTTCCCTCGCAGAGGAGTGTAGTGTCATCCTCTAAAACAAGCTTCCCCCCAAGCTCAAAGATTTGAGGAGTATCTCCATTCCTTTTGTTGTTGGAAACATCACCATAAGCCGGACATTATGTGACCTAGGAGCAAGTGTGAGTCTTATACCCCATTTAATATACAAGAGGCTCTAAGTGGGTGAACTCAAGCCCACCTGAATATCGATACAACTTACGAATAATTCCGTCTAGTACCCCATTGGAGTCTTGAGGACGTGCTCCTTCATGCTGGGAAATTCTTCATCCCTTGTGACTTCATTGCTATAGAGATGGAGGAGGATGCCCAAATACCTATCATCTTACAGTGCCTTTCCTAGCCATGGCCGGTGCAATGATTGATGTCAAAAATGGGAGGCTATCCCTACAAGTTAGTGAGGAGAGGCTTGAATTCAATCTGTCACAAGCTATAGCTTCCCCCTCTCTAGAGGATGTGTGCTACCGCGTTGATGTGCTTGAAAAGGTAGTACTTGAGGAGATGAGAACTCTTACCCCTCCTTCAGACCCTCTTGAGTTGTGCTTGATTGGCAATTGTGGCAATGGTGTTAACCCTCGTCCGGATGAAGAGAGGGAGGTGTATAAGAGGATCCTCAACTTGGCCCAACCATACCTCCCTAGATAACAAACAAGGGAGGTTCTCAATGCGGAGGTTCGACCCTCCAATGAAGACAAGAAGAGTGCTCCTGAGGTGGAATTGAAACCCCTACCTTCCTATCTAAGGTATGAATTTCTTGGTCCCAGTCGTACATTTCCCGTCATCATTAGTGCTAAGCTCAATGTTGCCCAAATTGATAAATTATTGAGTGTGCGTGAAAAGCATAAAGGTGTCATTGGCTATAGTATTGACGATATCAAAGGGATTAGCCCTTCATTTTGCATGCATCGCATTCTTCTTGATGATGGGCATAGACCTCTAAACAACCTCAATGTCGTTTGAATCCCAATATGCAAGAGGTTGTCAAGAAAGAGGTTGTCAAGGTACTTGATATCGGAATCATCTATCCAATTTCAGATAGTGAATGGGTTAGCCCGGTGCAAGTAGTTTCTAATAAAGGGGATATGATCGTTGTCAAGAATGAAAAGGATGAGCTCATATCTACTAGAATAGTCATGGGATGGCGCATGTGCATTCACTATAGAAAACTCAAGGACGCCACCCGAAAGGACCATTTCCCCCTCCCTTCCTTGACTAAATCTTGGAATGGTTAGCTGGGCATTCTTTTTTTTGTTACTTGGATGGATACTCGGGATTCTTCTAAATCCCTATCCACCCCAGTGACTAAGAGAAAACCACTTTCACATGCCCCTACGGGAATTTTGCATACCGTAGAATGCCATTTTGGGTTTGCAATGCTCTGGCTACCTTTCAAAGGTGTATACTTGCCATTTTCTCCGACTATGAGTATCATAGAGATTTTTATGGATGATTTCTCATTGTGTTTGGACAACTTGGCTAAAGTCCTCCACGAATGCAAAGAAGTCAAGTTGGTCTTAAATTGAAAAAAGTGCCATTTTATGGTACAAGAAGGTGTTGTTTTGGGGCATGTGGTTTCACATAGGGCTATTGAGGTTGATAAAGCGAAGATAGAGGTTATAGAGCACTTGCCACCCCCCACTTGTGTCCAAGGGGTAAGAAGCTTCCTTGGACATGCGGGTTTCTACTGCCGTTTCATCAAGGATTTCTCTAAAACCGCTAAGCCTCTCACTTTTCTTTTGGCCAATGATACCCCATTTGCCTTTACTAATGAGTGTCTTGAAGCATTTCACAGGATTAAAAAGGCCCTCATCACCGCCCTCGTCATCCAATTGCCCGATTGGAGCCGTCCTTTCGAGATTATGTGTGATGCTAGTGATCATGCGGTTGGGGCGATTTTAGGGTAACGAAGAGACAAGAAGCCTTATGTCATCTACTATGCTAGTAAGACACTTGATGAGACTTAACAAAACTACACCACCACCAAGAAGGAGTTGCTTGCAGTGGTATATGAGAAACTTCGACCATATCTCTTGTGCTCCAAGGTCATTGTGTACACCGACCACTCTACCCTTAAGCATCTCCTAAACAAGAAGGATTCCAAGCCTCGTCTTCTTCGGTGGATCCTCCTGCTCCAAGAATTTGCACTCGAAATCCAAGACAAGAAAGGCACCGAGAATGTGGTGGCAGACCATCTCTCTCGCTTACTGATTCCCCTTGGGTATGATGGAAGTATGACTTGCCAATTGATGACTCTTTCCCGGATTACCACTTGCTTGCTTTAGCAACATCAAGTGCTCCTTGGTATGCAGATTTGGTGAACTATTTGGCATGTGGGATCACGCCACCAGACATGAACTCAAATTGAAAGAAGCGGTTTTTCTACGAAGCCAAATCATATTTTTGGTAGGAGCCTTGCTTGTATAAGGCTTGTGGAGATGGGATAATAAGGAGATGTGTGCCCGAGGAGGAGACTAATTCTATCATCTCTCATTATCATCACTTGCCTTGCGGAGGGCATGCAAGCGTTGATAAGACGGCGGCCAAGATCCTCCAAGCCGGTTTTTACTGGCCTTTATTATTCAAGGATGTGCACAAATATGTCCGGGCTTGTGATCGATGCCAATAGACCAGGAATTTATCTAGGCGAAATGAAATGCCCCTCAACTACATTCTTAAAGTCAAAATCCTTGACGCATGGGGGATAAATTTCATGGGACCTTTCTCATATTCCCAGGGTAACAAGTATATCTTAGTCGCCGTCGACTATGTCTCCAAGTGGTGGAGATTGCTAGCCCCACTAATGACTCCCGAGTGGTAGTTCGGCTCTTCAACAAGGTAATCTGCCCTCGTTTTGGGGTCCCCTGGGCCATCATTAGTGATAATGGTTCTCATTTCATTGAGATGAAACTTGAAGCTTTATTGAAAAAGTACGGGGTGCATCACAAGTACGGGTTTGGCTACCACCCTCAAACAAGTGGCCAAGTGGAGATCTCCAACCGAGAAATCAAAGTTATTTCGGGGAAGACTGCTGCACGATCAAGAAAGGATTGGGCCGAGAAGCTCGATGGTGCTTTATGGGCTTACCGTATGAATTTTAAGACTCTTATCGGTACTACACCATTTAGGTTAATCTATGGTAAGCCATATCACCTCCCTGTCGAGTTGGAGCATAAGGCCTATTTGGCCGTTAAGTTTCTTAATTTCGATTTAAAGGCCACCAGGGAAAAGAGGTTACTTCAATTGAATGAACTTGAAGAGATCCGCTTCGATGCTTATGAAAATTCAAGAATTTATAAGGAGAAGATGAAAAGGTGGCATGACAAGCATATCCACCGGAGGGAGTTCAGGGTTAGCGATTTAGTCTTCCTTTTTAACTCAAGGTTGAAGTTATTCCTGGGGAAACTCCGTTTGAGGTGGTCGGGCCCTTTTGAGGTTAAAAAAATTCTTGCCATATGGTGTAATTGAAGTTGGGATGGAAGCCATGGGAACTTCCAAAGTGAATGGATCATGGCTCAAACACTACATCATCGGTAAGCAAATCATCAGGAAGGTCACCTACACCTTTCGATGCCGCTTATTCTTGAGAACCATTCCTGCTCAAGCTCATGACCTCAAACGAGCGCTTTTTGGGAGGCATCCCGAAGGAGCAGTTACCCAAAAATGCAAAAAAATAAAATAAAATTTGAAGTGTTTGATATAGTCCAGGCAACCGGCAGGCCGTCGACTACGCAACGACTGTCACTGGGCCTGCAGGATTTGCAGGAAAATTCCAGGAGCCTACACGACAGGCTGTCGCCTACATGACAGGCCGTCGCCTACTCCCGAGCCCTCCTTTTCTCCCTCTTCCTTTCCTCTTTCTTCATTTCTCCTTCAACCCCCAAACCCCCATGTGACTTTCTCTCTCTAAAACTTCTGCCAAACTCCACCACTACCTCAATCCACCACTCTCCCACTCAAATTTTCACCATTTTTTACTATTTCTTCACTCCTTTCACCTTCTCTTCCTTACTCTTCCATTAAAACACCATCTTTCTCCACCAATCACTTAAATTCTCACCACTCAAACCCTAACCCTAAAATTTTTCACTTTCAAAATCCGGTCACTTGAGGTGCTTTTCGGCCACTCTCTTGCCAGAATTTGCTTCCACTCCCTCCAAGCTTGCATTTGACTACATATTTGCACCATTCCATCACCACTTTCTCTCTTCAAATTTCCACCTCCATTGAAGAGTTCTTAAGCTTGAAGAGAGAGAAAGTCTCATCTTGAGGCCTATTAGCTACATTTTGGTGCCCTCTTGGTTTTGAAGTGCTGTATTTTCAAGTGTTCTCTTCAACCACTTGGATTTCTTGGTTTTGGGTTTCGTTCAACCATGGGCAAGAAGACTACAACTTTCGGGCCTTTATCATCAAGAGCATCCAAGCGTGCTAAAATGGTTGCACCCACCCCTCTGCAAATGTGCCTCCGGTCCAGGCCCAAGTGGGTCGAGGTAATTATCTTACTTCCCCTCACGTTCTTAACTAATATGACACTCAATTTGTTGATCAAGAGCACATTGCTCGTTATGATTTGGTTGCTTGTTGATGAATAACCGAACCTAAGCACATTGACTTTGATTTGTTGGGGAGTCTTAGGTTATTAGACAGTTTGAATGGATTACTTGAGGTTGCAGGTAGGGTGAATCAACCTGTTTATGAACAGTTATGTTGGAAGTTTTTGAGTTCAATCAAAGTCAATTGGAATACCCCGTACCCAAACAAACCCATTCACATTCAATTTTGGTTATTTAATAGGACCTTTGACACATACCTAGCGGAATTCAATCACCGGTTAAGACTCCCACATGGTGGTGTTTGGACCCCCATACATGCCAATTTTAATAAGCAAGAATTTTGGGTCAAAATCACTTGTGATAAGCGTACACAAGTGAAAGACAACTCAGGGAGTTATGTAGCTTATAGTGCTAGTGGCTCTAAGGCCACTTCTATTTGCAACCCCACCCTCTGATATCTTCTCTGCCTCATGGCCAACACTATATTCACTCGATATGAAAGTTAAAACAAAGCTCGACTGAGTAAGGTTTTTTTATTGTGGTGCATTCTTAATGATGAAAGCTTTAACACAGGGGCTTTTATCCTCCATCAGTTGGTCTCACAAGCTTCAGCTCCTAAGTCCCCCATTGCTTGCGGGAGCATCATTTCAGCCATTGCATATGCTTGAGAGTTGGAGCCTCTCATTAGGTGGTTAACTCCGTTGTTCCTAAGGAGGGACTAGATTTAGCCACTACATTAACACAGAGATGTCTAGAATGGAGGGTGGCCAAGTGTTTGTGAACCATCATGTTCGACTCCTTTTTCCCCTTCCAAACCCCATAAAAACCACTTGTTTCGACCTCGCCAATTGGGTAAATGATGATGACATTGATATGGAGATGGATGAGGGTGAGCCTCAAGCCCAAGGAGGGAACATTGGTGCAGTGAAGGGGCTGCCAGAAGTTCCAGAGCCCAAGCTGCACCACTTGAGGAAGAGGGGTATGACCCCCCTTTGAGTAGGACCCATATTGAGCGGCTTCTTCGAGCTTTAATAAAGCCCATTTCTACTAATACATGGATGAACACTTCTCTCGCATTAACTTGAGGCTCTATGCAATTGATGAGTGTCAACAGAAACACGCTCAAGATCAGTAAGAGTTTCTCTGCCGGCAAATGGAGTTTGATCGCCGGCAGCAAAACCTAGAGCACCACGTCTATTATGCATACAAGCACCATAGTTGGCCCTACCCTCCACCCGATTGGAGGCCTAGCGGCGCTCCCCGCCCTTATTGATGGTTTGTAAGTTCCCCGCCTCCCTTTCCTTTTGATTTCCTTATATGATTATACATTAGGGACAATGCATGTCTTAAGCATGGGGGGGTAAGTTAGCAAGCTCATGTTAGGGGGATTACGTGGTGCGAGAGTCATTGATTCTGAAATGGGTTTTTTTTTTCATCATTGGGGACTTTCTTGGGAATTATGATGATTGAGGAGTGATTGGCTAGGTTGAGAGGTGTTCATGCTTGTACATAGTAGTCTACTAGATTAGGTATCCCATTTAGTTGCATTTTAAGAATCATTGCATACTTAGGACTTGCATAAGTAGAGCATGCAGATTCTTTTTTTGCATTGTATATATTTGTTTTCTTTTTCTTGATCTTGAGGAGCAATATCGAGGAGGACGTAATTGGGCTTACAAGGTACACTTCTTACCCTACTCTTCATTCCCTTCTTGTGATCTCTTTTTTGGAAAAAAAATAAAAAATTAAAAACTTTTGGAAAAAAAAAACCTTATATGATGTAAATATATGGTGTAAATGTTGACTAACTAGCTTAGTTGCAAACTTGAGTTGTGGTATTTGCTTTGGTTGATGGAGCATGGTAGTGTGGGCTCCCTCTGGTGATTGTTTTGCCTGGTATGCATGCTTTAGCCCTCAAGACCCTTTTGGCTTGAGTTAGAGATGTCACCGGGGTGACTTGAACTGTGAGCTTTGAGCCTTCATGTGACCACTCATTATTGGTGGTTCTTTCTCTTCTTCTTGTGTGGCTCATCATTGATTGCAATGCTAGAACTTAGCTTTGTCCTCTCTAAAAGCATATTAGGGAATATGCATCATTTGATATGATTGAGGCATTCCTTGTTATTTTACACCACATCGCCTAAAAGCCACCTAATGATGTTGAAACCCCTTTTGCTTACCCACATTAAGCCTTGCCTGTCCTTGTTGTTCACACACTCATTTCACTCTTGGCCTATTTACATTTCCTACCCTCATGCCATAGGGGTTAATGGAGTAACAATTTTCATGATTATAGGGTTTGCTTTTTGAGTTGGAACATCTTTGGGTATATGTTGCGGAAATTTGTGTTGAAAAGGGAAAGAAGGGAAGTCGGAGTATCCTTGAGTAAGTGCCTACCATCAAGTTCCTTGCTTTAAACTTGCTTAAAAAATTTAAAAAAAAAAAGATGAAAACTTTTGAAGTAAAAGTGAAAAAAGAGAACAACAAGCCTTTTAACATGCAAAAAGGGGGAAAAAAAAAAACAAAAAGAGAAAGCTTGTGCAAATAAGACGTTTGTCACGATGATTTGCATTCCAAACCGAATTGGCTCCGTCCTTAAGTGTTCAAAATGGGTTGTAGGTGAGAAGTAATGTTTTACTTCAATCCTTTTATTGTGGAAAGTGTTCTTGCTCCCTAATCCTAAGGCTATTTAGCTCCACTTATTCCAAAAGATCTTCCCTTTTCTCACCCTACCGAAGAACCCCGTTTCAACCCTTCCAAAGCCCTCTCGATAAAAGGGCGTGCGTTTTTGCCCGAGTGATAGAGGATGAGGACCCTTCCAAGCTTATGGTTTTTGTATGATTGATTGAACAATCAGAGTATACATGAACATATTTAAACACTTGGAGGGTAGAGTTCTACTTGACCATAAAGTGAGCCTGCCACGGTCTCTTTTACTGACCATTAGTAAGTGGCCTCCTTTCTATCTTTGAGGATCTCACTTAGTCTTTGTATGCACTATTAGGTGAGGTTCTCCCTTGAGAGTTTCATGTCTATCTTACTCCCTCGCCTCATCTTTGTTACTTCTTAATTATGTGGCTTTGCTTGTTGGTTGGCCTTCATTGCCATGCCTGAGAAGGGAGTTTTAAAGATTGGCTTTCCCATTCACGTGACATCAAGTTAAGCTTGCTTGAGGACAAGCAGAAGCCAAGCACATGGAAAAAAAGGTAATGCGACAGTAAAGATTGGTCACGTGAAGGTCCGAGGGGAGTAAGGGAACAAGAAAAGTGAAAATTCAAGGAACAGGATTGGCGATGGCTGTTCCATATAGTTGACGACCTAGCCATCGCCTACCTGCAGGAAATGCCCACAAACCAGGAGGAGGCGATGGTCGGTTGTTGCGTATGCGACAGGACGTTGCCTGGGCGACTACTGTCACCCTTTCCTAATTTTCAGCCTATAAGTATCCCATTTTACCTAATTTCGGGGTTACACTTAATTTCTCTCCTAAAAAGAACTTTAAACACTTTCTAGGTTTGATTTAGGGTTAAGGGAAGATTAGTTTTCTTGAATTATTGTTGATTGAAGATTTTGAAAACTTCCATTCTCGATTCCATTAATTGAAGTTTGTTCTTCTCTCTCTCTCTTTTCCTCTTTACTTGATTTTGTTTAGTTTGATTGATCATGCTTGGTTGAGATTGTTAGATTGTTACAATGATGATTATTGAGTAGTTTTCCTCAACTTGGGTTAGGGACTAGGAGTTAGGATGGCATAATAAGCTTGGTATTATCTTATCTTGCCTTAATTTTTAAGTTATTTAGGGATCTCATTCTCTACCCACCAAGTGTTGGATGAAATGTCTGAAAGGACATCCCATCCAATACTTTGGGCGAATAACCACACCGAGAGGTGCATATTCGCCCTATGTGGATAAAAGAAGAGAGAACAAGTATTGGGTATGAAAATAACCCATAGCCTTGTTAGGTGCAAGTTGGTCTTCTTTAACCTTGACCTTTGAGTTCCCATGAAAATAGGTAGGCTTGCAGATTAATGTTACCTTTACCCTCCGAAAGGAGGTTTGGGTGGCCCTAAACGAACTAATCACCAGCTTACGATCATTCGTGAATTGAGCCAAGCTTGGGAACTCATGCCTAGCATAAGCAGCCACTAGTGACTAAACCCCCGACCTAAGTCTTTCTTAAATTGAATTTTTAGATCACAATATTGACTAGTTTTTGTTTCCTTCTCTCTCAAACTTACTCATCGCCTCTCTAGATTCAATCTAATACTAAGTTAGGTAACCTAAGTCTTGTTCTCAATAGACGACACCCCAAATACATGGTGATAAACTATTCACTTGTCGTATAATTTTAAAGCTAATTTCCCACCAAACAACTACTAGTCAAACTTGTTCCAACCTTCTTCAATATGCTCTAATTGCTTCAACCTGCTCAAACCTACTAACTGCAAGTCAAACTTGCTCCAACTTGCTCTAATTTTCTTCAACTCACCTAGAAACCTGCTTCAAAACTGCTCCAATCTACTAACTATTAGTCGAACCTACTCCAACTTGCTAAAATTTGCTTTCTACTGGTCAAATCTGCTCAAACTTGTTGTAATATACTCTAATATGCTCCAATATGCTTTCTACTCATCCAATATGCTCATAATGCAGAGACCCCCTAGTATTCACAAAGAATTTATAGAAAAAAAATACTGACAGATACCCTCTATCATGTAGAAATCTTTATTAGGGGGCCATGTTATTAGAGGCTCTGTTTGCCAAACAGCTGTTAGCTGTTAGCTGTTAGCTATTTGGCAAATAGCTGTTAGCTATTTGGCAAATAGCGATTAGCTGTTTGAATTAGCTGTTTGTTGAAAAATTATTTGGTAAAATTAGTTGTTTCTGATAAATTTGTAAGACAAAAAGCTAATTCTTTAAAAAGCTCTTCCAAAAAGGTCATGGAAGCTTTTTTAAATTAGCTTTTTGGGCCTAAAAAGTTATTCTAAAAAGTTCTTTCACTAAACACCCAAATTAGCTTTTTTTACTTGGTCAAACAGCTAATTCTGGTCAGAAAAGCTCTTTTTAACCAAAAAGCTCTTTAAAAAGCTGTTTGCCAAACACCTTTAGAATATATTTAAAAAGTTCCATATTCCATGTCAATTATTTTAAGGGGGACATTTCACTATTCCCATTTTCATCCATCACCATGAATTTTTCAATTTTGCATATTCTACTCCAATCCATAAAAATTTACTTTAGAAAATTTTAATTTTGTGCATGCCATTTTATGTTCATAAATGCTACTCAAAGCCCTCTTTTATCGAATATCAGAGCCACTTAAGCAAAAAATAATTAATATAATTAAGTTAATTAAGCTAATTAATATTTAATGCTTGTATTATTACTTACTTGTCCTACTCTAAATTATTCATATATTGTGCACACTCCTGAGGGATCCATTTCAGTAGCACCGCAATTAAACTATATCACTGATATAGTTTTAGAATTAAAAGCGAAATTAGCAAGAATTAAGATTGAAATTAAGGAGGTAAAAAAAGCAATTGTCTATAATTCATCTTTCCTTAATTAAAGAAGTTAGACATTTATTAGTATTTCATTTCAACATAAATAACTTTTCAAAAACTTAAAAAACAAAATTCATTTCCTTTGCAAGATATAAAAATTGAAAAAGAAGTAGAAAAATCAATTGAAAAATCATTAAAAAAGGAAGAAAAAGAGGATGGATTATAAGTCCTACAATCCAGAGGAGTTACAAATATGTTTGATAAAGAACGAAATCTGGAAGAATTAACAAAATCATGGGTGCAATAGTAGATAAACAAGAAGTGATATATGTTGATAATGAAGAGACAAATGATGTTTAGGCAAAAGAAGAAATATATCAACATTTGAACCCAATTAAACCACATGATCTGGATGCCATTCCTTTAGAATAAATTTGGAAAAAACTAAAGGAAAAAACATTGAAATTGATGCCTGAAAGTAAAATCAATGAAATTGGCGAGGCGCTTAAGATAGACGAATTTGAATCCAATTTAGTTAACAATGTAATTCCGAAATCTAAAGAGTTTGGTGAATCATCTAAAAGAAATACCCATTTTATAAGGCCTAGATATGTTTTAGTAGGACAAATAACCACATTTTTCTTTGGGTTCATCCTAAGAAAATCACATCATTTGAAGAGATTAGTCTTACCCACTAGCCAAATTGGTTACTTCTTAAATATCGATCGAGCTCGTAATAGAGAAGAAATTTTTGATCATTGAAAAAAAGGAGTAAATAGTGTCCCGGACTTGAATACCACATTGGAGTGTTGGAAAATTTTTAAACTATATTGAACATGGTTTTTCTAGCACTGTAATTGATTGGTACAACTCATTAGATGAGGAAGGTAAAAATGTATTAACAATGATGGAAACACCAGCAGCGGTGTTCCAAAAATTATGTAAGAAAATCGAAACTAAATTTATCAGAGTTAAAACTTGATTCCAAAGAAAAGATAAAATTCTAAATAAAGATTAATAACATAGAGCAGCAAAGAAAGATTAATCACATAGAGCTTTGGGATACGAGGTATTTGAAAAATTATGTTATTGAATTTAGTCAATATTGTTACAAAATTAGGCATAATGAAACTAATCTTTGTATGTTTCATGACAAATTACCTTACTTGATAAATTCTATGATCAATGCAAAATACATTACGTGGGTTCAAAAAACTGATGTCAATGATACTCTTGTCATAAGAATCTCTTATTTAAGAAAATATGTTAATGATCAATGTCTCAATCTCCAAAAATAAAAGAAATTGAAGAAACGATTTCTAGCATGTTAGGATGCTTTTCATCAATGGGAAATGAGACTGAGAAGGGAAGAAAAAGAAAATTTTAGTTAAAAAGCAAAGTGGAGAAATATACAAAAGCAAGGATTATACCAAGCCAATTCCCAAAAGGCAAAGACTTTTTAGAAAAGCTGCTTATTGTCCTACAGGGAGAATAGTTGTAAGTTTTGGGCATGTGGAGAAATAGGTCATTATGCAAACGAATGCAAAAATAGGAAGAACAATAAGTTTATTGAAACATTAGATAGTTGAGACTATTTTGAGCTTAGCAAGAAACAAGCACTAGACCTGACCCTGAAAAATAACACGAGAACTATTGAGATAGTAATGGAAGATGTATACGAAGAAAGTGAATATGAAGAAACTAGCCATATAACGGAAATTAGCTCAATTAGTCTTGGCGACCTTCAAGGAGAAGAATTTACAGTAGATAATGAGAATGAAGACGTTAAAAGAGATTGGGACCCTTCTTTATGGAAAGGCATCATCTATAAAAACTCCATCTTTCAATTAAAAAATAAGTACATATATGAAATGATGGAAGGGTTTTAGAGATAAAAGATTGTTAATTTGATGGGGGTGAAGTAAATCTCAACAATTAGGAAAACATCCTTAAGCACAAAAAGGATGGAAAGTATGGGTACATCCATGTTGGAAGTGTTCAAGTTCAAATTACATCATTACAGTATTACGGCATAGATATTAATCTTTATACTTTGCTATTGATATTAGGCTTGCAAAATTTAATAATTAAATTATCGCAAGGATCAAGACTAATTTGTGTAATGGGTTAGTAGGATTCAATTACCGACTTAGATATTATGTAAGACTAAAACACGAATTTGTCAAAAACTTCCTATCCCTTAAGATAAAAACAATTAAGATGGATATGAAGAGTTAAGGCTATTCATTAAGGATATTTTAGAAAACAATCTATAGGTTAGAGAATACTATGGTTCCAAAGACTAAGTTAACAATGATAAAGGCGGAAAAATTTAAAAGTCCTACTCCAAGGCGAAAAATTCAAAGGATAAAATCCAATCTCTAGGAGATAAAAATTAATAGGTCTTGGATATCTATCTTTGTCAATACCATAAAAATCAATAAGAAAAATGTGACAAAAATTAATCAGAATGAAAAAATAACCATTAAACCCCAACTATTAAGGAGTATAAGTATAAGATCAGAATAGGGAGAATGATTTTTGGTAGTTAAAAAGAAGAGCATAAAGAAGATGATACAATTAGTGTAGCCAGTGAAATGAGTTGAATGAGTTTTGAATCCGCAAGCCACAATGTAGATCGAAGTATGAGTTTAGGAAGAAAATTCATTAGGTGCAAAACGAGGACTGTTAGTGAGCTAATTTATGAGGATGAATTAGTCAAAAATATGCTATGAAAATATACTATGAAGTCACCAATACTAATCCTAATAGTATTTATGGCCCAATAATTATATCTTTAAAGGGATATAATAGATATGAGTTATGTGCATACATTGGTAGTGGCTGTTACGCCTGTTTAGGGAAAAGATCTCCATTTCTAGAATTCATGTGGAAAAAAGCAATGAATCCTTCATAAATAAGAATAGCCAATAATAGCATAATGAGCCACAATGAAGTCATACAAGGGTTATGCATAGAAATCGGAGGAATCCAATGCGTTACACTAGTTCTATGGGCTACTGATCAACCTTCTCATGACATGATTATTGCAAATAATTTTCAAAGGTCATATTCTTCATGAACATAGACCATAAGCAAAAAATGGTTACACGCGCAGTTGCTATTGATAAACTAGATAAAGCATACACTCATGAGAAGATTGAGTTTACAAGCAACCAGCGTGGTGAGAAAGTAATATCTGGATAATGTGAAGTAGCATTAATAGTCTCACTATTAGAATGATCTATTAAAAAATAGATTGTTGAACGGAAAGAGTAATTATGCAAGAACTATCCTCTGATAATCCTCACAAATTTTGCGATAAAGATAAGACATGTGCAAAGATTACTTTGCTAAATCCCAACGTTGTTGTCTAACTTAAACAAATGACGTATTATCCAATAATTTAACAAGTATATCAAATAACTTTTGGATAAAGGATTAATAAAAATAGGAAGAGTCCTCAAACTAGTCTTGCTTTCATAGTGAGAAATCATGTTGAAGAAAATAGAGGGACTATTAGACGATAATAAATGGTAAAAAGCTTAATGATAATACTATGTTTGATGCTTATCATATTTCTAACAAAACAGTTTTTTTAAATAGAACTCAAGGAGCCTCTTGGTTCTCGAATGTGGATGGTAAAAGGAGATACTGGAAGATAAAAATGGATGAAGAAAGAATTCCTTTGACTACTTTTAGTTCCCGTCAAGGGCATTTTAAGTGGATAGTGATGTCATTTGGTCTTAAAAATGTGCCTCAAATATTCCGGAGAAGAATGGATAACATTTTCAAAGATCTTAATCACTGTTGCCTAGTTTACATCAATAACATTCTTGTCTTTTTCGAGACCATAAAGCAGCACAAAGTTGACGTTCTAGCTGTCACCCAATGATGCGTTAATCATGGTATTATTCTTGGTAAAAACAATTGCATTTATGCTGAACAAGAAATAGAGTTTTTAGGTCTAGAAATAAAAGTTAGACAAATCATTCTACAAAAGAATATTTTAGAAAAAATTAGAAAATTTTCCGAAGAAGATTGTAAATAGAAAGCAATTAGAAAAGTTTCTTTGACACCTTACCTATGCTTCAGATTTTATTAAAGACTTAGCTAAATTGAGGAAATCATTATAGCAGAAGCTCAAGAAAGAAGTAAGTTAGACATGGACTCCTAGTGATTTGAAGATTCTTTAAAACTTCAATAAAATGTACAAAAATCTTCATGTTCTTAATTTGCCTATCGAAGGACATGATTTAATTAGGAAGATAGGTAAAGTTCTTGCTCAATCAGCTCTCTCTCTCTCTCTCTCTTTCTCTCTCTTTGTTTGTCTGTCTCTCTCTAAGATAACAACTTTTTAGAACCATAGAACATTCACCTACTGCCTTTGAGCGCCACAATGCCACCGGTAGGCTGAACCTCGAGTCGACCAGTGCAGCGTCTCCAGCAAGTGCACCAGTTGGCAGGTCGCCAGCAGCCCGTAGCTTCCTTGCGTGTAATACTCACATTTGATCAGTAGGGTTTGTGATCGGTGGAATTGGCAGAAGTAGCTCCAGTGGGTTTTGATCCAAAACCATTGAGTAATGACAATATCTCCTTGCAATCCTTAGGTGGCGGCCATCGTTGGCCGCCGGCTATGAGACTCATCATCCCTTGTTTTCGGTTCCTCTATTTCAGTTAGTGCTGTAGTGTTAGACTTTGCTTTGGGGTGGTCAAGTTTTCCCCACGGGATGGTTTTTGGGTTCAGTTTGGAGGTCACGAGTTGGTTGGCTGGGTGGTTTTCTTGGTGGGCTTCTTAGATATTTGGGTTAAACTGGAGGTGGGAAGGAGCTTGGGCACTGAGGTGAGGGGCTCGACTGGGATGCTTTTTTGTGGGCACTAGCTAGAGTGTCGTAGGTGTGGGCTTCTTAGGGTGTCAGGGGGCTGGCGGGTGTGGCGGTGTCGGGGTGGTGGTGGGTGTGATTAAGCTTGAGGAGTGTGTGTCTGGGTCAGTTTTGGGTGGATTTTATGTTTTTATTTTTTGATTTATTTAGTTTCAATCTTTTAGTTAGGTTGAATTGTTTTAAGATTCTGTTTTCTGTATTTTGTTTGTTATGTCATTGATTTTATTCCAGTAGCGGGTCTTAAGGGGAGTATTTTCACTTTGATTCAAGTATGTTCTTATTAATTTTAGTGTACTTGCTTTTATTTTATTTGCATATTAATTGTGCATTTTAACTATTTATTTCTATTTGTTTTCCATATTGAGTTTTGGATTTAACTACTGATCTATTTATTCATCTATCTTTTAAAGCCATTCTTACCTTTGTGGTTGTTGGTTTTAGTTTTAATATTAGTATTCAAAATTATTTGTTGTTATATTGCTATTAAGTATCATTATCATTTTACTACTTTTTGGGTCCTTTTATTTTGTTGGACGTTTGGGTATTGGGGCTTAAGTTTTATTTGTTAAGTTTCTAAGGTGTTCGTTTGATTGTCCATTTTATTACATCTAGTACATCCATTGCCTAGGCTTTTGCTACATGCCGGAGTAGTACCTTAGATATTAGTTATTTTTTATTGCCTGATTTTAGTTTGTTTTATTTTTGTTTTAACGTATCTATTTTTTTGATTTGGGTATACCTCTACTGGCACATAATTTAGTAGTTAATGCCTATCATTCCTTTGGGGGGAGGGGTTAGTAGGAGAAGCAAGGTGGATATATTGGATCTAGCATCATGGGATATTGGGACACTTAAAGGCAAGTCTATAGAATTAGTTAAGACTTTAGATAGGCGTAAGATTAATATAGCCTGTATTCAAGAGACTAAGTGAGTGGGTGCTAAAGCAAAGGAAATTGATGCGTGTAAGTTTTGTCATTCAGGCTTTAATAGAACCAGAAATAGAGTGGGCATTTTGGCTAAGAGGGAGTTAGTGGAGCAAGTTATTGAGGTGAGACGTAAGAGTGACTGCATTATATCTATCAAGTTGGTGGTGGGTGCATAAATCATTAATGTATTGTGTGTTTATGTGTTACAAGTAGGGTTAGGGGAAGATATTATGAGGCGTTTTTGGGAGGAATTAGATGAAGTTATCTAGAGTATATCACAGACTAGGAGATTTTTCATTAGGGGAGATTTTAATGGGCATATAGGAAAAGAAAGGGATTGCTGTAAGATGATTGATGGGGGTTTTGGCTTTGGGGACATAAATAGTTGGGGCGTGTCTATTATGGACTTTGCAGTTGTATACGAACTATCAATTGTGAACCCATGTTTCAGGAAAAAAAGAAGAGCACTTGGCGACCTTCAAGAGTGGCAACACTAGGACTCAAATTGACTACTTGTTAACGAAGGTGGACAATAAGAGGTTATGTATGGATTGTAAAGTGATGCTAAGTGAGTGTTTAATGATGCAAGACAAGCGCCTGGTTATGGACGTGGAGTTTAAAAGTTTAAAGAGGAGGAAAAAGAGTGTTGGGGACGTTAGGATCAAAGGGTGGAATCTCACTAGTGACAATGTGACTAAGTTTTCCAAGAAGATTAAGCAGAAGGAAATTGGGAACTAGCAAGCAATGCAGATAAGACGGAGGGAGAGATGATAGATTATATTCAAAGGTCGGCTAAGGATATTTTTAAGAGTCTCTAAAGGGGAAAGTGGGAGAATGCAAGGAGCTTGGTGGCGGAAGGAAGAGGTGAAGGATAAAGTTTGGGCAAAACAAGAGGCATACAAGGCTTTAGCTAATAGCAGTACAGAGGGAGAGAGAAAGCTTAACAAAGTGCGATACAAGATACAAGAAAGATGGTAGAGATATTTCTATGAACTTTTAATGAGAAGAGGTCTGAGATCTCGCATCTAAGTGAGTGGAGGGGTCAAGAGGAGCCATTTTTAATTTTAGGCCTTCCCACCACATCTTAAAGAGGAGATTCAAAAGGCGTTAAAAAAGATGAATGTTGGAAAGACAGTTGGCTAGAATAGTATACCTTTGGAAATTTGGAAATGTTTAGGAGAGATGGGCCTTGAATGGCTTTTAGAACTTTTCAATGTTATATTTAGGACCACAAAGATGCTGCATGAATAGAAGTTTGGTATAGTTATTCCTTTATACAAGAGCAAGGGTGGCATTCAAAACTGTAATAATTCTAGAAGTATAAAATTGCTCAGTTACACAATAAAGTTGTAGGAAAGAGTGATTAAGGGAAGGATGAGGGGAGACATAAGGATCTTAGAGAAGCTGTTGGCTTTACACCAACGAGGTTGACTATAGAAGCTATCACATCGTACATGGGCTCATAAAGTTGTATAGAGATAGAAAAAAAGACCTCTATATGGTGCTTATTGATTTAGAGAAAACTTATGATAGGGTACCTAGGGATGTTCTATGGACATGCTTGGAGACTTCAAGTTATCAAAGATATGTATGAGGTAGTACGAGCAAGAGTTAGGATGTTAGGAGGGGCTAAGAAGACTTCACTATTGATATTGGCCTTTCTCAAGGGTCAGCACTGAGCCCTTTTCTTTTTACTTTAGTTGTGGATAAGCTCAATGGAGGGATTCAAAGTGAGGTACCTTGGTGTATCCTTTTCACTAATGACATAGTTCTTATCGATGAGACTAGGGAGGGGGTTGATACTAAGTTAGAGCTGTGAAGAGATACCTTAGAGGTTAAAGGTTTCAGTTTAAGTAGGTCAAAGATGTAGTAGTTAAAATGTCGATTCACTGCTAAGGAAGGTGGTATTGAAGATGAAGTGACCATTGGAGGCGTGGTTATCCTGAGGATGGAAAAGTTTAAATACTTGGGCTCAACCATTCAAGATAAAGGAGAAATTGACGAGGACATTAGCCACCGTATAAAGGTAGGATGGAAAAAATGGAAAAAATGCATCATAGGTGTTGTGCGATAAGAAGATTCCACTGAAATTGAAGGAGATGGTTTATCGTATGGTTATCAGACCAACCCTATTATGTGGAGAGGAGTGTTGGCCTATCAAGAAGTCTCAAGCCCAGAGGATAAGGGTCACTGAGATGCCGATGATTTATAAGATGTATGGCTAGATGAGATTAGATAGGATGAGAAATATATCGATTAGAGACAAAATAGGAGTGTCATCAATAGATGATAAGATGAGAGAGACTAAACTCATATGGTTTAGTCATATAAGAAGAAAGAGTACAGATGCACCAGTGAGGAGACGTGAAAGGATTATTATGTCAGAGTGTAGAAGAGGCAGAGGCATACCTAGAAAGAATTGGAAAAAAGTGATTAGACACGATTTGAAGGATTTAGGATTGATGGAGCACGTGACTCAAGATAGCAAGTTATGGAAGTCTCGGATTAAGGTTGCATACTTTTCATAGCTTCTTGTATTTCCCTTAGCAGTTTCTACGTAACTTTCATTTACTTCTATTATTGCACTTGTCTCTATTTTATATACTGTCACAACTTACTAATATTTGTCTTTTTTTGGCCATAGTTTTTGTATCAAAAGATTTCCTACGATAAACTTTCTTCCTTAAATCTTTTGTGGGTCTATTAAAACTAGTTGTTTGTAGGTAATGATATTGACAAGAGTAAGGCTAGTCACATTTGGATCTCCTTAGGGCCCACACAAGCGGTATTCACACTGGGAGTAGTTGTTGTTGTTGTTGTAAGAAGATGATTTAATTCTTGAGATAAATGCCAGCAATAAGCACCGAAGTATAGTATTCAAAATCAAAAAAGGAGAAAAGACTGCAGTGGAAGTTTTAATAAAGTAGAAAACAAATATCTCATGATAGAAAAAGAAATCATTGCAGTCATAGGGGGAATTGAAAAGTTCTTAATCTTTTGCCCCAAAACCTTTTCTTATTTGAACTAATTGCAAAGGAATATTTGGTTTTGTGAGAAAGAATTTGGTTTTTGTGAACTAATTGCAAAAATAAATTCCTATGTTCAGGGAAAAGGGTTTAATAACTGTTTTGTGACCTGCATCGACTAATATCATAATTTCCAACAAATTCAATCCCTCTAGGTGACCCTATTATGAAGTCTTGGGAATATGGAATGGTAGCTTACCTTATGAAAATTTCTGATCTGAAGTGCCCATTCTTCTTAAGACTGACTAAGTTTTCAAAGTGTATATTTAAAAAGATTCATTAGATTCTCATATATCCTGATGATCCAAAAAAATTCCCATACAATAGAGGTCAACATATTGATGTACATTACCCAATGATTGAGTACGAAAACGGAAAGCTAAACCAGCCATTTATCTTATTCAATTAATTGATCTAGAAGATTCTGACAATCAACGATGAGAATAACTTTCAAAACGACTGGGAGTAGTTAGTAATTATGCTTTAGCAAGAGCTATTGGTTTTTACAATCATCAAATGTAGGCATTAATGGAATGAGCAAAAATACTAATGTATTACAAGAATGCTACTTTCATTTATCATAATGAGTTTAGTAAATATATAAAGGCAGAAGGAGCTGCTCCAGAAGATGTCTTTGATTATCTCTTTGATGTTAGAGCTGGAAAATTCCTATTAGAAAAAGGGGGAAGGTATATGCATGAATTATTTGAAAAATGGGATCCAAAGCATCTTGAACTTGATAAAGATTTTGATGAATATCTAGATAATAACAGACTTGAAGATATTATTGGAAATGAAGACATGCATAATCTAATATGGATGACTAGTCTTGTCAGCATTGAGTGCTCTAAAAAGTTGTTGCACTATTGCACATTGTCTTGTCAAGTGTCAAGCCAGTAAAATAATATATCTACTATAGCCACATGAAAGCATCTTATAACAGTATGTGTATTGTAGTCATTAGGGCATCCTTTGTAGTCTATCTCCCTTATAAAAGAAGAAGCTGAGCATTGTGAAGGCACATAATCACTTAAATATACTTAAGTAAAAGAAAAGTTGGGTTTCTTCATTTTTATGATCAAGCATCTTTGATGATCTTAGCAGTCTAAGTCCGTCTTCAATCTTTCCATTGTAATATTTCCACCTTCAAGTTTTCAATAAAAGAAGTCTCCTAGTAGGGAGCATTATTCAATTGAATCTTACGTCTTAAATATTATAATTTCTTGATTAAAGTTTTACTATCTTGAAAAATGTGTAAACTTGATTAATGAATACGGTTCGATGTAGGAAACGAAACCAATCTGTACTATATCAGATCTAAGGAACGTGTGGTTAAGATCATCAATCTCTGTAAACTGGAAGTTAGAGAAATGTCAAAGTCCAATGCGGACCAAGTTTAGGTAATGGTCAAAACTCTCAAATTAAACTTTATTATTTTGCTAAGTATGGTGGCCCTCAAAAACTGAAAATATAGTATTATGATATAAATAATAGATTGTGATAACTAGCACCATTAAAGTCATTTCAAGTAGTTAAAATATTTAGAACAAACAAATTTCCTGAAAAAGCCTAAAAAATAGCAAAATTATCAGAAATACCCATTTTGGGCTGAAGTCATAATTTTCGAAAGTTTCGCACCAAGATAATAATAAAAAGTACTAGAAAGTCATTTTTCTCAAACGTCGAAGGACCAAACAATTCATTTTCAAACTTAAGGGGCCAAATAATTCAGACATCAAACCTTTAGATTCCAAATAGTTAATATTTCTTCAATTGTGCACTAGCAATACTATCAAAGAATCCCAAACTAATATGCACAATCGGAACTCACTTACTGTAATTCAAAGAAAGCAACCCCTGCATCGCACGGTTGTAAAAATTAATTTATATTCAAAAAAAAGAAAATAATAATAATAATAATAATAATAATAATAATAATAATAATAATAATAATAATAATAATAATAATAATAATAATAGAAAAAGAAATCTTCTATCATTTTTTACAGTAATAATTGTGTCAATAATACGAACTAACTAGTATTAAACCTGTGCTTTGCATGAGCTTGTTTTAAATTTTATGTCTTTATATTATGGGTTTAATATTTATAATATTCTTAGTTCTCGATTTTGTGTTGAGAAAATATAAATTCAATGCCAACTTGATTTGATTAATTTGTTCATGAGTAGAAAGAAAAAATTGGAAAGAAA
Source organism: Carnegiea gigantea (assembly GCA_029747015.1). Taxonomy (NCBI): domain Eukaryota; kingdom Viridiplantae; phylum Streptophyta; class Magnoliopsida; order Caryophyllales; family Cactaceae; genus Carnegiea; species Carnegiea gigantea. The sequence continues at coordinate 767,768 of JAKOGI010000157.1, read as the reverse complement.
ATATATAAAATGAAAAAGTTTTGGATGGAGATTGCAATAAGAACCAAAAACCAATTGAAAATACATCAGAACAAATGCAAAATACAATTGTAAAACTTGTAGCTAACTATGCAGTATTTGAAAAAGTTATGATAGTAAATAGTAGATACAAACAAAGTAAAAGGCAACACTCAAAAAAAAAAAAATTTCTAATTCTACTATCATCTACTTTCTATTATCATTTGAAATATTCAAGAGAAATGAAGAAAGGAAAGGAAGAAGAAAAGAAAAGAATTAAGAAATTAATCTATTCAACTGTGTAATCCCTTTTTATACTAAATTATCCAATATTTTATCTTTAATTAATGACTTTTAATTTGCTTTATATTTTATTGGTGCAATTTATATGTTATAATACTTGAGTCATTAGGTTTTGGCTAGAATAATTAGTGTTTACAGAATTGTAACTTATAATATACATAACTAAAGAAACAAATCCAAACAAGACTTCATATATGTTATTTGTGTTCTTATCATAGTTTTACATTTATGTGACCATTGTTCAACAAAAAAACAAAATCAAGTTCTAAATGCCTTAAAATAAATATTAAGCTTTAATGTTAAGAACAAATTAACAACACATTTCATACTCAGCTTTAAAACCCAGCTCTAAAACCCAAAAATAAGTAATGCCTTAAAATAAATATCAAGTTTTAATGTCCAAAACAAATTAACAATAAGTTTAATACTCAACTTTAAAACCTGAGAATACACATACATACATACATACATACATACATACACACACACACACACACACACACATATATATATATATATATACACACACGTACGTATGTATGTGTGTGTGTATATATATATATATATATATATATATATATATATATATATATATATATATATATATCTATATATATATATATATATATATATATATATATATTCTTCCTTAATTGGAGTTATATAATTATCCCTCCATAAAGGTAGAATTGTCTTAATATTGATATTTTATATCATTTTTTCAATTTTGATTTCTCTCTCTCTCTCTCTCTCTCTCTCTCTCTCTGGGTTAACAATGATAAGCAAGTACATCTAAGGATTCATGTTTCATAGAAATAGCTTAGATGAGGGAAGACATGAGAAAGCGAAGGGGAAATGCGGGTAGGGGCATTCTCTCATGCCTATAGTAGAATTTGAAGCTATATCTTTTTGTTAGAAAGTAGGCCATCTTTAATTAGATCATCCCTTTTGTTGACCAGTGAGTAACAGTCACACTAATTACTCATAATCACAATTGATTCAACTGTTACAATGGAGATTAATTTTGTATTAATCAGTCAAAATCATCCATTAATTACCTAATTATGTTTGAGGTTGTATGCCACTATAAATAGGGTGTGGATCAAGGGATGAGACATACAACAGCAAAAAGCAAATCATTCCCTAGATCTAATCATCTCTTTGCCTTTTCCTTCACATAACCTAGCCATCTACATTGTGGGTAGCAGTCAGCAGGCACATGATCCGAGTTCAACTTCCACAACAAAGGAAAATTCTTAATACCAATAGTGGTATCAGAGTTAAGTCTATCTAATGCTAACCCTTAAAACTCATGTTTTTGATTATGCTAATGCTAATCTGCTAAATATGAGATGCTTAATGAATTGATAATTTGTGTGATTATTAGACGTATTATTTGTGCAAAAAAAAATGAGTACAAATTCGAATATGCTAGAATTTATATGCATTAGATTAAAATGCTAGATCATAGTAATATGTTTCTGTGTGAAACAAGTTGAATAAAAGATCAAGTTGTTACTATTATCAAATTATGCATAAGTGAATCTCATGATAATCTGTGGAAAATTATATGCCCCTTGAAATCATGTTTTATTTTGATAATGATTCTATATGCATAATCTCTGGTGAAATAAACAACAGAGAAAACCAAGACCCACGCCTCTAACAACTCACAGATTTGGACCAAGAAACCTGAGAAGACCTGATGACCTCTGACCCTCGACTGCCTAGTCTAGACACCCCATGGTCCCAAAAAGGGGTGAAACATACTTTATATCCATCAGCACTGCCAGGAGGGGTAGCACGTGTGAGTCATGCGCCACCGATAAAGGCGACCTTGGTCGTTTTTTTCCTCCAGCTGCCCTTAGCCTCCGCCGATCTACTCATTCCTGGCACAAAACCACAACAAATACACACAAGAAGCTGCACATGTACGTCACGCACCACTGTAAGGGTGGCGCATTGCGTGAGTTAGTGGCGCTAGTCGACTTCTTGGCAGCCGATCTACTCACTGGCGTGGCATATTGGTCAGTTTGGATGGTGGTTGATGTTGTGGGTTTGATTTAGGAGGCGGTAACTGGGCAGTTTCATCCTTTGGGTGGTAGTGCTTACGGTAGTTTTACGAGCCAGCTAAGGTGAATGGTATCGGAGATGACACCGATCTGGGGCCAAGTGGGGTGGTCAAGTCTCAGCTGAGGGGCCGAGTGATGCATGCTGAAACTTGCAAGCTTGGCTTGAACCAAACCTAGCAACTCAACATGGAAGATATGTCCTTAAATAAAGGAAGAATCCACCAACCAATACTGAAGGAGTCACCACCAATCTTCCTAAAGCCAACGCACCAGAAGATCAGATAAAGAGCTCACTCACTAAACACCACCAAATGGATAAAGTCTAGAGAGATTTTGAGAGAGTTTTGTTTGAAGCAGCAAACTGAGGTTTTCATATATCAAAATCTGATGGTTACAAGTGAGAACAAGGCTTTTATACTCAGCCTTAAAACATAAGATCAACGGCTATAACTGAAACCATCCTCAAACAAAAAAATAGCCTAAAACAGCAACTAGGACTGATTTGTAACAATTAATTGCATTGCTAATCTCTATTACAGAGGTATCAAGCCATTGGAGTATCCAAGTACTGTTAATGATGGCTTAGGAGGTGATTTGTAGCTGCTTACTAGCAGGCTGGTCAGCAAAGTACAGCACCCTGAAATCCATTAGATTAAAGGGTATTTCTTGAATGTTTGGGCTGGTTAAAAACAAATGATGCTTGATTGAATTCTGTAACTTTAGGGTTTTACTTGATAGATATTTAGACACATTTTTAAGCCCGCAAACATGCCAAAGCAAGCTACTAAGTTGGAGGCAAAATATTCCCTTTGAAACTGCTGCTGCTAATCTGCTGCCACTGCTGATTGTTTCCAGCAAAAGTCAAGCAACCTTTATTATTTAGTAGCTGATCATGTGCTAATAAATGATCTAGGTTACTATCCAAAATGGGACTGATACTCCTTAGCGAAAAATGAATCACCATAAGCTATTGGAACAACCATAAATGCACTGAACCTCAGGTGATTCTTATTGAACTTTTCTGAACTAAGGCTATTAGCTAGCCTCAAAATGGCCTGAACAAGTTTATAAGAGTGCTAAGGTGTCCAAAAAAGCAAGGACATCCCTATGCAAGCATCAAAATTGCATTGCTTGCCCTTATAGAACTGATTGGTAGGGTGTTAAGTAAGCAAGCTCTTGCTATGCTCAAATTGAGGGCCATGATCTGGACTTTGATCTGCATCATCCTCCTCTCCTTTGAAAGGATTTGCCCTCAAATCCCCATAATCAATATCATCTTCCACATAGGGACTAAGGTCCCCTACATTAAAGGTGGTAGAGACAGCCATATCCCCAGGTAGCTCCAACTTATATGCATTAGTCCCCATCTTGGCTAGGACCTTGAAAGGTCCATCTCCTCTAGCCATTAGCTTGCTTTTTCTCCTCGTGGGGAACCTTTCCTTTCTAAGGTGGAGCCAAACAAGATCTCCAAGCTAGTACTCAACTCTTTTTCTGTTCTTGTTGGCCTTGGATTTGTAGGCCTCATTGACCTTCTTAATATGAGCTCTAATCTGCTCATGTAGCCTTTTTATCTCCTTAGCCCTTTTTTCAGCTTCAAAACTAACTTTCCAATCTGTTGGCAGTGAGATAAGGTAAATTGGAGTAAGGGGGTTGATCCCATACAGTGCCTCAAATGGAGAACACCCATTAGCTTTGGCAGGTGTTCTATTATATGCAAACTCAACATGTGAGAGATTAAGATCCCACTCTCTAAGGTTTTTCTAGACCAATGTTCTAAAGAAGGTAGATAGGGTCCTGTTAGTGACTCAGTTTGGCCATCTGTTTGGGGATGGCAGGTGGTGCTATAAAGCAGCTTGGCTCCCAACAGATGCCAAAGGCTCCTCTAAAAGTGAGACAGGAATTTGGTGTCCCTATCACTCACAATGGTCCTTGGTACTCTATGTAGCTTGGTTATTTCTTTAAAATACAAGTTAGCAACATGGGATGTATCATCAGCTTTGTGACAGGCTACAAAGTGAGCCATTTTGAAAAACTTATCAACAACCACTATCATTGAATGTTTACCCCTCTGGGTTCTAGGCATGGCCAATATGAAATCCATACTGACATCCTCCCATGGCCTTAAAGGGACTGGAAGTGGGGTGTAAAGGCCTTGATGGAATTGGGTTTTGGCTTTGTGGTAGATAGAGCATTTTGATACAACCTTATGAACATCTTCCCCCATTTTAGGCCAAAAGAGGTGCTCCCTGAGGATATCCCGGGTCTTGTTTAAACCAAAGTGGCCAGCAATGGATCCCCTATGGGCTTCCCTAATTAGTAATTCCCTCGGGGGAAAAGGCTAGAATACACAATTTATTCCCTTTAAATAGAAATCCTTCTTGCATTACATATGGTCCTTGACCTGGAGTATCTTTCACGAAGTCTTGAAATGATGGATCTTTTGGGTAGTAGGCTTGCATGGCTTACAACCCCAAGAGTTTTGCTCCCAAAACTGAGATAAGAGCACACCTCTTAGAAAGGGCACCAACTACCACATTTTCAGTGCCCTTCTTATGCTTGGTGGAGAAGGTAAAAGCTTGCAGAAACTCAACCCACTTAGCATGTCTGGCATTGAGCTTGGGCTTGTCATTGAGGAACTTGAGTGCTTGATGATCTGAGTGAAGAACAAAGGCCTTAGGCTTCAAGTAGTGACTCCAGTGACTCAAAGCTCTCACTATTTTATAAAACTCCTTGTCATGTATTAAAAATTGAGTTTTGGACCATTAAGCTTCTCACTAAAGTATGCTAGAGGTCTTCTGAGTTGAGTCAGCACAGCTCTAATGCCCACTCCACTAGCATCACATTCTACCTCAAATAATTCTTCAAAATTTGGTAAGGCTAGAATAGGTGCCTCACGTAACCTCTGCTTGATGGTCTCAAAGGCCTTTTGAGCTATTGGAGACTAAGTGAAACTCCCCTTCTTCATGTATTCTTTGAGTAGAGCCATGATAGAGCTGAAATCCTTAATAAATCTTCTGTAGAAGGAAGCTAGGCTATGAAAGCTTCTCACTACCGTGACTGAGGTTAGAACTGGCTAGTATCTGATTGCCTCTACCTTGGTCTCATCTACTTGGATGCCATCACAGGGGACCACATATCCAAGGAAAATAACCCTTGGAATAAAGAACTCACACTTTTCAAGCTTCCCATAGAATTTCTAATATTGAAGGGCAGAAAAGACTTACTTCAAAAGCTGTATGTGATCTTGTTCTGTCTTGCTGTACATAAGAATATCATCAAAATATTCTACCATAAAGAAACCAATGTAGGGCCTGAGGACCTTATTCACCATCCTTATGAAGGTACTGGGGGCATTGGATAGCCCAAATGGCATAACAAGCCATTCATAAAGCCCTTGCTTGGTTTTGAAAGCAGTCTTTCACTCATCTCCCTTCCTCATTCTAACCTGGTGATAACCACTTCTTAAATCTATCTTGGAGAAGATTTTGGAACCATGAAGCTCATCTAGCATGTCATCAAGCCTAAAAATAGGGTACCTATACTTGACTGTAATGTTGTTGATGGCTTTGATGTCAACACACATTCTCTAACTACCATCCTTCTTGGGCACTAAAAGGGCTAGAACTAAGCATGGACTCATGCTCTCCCTCACATATCCTCCATCAATCAAGTCCTAAACATGTCTCTGTAATTATTTGGTCTCAGTTAGGTTGCATCTGTAGGCAGGTTTGTTGGGCAGAAGGGCTCCAGGAATCAAGTTTATCTGGTGTTCAATACCCCTCTTGAGAGGAAGGTTAGGGGGCAGGTCTTGAGGAAAGGCACCCTCAAATTCCTGTAGTAAGGGCTAAACTCACCAAGGATCAAAGTTGGGCTCTGATACTAGATGATGTAAGCTGAAACTTGCAAGCTTGGCATAAACCAAACCTCGTAACTCAATATGGAAGATATTTCATACAATAAAGGAAGAATCCACTAACCAAGACTGAAGGAGTCACCATCAATCTTCCTAAAGCCAATGCACTACAAGATTAGATAAAGAGCTCACTCACTAAACACCACCAAATGGATAAAGTTTAGAGAGATTTTAAGAGAGTTTTGTTTGAACCAGCAAATTAAGGTTTTCATATATCATAATATAATGGTTATAAGTGAAACAAGGCTTTTATACTCAGCCTTAAATGCAAGATCAACGGAAATAACTAAACATATCCTAAAATAAGAAAGCAAAATCAGTTTGAATCAAAAACAGCCTAAAATAGCAACTAGGACTGATCTATGACACCTAATTGCATTGTTAATCTCCATTACTGAGGTGTCAAGCCATTGGAGCATCCAAGTACTACTAATGATGGCTTAGGAGGTGATTTGCAGTTGCTTACATCGAGCTTAGGCAAGCTAGTCAGCAAAGTACAGCACCCTGAAATCCATTGAATCAAAGGGTATTTCTTGAATGTTTGTGCTAGTTAAAAACAGATGCTATATGATTGGATTTTATAACTTTAGGGCCTCACTTAATAAATATTTAGACACATTTGTAATCCCTCAGACATGCTAAAACAAGCTGCTAAGTTGGAGGCAAAATATTCCCTTTGCTGCTGATCTGCTACTACTGCTGACTGTTTCCAGTGAAAGTCAAGCAACCTTTATCATTTAGTAGCTGATCATGTGCTAATAAGTGGGGTAGGTTACAATCTAAATAGGATTGATACTCCTTGGTAAAAAATGAATTACCAATAGCTGTTGGAATAACCACAAATATACTAAATCTCAGGTGATCCTTATTGAACTATTCAGAACTAAGGCTATTAGCTACCCTCAAAATGACCTGAACAAGTTTGTATGAGTACTAAGGTGTCCAGCAAAGCAAGGATCTCCCTATACAAGCATCAAAATTGCATCACTTGCCCTCACAGAATTGATTAATGAGGTGATAAGTGAGCAAGCTCTTACCATGGTCAAATTGCGGGCCATGATCTGGACTTTGATCTGTATCACTGAGACAGGTCAAGGTTAGAGAGGAGAGCGAGACCCATCGGGGGCTAGAGAAAGCATGAAATTTCTGATTGGGGGGAGAGAGAGAGAGAGAGAGAGAGAGAGAGAGAGAGAGAGAGAGAGAGGAAGAAGCCAGAGAGTTCTAGGCTTGGGAGACTAAGCCGAGAGAGATTGAAAATAGGGGAGAGGGGTCTCGGGTTTTAGTAGGGATTTTATCCCCGAACCTTTTTTTCATCTTTATATATTTGTCCAAATAAAAAATTTATCAAGGTTAAAATTTTATTAAGGTTATTTAGGCATGTTATTATTTGGGCCTATTAATTATTTATAATTTAATTTTAAAAGTAAATATGTACAAGTATAAGTTGTTGCGTATAGTTAATTCTTGAGATGAATTATAATTTCGAATTAGTTTCGATTGCATGAACTTGTTAGTACAACATTAATATGTTTAATGTAAAAAATATTTATTATCACACGCTTATGAGTCATGTAAATTCATTTCATATATCAAATAACCTGATAAGTGATTTATCATTCAGGTAATATGAATTACTTTCATGTACATATGTATAAGTTTTAGTATATAATTAAAATGTAAATTAGTAATACATGGATTAAATAAATATCTATGTGATGTTTTAAATAAATGTTAATTTGTTTAACATTTTGATCGTGGTCCATATGAATGAGTTTTTATGGAAATGTGTTAATTAAATTATTTAAATTTCTAGTTCATGATTATGTGAGATGATTATGAGCATAGCAAAATTTTTGATCATATGATATAAATGATGAAATTTTAATAATTTAATTGCTTCAGAGATATGTGCCTTACGTCCATCTTTTAATACTTGTAGATATGGTAACAAACAATGCAATGGTTGGTGAATTGTCCACTAGTTAGAAGTTAGATGGTTCTAACTATGACATGTGAAAACGGAACATTCGGTATCTTCTGAATGAAAAAGACTTATTGAAACACTTGACGGTAGCCAAGTTTCCACCATCAGACAACAACAAAGATGGCAAGCCTATTGATACTACTACTGTTCAGTATCAAGATAGCTTGCGAGCCTACCAAGACTAGTCCAAGAATACTCAGCAGGCATGTTTTACCATGTTGTACTACATGCACGATGACCTAATTAGAGAGTTTGAGGTGTGTCCCATGGCTAAGGATATGTGAGACCAACTCAAACTCCATTTTGGACCGACATCCGAAATAAGACTTTGCACCTTACAATTGAAATGGATGCAATACAAAATGGATTCTACTCGTACCATGGCCGAGCATTTACAAATCATGAGTGCCATGATCCGTGGTCTCAAGACTGCTGGTAAAGAAATTTCTAGGGGGCAAGTCCTGAATGTGATTTGATATCTATGATGAACCTGAGTATTGGGGTAATGTGAAGTTGGTCTTGACTCATTTTGAGCATTTAAAGACCTTCACCGAAGTCCAAAGCCACCTCAAAATAAAGAAGGAATGTCTGAAAATGTTTGGTACTCCTAGTGTGGCTCTTGTTGCCAAAGGAAATAGGCCCAGGAGCAATAAGGGAAACGAGGTAGGCAGATTAAGAAAGGTTCTCGCCCCCCTCAAAGAGGTGGGCCAAAGGCTAGGATTGCCAAGAAACAAACGACTAAAGGCAATGGAGAGAAAAACATAGCAAGTGTGAAGTGCTATAATTGTGGCAAGAAAGGTCATTATGCTCGGGATTGTCCAGAGCCTCAAAAGGTACCTTTCTTCACTTATTCTCCTTAATTGTATGTATGTTCCCATGCGTTAGTTGCTAATCCTTTTCCTAATTAGATTGTAGATATGCGAATAAGCAAACATATAGTTTGGGATTGAGTTGGCTTTATGGACTTTCATTGCAACCAGGTGGGTTCACAATACGTTATGCTAGGAAACAGCCGTGAAGAAGATGTTCTATGTATTGGAACGTTGCCAGTTCACATTGCATGGAGGGATAAATTGCTCCTTTTCGATACTCTCCACGCACTTAGCGTGCGAGTTTGCCTTTTGTCTTTAGTTTCTTTAGTGAAGTTTGGTTTTGGTTTCAGTTCTTGTTCTGATGGTTTGAGCATTTTGTATGGTTATAATGTGTTTGGCTACGCTACTTTAAGAAACGACTTTCTTATATTAGATTTGGATAATTGTTATAATAATTCTTCTTCCGTCTTTGTCTCATATTTTGATTTCAATTCTAAATCAATTAAGTGGCATGCTAGACTTAGTCATACTGGCCAAGATAGGATAAGTAGGCTAGCTAAAGAAGGTCTTTAAAACTAACTTGCTTAGGCTAGGTTGCCTAGATGTGAGTCATGTCTAGCTGGTTGGGCGACCGCAAAGCCTTTCGGTAAGGCTTCAAGCCTTTAGAGCTCATTCCCTTCTGTGACGACCTAAAAATTCTATTACATTTTATTGTTAATATTCAGCCTAATTAATGCAGTGAAGGTCAGCCTAACAGGCACCACTGCCGTATTTCGTAACCAAATACAAGGCAAAAAGGAAATTAATTGAATTAAAGAAAAGTATAAACCAAGTCAAGGGTCAAAATCAAGAGTCAACTTGGTCTACTACAATTCCAACATTATTCAATGCAATAAAATTTAAAACTAAACATCCATGCAGCCTCGCTCACATCCCATTCCTATGCAACATGCTAGTACCTGAAAACAAAACATTTCAAAAAGTGAAACGAAGCTCAATAATGTCATCCTCTAACTATAAAACACCTACTTAAATTCATTTCAAACATTTAGGGGTCAGAGGGAAATACTCGAACAGTTCGAATAAACTGATTCCCAACATGTTCAAGATCTTTAATTTCAAACAATAACCATTATTCAAAAGTCACAGCAAGTAAATTATCCTTGGCGAGCAGCCCTACCAAAGGATCTCATGGCCTTCTACCGAACAACCATATGGGTTACCAGAACCCATCTTGGCATACGTCCATCTACAATGACACATACTCGAATACCGCATGCTATAACCCAGGGAGACTAAATCGTCTTAATATCAAGGTGAACCTACCCTGATCTCAGGAGGCATCCTCCTGCAAACAAGCCTTAGTCTTTCTCTTTTGGATTTAATATATTATAAACAATTCTATTTTGCTTCCCAAAAGCCCAACCCACCTCAAACAATCTTCTATTAATTTAACAAAACTACTTAAAATATGAACTGCTCAAGTAAAACATACAATTACAACATGATGTTCCACATACAGAAACTCATAAAATTTCAAGTTGCAGCTCATGTTTTACACATGAGGTCTCCTTGGCATATAATGTTAAATAACTATTCATAAACGTCCAAATTCATTTCAAGGAGCAACCAAAGGGAGTTAGGGCATAGACATTACCTCAAAAAAGCATAAGTACTTAGCTTGAGCTTGAACTAGAGTTTTGGGTCTAAACGATAAAATAAAACGTCACAATATAGACTAACTTAAGCAAGTTCTTACACCCAAAGATCTATATCTTCCAACTCAAAAGTCAAGTAAGCTCTTCATGGCCTCTTCACTAACATTACCGCCGCAAAGACTGATTCTTCAGCACTTAAGCAAATTTTAAAAGTTCACTTATTAATTAAAAGCTAATGTTGAGATTTAATCCAATTAGAGACGATGAGAAGTTTCTGGTTAGTTTTTGACCTAACTTGCAGGAGCTATAATTTTGTATAGAATCATCATATTGAAGTGTATGAATATAATCTTGAAAGGCCTTTCTATGTACTACCAGTTTCCTTTTATGAGATGTCACAAATTATCACAAGAAGTATCTCAAAAACCCATGTTTTTCAACCTAGTCAGTTTTACGTCAGAATTGCGCAGTCCTAGAAGAAAATTCAGTTCTCCCTCGTTTTAGATCCAAAACCTCTTGATTTTATTTCCAAAGTTTCAAAAGAAAGCATTTAGGAGGGAGATAAAATCTGAATATTTTTTGATCAAATTAAAATTGATACTTTCTTCATTAACACCTTGGGTTGCTCAACCATGAAAAATTGGATTGGGTTAGAAGTAAAGAATTTCAGGCTTGATCCAAAATTCTAACCCAACAAGGCCCAAACTAAGTTATTACCTATGCGCTCAAGCCACTTACCGTAACTTTTCAAAGTTAATAAAACCAGCTCACTTGATCATTCTTCATGAATTATAAATATAAGTTTTCAGGGTTTTACATTCTACCCTCTTGAAAGAAGTTTTGTCCTCAAAACTCTATAACTAACGCCATCCAAAAAGCATATAAATTTCTAAGGGTTTTACATCTTACCCCTCCTAAAGAAGTTTCATCCCTGGAACTTACTCATACCTAATTGTGTGAACAGATAAGGTATTTAGATCGCATTCCCTCTTCAAGCTCCCATGTTGCCTCAGTCGTGGTGTGGTTAGCCTAGAAGACTTTCACAAGTGGAACTACTTTGTTGCAAAGCTACTTCTTCCGATGACCCAAAATCTCTATTGGTTGCTCCTCATAAGTTAAGTCTTCTCTAAGCTGTAGGGTTCCGGCTCGATCACATGGGTAGGGTCGGGAATGTACTTACGTAGTTGAGAAATGTGAAATACATTGTGAACCCTTGAAAGTTCTTCTGGCAATTGTAGCCGATATGCTACTTCCCCAATGCACTCAATGATGGAGTAAGGGCTCATATACCTCAAGGTGACCTTGCCCAATTTCCCAAACTGCATAACACCCTTTGTGGGTGAGATATAAGAAGACTTAGTCTCCTACCTCGAACTCCAAGGGTCTTCACTGCTTGTCCGCGTAGCTCTTCTGGTGAGAATGGGCTGCCTTCATCTTTTCTTGGATTACTCGTATCTTTTTGTGTGGTGGCATGAATGAGTTTAGGTCCAATAGTGAGTGCCTCCTCAATCTCTTGCCAGCACAAGGGTGTTCGACACCTTTTACCATACAAAGCTTCAAATAGGGACATTCCTATGCTGGAGTGATAATTGCTGTTGCATAAGAACTCGATTAGTGTGAATTGCTTGTCCCATGCCTTCTTGAAATCTAGAATGTAGGCTTGCAGCATATCCTCTAGCATCTGGATGGTATGCTCAGTTTGTCCATCCGTTTGTCCATCCATAGTAGGGTGAAAAGTCGTGCTAAAGTTTAGGTTGGTCCTGAATGCCTCTTGTAGTTTCTACCAAAATTCCACTTGAAACGTCGTGTCTCGATCCGAAAATATAGAACTAGGAACCCTATGTAAGCAAACAATTTCATTTAGGTAGGCACAAGTGAGTTGATCTAGGGTCCAGGTGTTTGCTATCGCTATGAAGTGTGCAGACTTCGTCAACCTATCAACAATTACCCAGATGGCGTTGTTGTTACTGCTTGTTTTTGATAACCCCATCACAAAATTAATAGAAAATAAAGTTCTATTTTCACTCCGGGACCTCAAAGGGTTGTAAGAGTCATGCAGGGCACTGACGCTCTGCTTTCACCCGTTGGCATGTAAGGCACTTAGATATATAATCTGTTACTTCTTGCTTCATATTGCTCCACCATAAGGTTTGCTTGAGGTCCTTGTATAGTTTATTCCCACCAGTATGCACCGAATGTGGAGTATTGTGACCCTCATCTAGAATCTTTCCTTTAAGCAAATCCACTACAGGGACACATACTCGATTATGAAACCTTAAAGTCGCATCCATATGGATCATAAACCCTGGTGCTTTGCCTTCTAGCACCTCAATCTTTATCCTTACTAGCTGTAGATTGATTTCTTGGGCGGTTCGAATCTTTTTAGTGAGTGTAGGTCGCACGTCCATTACACACAACATAGATTTCCCCTTTCTTGCAGCAACATTGATTTCTAACCTTTTAAACTCTTCACACAACTCTGTTAGTATGGAGAGTAGGTGGTTGGGGGTAGGGTAAGGTCTACGGCTTAAGGCATCAGCCACTACATTCACTTTCCTAGGCAGGTATTGGAAGTGTACGTCATAATCCTTGAGAAACTCTACCACCTTTTCTGTCTTAAGTTCAAGTCCATATGAGAGAATAGGTACTTGAGACTTTAATGGTCGGTGAAGATCTTGCAGTGCACTCCATACACGTAGTGCCTCTAGATTTTAAGGGCAAAGACAACTACTGTTAATTCCAGGTCATAGGTTGGATAAGTCTTCTCGTTGGTCTTCAGTTGTCGAGATACATATGCTATAACCCGTCCATCTTGCATTAGTACACACCCAAAACCATTAAGGGATGTATCACTGTATACCACAAGCCCTTTAGCCCAAGATGGTAGGTCCAATATAGGTGCAGATATGAGTCTTTTCTTAAGTTCGTGGAACGCATGCTCACATTTTTGTGTCCACTCATACTTCACCATCTTTCGGGTCAGATTAGTGAGGGATGTTGCTATCTTCGAAAAATCTTGAACAAATCTCCGATAGTACTTTGCCAGCCCTAGGAAACTTCATGCCTCTATAGTATTTTTTTTGGTGTTGGCCAATCGGTAACTGCCTCTATCTTTTGTGGGTCTATAGATACTCTCTTCTTTGACACTATATGACCCAAGAAAGCCACTGCCCCTAACCAAAACTCACACTTCTTCAAGTTAGCATAAAGTTCATTTTTCCTTAGTGCCTCAAGGATGGTGCTTAAATATTGGGCATACTCCTCTGTAGTTTTTGAATACACCAGTACATCATCAATGAACACTGCTACGAACTGGTCTGAGTATGCCTTAAAGACCAGATTCATTAGATGCATAAAGGTTGCTGGTGCATTGGTGAGTCCAAAGGGATTCACCATAAATTCAAAGCGCCCATATCGGGTACGGAAGATAGTTTTTGGAATATTCTTTTCTTAGATGCGAAGTTGGTGATAGCAAGACCTAAGGTCTATCTTAGGAGAATGTCACAGCTCCCCGTAGCTAATCAAAAAGGTCATCAATCCAAGGTAGTGGGTAGCGGTTTTTAAAGGTGATTTTGCTCAACTTCCTGTAGTCTATGCACAACTATAAGCTTCCATCCTTCTTCTTTACGAATAGTATTGGTGCTCCCTAAGGTGAGATACTCGACCTAATATACTCCTTTTTCTAAGAGTTCTTCAAGCTGAGTCTTCAGTTCTTTAAGCTCCGCTGGGGCCATCCTATATGGGGCCTTAGAAATTAGAATAGCTCTTAGGACTAAGTCAATACAGAAATTCACTTCCCTAAGTGGGGGCATGTTAGGGATTTCTTCGGGGAACACATCTGGATATTCACACACTATCTATATATTCTCTATTAACTGCTCACTTGCTACTGAGTCAACCACATTGCATAAGTAGCCATCACATCCTACTTTTGAGAGTTTGTATGCTTCCAAGACAGAGATCAATCTAACCCCTAGCTTTAGGTTGGCTCCTTTAAGCACTAACTGATCCCCACCAAGGCCCCTCAAGGTCACCTTCGGTTTTAGACAGTCTATTTGAGCATGATATTTTGATAGCCAATCCATACCCAAAATCACATTAAAATCGATCAAGTCAAAGTGATGTACAATAATACTGGGTGCAACAAAAGATTGGCTAGCCCTAGAATCAAATAGCACAGTTACTAGGTAAGATTGAATAGAAAAGGTACCCGTAACCACATCAGGAGCGTCCTCTGTCTCGTCCTTCTTCATCACATACACCCTGCCTCCCATGTTACAGAGCAGTGGGTTGGGTGATTGTTACTGGCCCTTTTGAGGTGGTCGCGTGGGGTTCGGCTAATATCATGGGGTTCTCTCTCGGCCCTAGTTGAAAGGTTGTGCTCCACCTCGGTTGTCCGATCTTTCTTGATTAGTTATCAGTGGTGTGAAAAGCAATCCCTCACATGGTACTGCTGACTCCTACATCTAAAGTATCCACCCCTTCTTTGAGGGGTTCTATAGTGTTGGGCATAATGTCCAGACTTCTCGCATGCTTGACATATCACGCCTTGATGGTACCCTCCTGTCTGGCTGCCTTGTATGCCCTCCTGCTGTGGTCTCTTGTGCTGGGGCTGCTGATTCCGATAGTCTTGTGGCCTCGCTTTTCTCTTGTCCCCTTACTTGTTGAAGAAACCCTCCCTTTCATTATGAGCTCGTTGCACGTTGATAGCAGTGTCATACATCTCTTGATAAGAGCTGTATGGACGTATAGATATTGCTACCTTCAACTTATAGTTCAACCCGAACTCGAATCGGTTCATCTTGAGAGTTTCATTCGCCACATAGGCTGGGGTAAAGGGGGACAACTCCATGAACTTGGAAGCATATTGGACAACACTCATCCTCCCCTACTCTAATTTGAGGAACTCATTCTCCTTTGCCTTCTGAAGGGATATAGGCTAGAAACGGTTCTTTATGAGCCCCTTGAACTATGTCTACCTGAATCCGGGCTCATTTTGCTTCTCCCTCACCGTGATCCATTATAAGTCTGCTTCCTCTTTTAGATAGAACCTAGCGAATCCTGCTCTCAAAGTATTTGGGTACCAGAGAGCATCAAATAGCTTCTCGATGTCATATACCCATTCCTCAAAAGCTTACAGGTCAGCTTCCCATCATAGGTGGGTGGATCATGGTTGGTTAGCTTGTTGAATGGGCTAGGGCTATCGTCTTCATCTTTGTTTTCCCTCCCCTCGCTTACCTTGCATAGCTGCTTGCCCTACTTCTCTAATAGCTCGATGAGTATTAGGTTGGTCAGATCAGCCCTACTAGGTGTAGGGTTTTCCCCCATAGCACTAGTAGAGGTGCCCCTATTTCCAAGACAAAGGGCCTCCAATTGCTTTTTAGGTCAGCGATTAACACGTTTCCTTGGTAGTAAGATTCGCCGTCATTGTCAGACATCCTGGGGGAAACAGCTTTAGACTTCCATTCTAATGGTAGGATATGATTTGGTTCCAACTAAATAATTCTTTAATATTATATAAGAATATAACCAGCATGCTTTAGCATCTTACATGGACCTAACTGCCCCTACTTGCAACGTACCACAATACTTGGTCTTGGGCTTATAAACCTATACATATTGAAAACAAAATTAAATATGTAACACACATTGAATCGTATGGTTAAATCACGTATGCAAAATTACATATGTAGTCAAGCAACTCAATGTCTTCCATTTATGTATGAATTCGAATTTCATTCAGTACTCATCCAAGCTTATAAAAAGAATAAATAAAGTCTAAACTAACACTTATAACACTATTGAGGTTCAAACCCAAGTCTTCCCCTACAATGAGGTTATTAAGGAAACACATCACACAAAATCAGCAAATAGTTCCAGCTAAATTACTAGTCAAAATCCTACCATAATGTTCTAACAGGTCCTACTGTGCTTCCTCCGATCATTGGAGTTCAAGGAGGGCCCAGAAGATTTTGAGGCTGGTTCTATTACAATTCCCTCTTCCTTAAACTCTTCTTCCTCAGGCTCTTCTTCTGGGTCCCTTCCGGGTCTTCCTCAGGGTCTACCTTAGGGTCTTCTTTAGAGTCTCCATCAGAGTCTTCCTCCTCCTCTATAGGCTCATTCCCCTCTACAGTCTCTTCCTCCCCAAAGGATTTGGGTTTTGTGATAGTGGAACTATCAACATCATCCTCAACTGGTGGTGGTAGGGTATCATCGTAGGTTGCAGGGGTAGGGGGCTCATCGTATGGGCCTACATCATGTAACCATGCAACTAGCTCTGGTAGTGCCACTGTGGGTCACCTCAAAGGGTTAATAGAAAAAAGAGGGTTTGGGTCTCTCCAAATCTTAGGCAGCTATTTGCACCTAGTCTAGGGACCTATGTATGACCTCTTAAACCCATAAAAAGTCATCAGCTATGCTATCTTCAGGTTTCGTTCCTACTCTCTGGTGGAAACATCGATGCCCCAGGCGGTGATAGTGTTGAGTAATGTTCATCTTTCTATGAAGTAAACAAACAATTTATAAGTGCCTAATGCAACTTAAGGATACATGTAACCCTACAACTTAACCCACGCTCACACTCCGGCGTGCCTATGTCTATAAAATTTGAACATTCTGCCTCTGGGTGTAGCACCCCAAGGAAGTTACTAGCTTGAGCCTAGAGCCCTCATACCACTCTGTAACACCCTAAAAATTCTAATTCATTTTATTACTAATATTTAAGTTAATTAATGCAGCGGAGGTCAGCCTAACGGGCGCCACTTCCATTTTTTGTAATGAAATATAAGGCAGAAAGGAAATTAATTGAATTAAACAAAGGTATAAACCAAGTCAATGGTCAAAATCAAGAGTCAACTTGCTCTACTATAATTCAAACATTATTCGATGTAATAAATTCAAAACTAAACATCTAAGCAGCCTCGCTCATATCCCATCCCCATGCAGCATGCTAATACCTAAAAACAAAACATTTCAAATAGTGAGACGAAGCTCAATAATGTCCACCCCTAGCCATAGAACGCCTACTTAAATTCATTTCAAGCATTTGGGGGTTAGAGGAAAATATTCAAACAGTTCAAAAAGACTGATTACCAACTGCTCAAGATCTTTCATTTCAAACAATAACCATTATTCAAAAGTCACAGCAAGTAAATTATCCTTAGCGAGCGACCCCACCAGAGGATCTCATGGCTTTCCGCCGAACAACCACATGGGTTACCAGAACCTATCTTAGCATACATCCATCTACCATGGCGCGTACCCAAAAATCGCATGCTATAACATGGGGAGACTAACTTGTCTCAATATCAAGGTAAACCTACCCTGATCTCGGGAGATAACCCCCTGCAAACTCATCTTTGGATTTAACATATTATGAACAATTCTGTTTGGCCTCCCAAAATCCCAACCCACCTCAAACAATCCTCTATTAATTCAACAAATTACTTAAAACATGAACGGCTCAAATAAAACATACAATTACAACACGATGTTCCACATACAGAAACTCATAAAATTTCAAGTTGCAGGTTCACGTTTTACACATACGGTCCCTTTGGCATACAATGTTAAATAATAGTTCACAAACATCCAAATACATTTCAAGGAGCAACCAAGGGGAGTTAGGACATAGACATTACCTCGAAGGAGCGTAAGAACCTAGCTTAAGCTCGAACTAAAGTCTTGGGCCTAAATGATAAATTAAAATGTCATAACATAGATTTACTTAAAGAAGTTCCTACACCTAAAAACCTATATTTTCAACTCAAAAGTCAAGTAAGCTCATTAAGGCCTCTTCACTAGCATTACCGTCCCAAAGATTGATTCCCAAACATGCAAGCAAATTTTAAAAGCTCACTGATTAATTGAAAGCTAATGTTGAGATTTAATCTAACTAGAGATCGTGAGTAGTTTCTGGTCAATTTCTAACCTAACTTGTAGGAGCTATAACTTTGCATAAAATTATCGTATTGAAGTGTATAAACATAACTAAGAAAGATTTTTCTATATACATTAACTTTCCTTTTATGAGCAGTTGTAAATTATCACAAGAACTATCTCATAAACACATGTTTTTCAGCCTAATCAGTTTCCCATCAGAATTGGGCAGTCCCAGAAGAAAATTCAGTTCTCCCTCATTTTAAACCCAAAATTGATGGTTAAAATTCCTACAAAACTACACTCGTAGATATACCTTCCCAAATGTTTTCATGATTTTTGGTTTAGTAGATAAGTACATTTTAATCCCCAATGTTGGGTCAGTGCAGGTCTACTTTCTGGTGTCTCAAAAACCCCTTTTTCATGCATAAAATCATATAACCACTCAAGAAAACCACAAAAAGTCAATTTTGAATCATCTTTAATCATCTATACTACCTCTAGCATCCAATAAAGCCTAGCCAAGCCCATTGAGGAGAGGTTTTGGAGATAAAGTATCGAATTTTACCTTGAAGATGGAAGTGAGAGTAAGGTGGTTGGGCATAGGCTTCCAAGCAACTCCAAAATCTGAAAATTTGATTTCAAATGTGCAAAAGATTAATTAGAAGGCAATGGATGAATTAAAGCTGTAAAAATCATATACTTTTCTTTTTTGTAATTTTAAACGTGATATGAATAACCCTAAAAGCACCTTACCAAGGAACCAAAAAGAGAGAGGAGGGGTGATTGGTGGCCGAAGGGCCGCGGCGCGACGGTGGCCGATGACAGAAGTGGCTGGGGTGGGGTGGAGGCGTGTGTGTGAGGGAGTAGAGGAAGAGGGGTGGGAGAGAGAGAGAGCATGTGTCTAGGGTTTCTTAAAACATGCATTCTCGCTATTTTTTCACCTTTTTTTGAAGGGGGGCTGGCTACTAGGAGAAAAAGGAATGGGTTTTGAGGAATTAGGGCAAAAACCTCTTGATTTAATTTCCAAAGTTTCAAAAGAAAGTGTTTAGGAAGGAGATAAAATTTAAATTTTTTTATCAAATTGAAATTAATACTTTCTTCATTAACACCTTGGGTCGGTTCAACCATGAAAAATTGGATTGGGTTAGAAGTAAAGAATTTTAGGCTTGATCCAAAATTCTAACCTAGCGAGATTTAAACTAAATTACTACCTACGAGCTCAAGCGACCAACCGTAAGTTTTCAAAATTATAAAACGAACTCACTTGATCATTCCTCAAGAATTATAAATATAAATTTTTGTCGTTTTACAACTCTGATATTTGTGGACTCATGAATGTGAAAGCATGCCATCAGGCTTTCTATTTTATTAATTTTATAGATGATTATTTAAGATAAGGGTATGCGTACCTATTATCATATCGCTACGAGGCACTTAATGTGTTCAAATGCTTTGTAGCTGAGGTAGAGACGCAGTTAGAACAGAGTTCATGGTCATGAATACCTCTCACATATGTTCAAAGAGTTTTGTGAGTAAAAGGGTATGCGAATGCAACTTACGATTCCTAGCACCTCACAACAAAATAGTGTAGCAGAGTGTAGGAATCGAACATTGCCTGACATGGTCAGGTCAATGATGGCACACACCAATCTCCTAATTAGTTTTTGGGGGATGCATTACTCAAAGTAACTTACATTCTTAACCAGGTGCGAAGTAAGATCGTATCCGCCACTCCTTATGAGTTATGGCATGGTAATAAGCCCTCTTTGGAACATTTACGTCCATTGGGTTCGACTGGTTATGTACACAACCCAACTCACAAATATGGAAAACTTGGTCCATCAGCCACCAAAATGGTGTTCATAAGGTATCTCAAACATTCTAAAGGATATGTTATGTTTAGGGAATATCCTAATGGTGGTATGACAGATATAGATTCATGTAATATTGAGTTTCTTGAGGATTAGTTCCTAAGTGTTAGTGAAATCAAAAAGCACCGATCGTTATATGAGTACAGCAAGATGATCCGCTATCTCTTGATGAGGAGGAAAATTTAAACACTCACTATGTCACCAACGATAGTACTCTTCCATTGTCTGGGAGAGATGATAAGATTTTGGCTATCCAAGAGAATCAACCTCAAAGTGAGGTTTATCCTCAGTCTCCAATTTATGAACATGAGGTTAGTTCACTTGCATCCCAACTCCTCAGGATAATGAGAGTGATTCTCCATCAGTTGAGGATTTTACGCCTCCTAGAGATAGGAGGAGGAATACTTCAATGGGTCAAGCTAGTAAAGGTCCTACTCTCCGGAGAAGTGAGCGTGGAAGAATTTCTCGATGATATTTTCAAATCGAAAAGGAAATATTCCTATGCACTCCTTTGGAGATAGAAGAGTCTACCTCTTTTCAAGAGGCTATTGATTCACTAAACCACAAAGAGGGGATAGAAACCATGAAGGATGAAATCGACTCTATGGCGAGAAATAAAGTTTGGGAACTTATTGATCTTCCTCCCCAATGTAAATCAATTGGAAACAAGTGAGTTTTTAAGATAAAACGTCGGGCGAATGGATCAATCAACAAGTTTAAGGCCCATTTAGTAGTGAAGGGGTTTACCCAAATTGAGAGGGTAAACTATGAAAAGACTTTTTCTCCTATGAGAATTGCCTCTATTCATCTACTTCTAGCCCTATTTGCCAATTTGGATTTAAAATTATTCCAAATAGATGTAAAGACTGCTTTCCTTAATGGAAATATTGAAGAAGAGATTTACATGGATCAACCTCCTGGTTTTGTATCAAAAGGTCAAAAGGATAAAACTTGTCGTCTTAAGAGGTGTATTTATGGTCTCAAGCAATCTTTCAGAGCGTGCTATTTTAGATTCCACGAAGTTATTATCTCTTTTGGCTTAAACATGGGCTTTGAAGATCACTATGTGTATATTAAGAAAACTACAAAGGAAATTATGTTTCTTACTTTGTATGTTGACGACATACTATTGGCTAGAAACAACATCGAGATGATCCAGACTACTAAGCAGTGGTTATCATCCGTCTTCGAGATGAAGGATATGGGTGAGGATAGGTATGTTATAGGCAAAGAAATAACTTAGAACCATTCCAAGAAGCTTCTTGGTTTGCGTCTAGACGTGTATATTAATAAAATATTGGAACGTTTTCAAATACATTATTCTAAACTTGTGGACACTATAGTTGAAAAGGATCTAACTTTAAGTCTCAATCAGTGCTCTAAAACAGATGAAAAAAAGGAGAGAATGAGCAATGTTCCTTATGCAAATGCAGTGAAAAGCTTAATATATGTTATGTTGTGTACATAGCCAGACATTTACTTTGTTGTTGGTTTAGTAAGTCACTACCAAAGCAATCCAGGGCCTATTCCTTGCGAAGCCATCAAGAGAATCTTTCACTACCTACATGGTGCAAGCGACCTGGTCCTTTGCTACTAAGATGGGGACCTTAAGTTAAGAGGATATTCGGATGCTGATTGGGATGGTGATCTAGATCAATCTAGGTCTACCTTTGTATAAATATTCACCCTAGGCAGGGGAGTCATATCTTGGTGCAGTAAGAAACAAGACTACATAGCACTTTCAACTATGAAAGCAGAGTATGTTGCTTGCTACCTTGCCACTCGAGAGGTAATAAGGCCAAGGAGTTTTCTGCAGGATCTCAATCTTACTCCTAGAGTTAATGATCCTGTTGAAACGATATGTGATAATACTACTGCTATCTAGTTTGCTAAAGATCCGAAGCTCCGTAGGAAGACTAAGCATATCAAAAGGCATTATCATTTTGTTCAAAATGCCATAAAAAGTTACGATTAAGTATATATCTATAAGCAAGATAATAACAGATCCTTTAATTAAGTCTATTCCTAGAAATGCTTTTAAAGCTCATGTGATGAGCTTATGTCTGCATATGACTTAGTTTTTGGATGTATCTAAGTGTATGATGGACATGTTTTTCCTTGTATTAAGTATTTATGAAATGAAGAATGATGTTTTTTTTTTAGATGTTAATAAACATGCAAGTACATTATGAGGCACATTGAAATGTCATCAGGATTCTGATTGGCCTAGTCATACAGGCAATCGCCCTAACGCCTAATTAGCGGGAAGGATGAGAC
>JAKOGI010000157.1:730000-742500 GCA_029747015.1 Carnegiea gigantea | reverse complement strand
TCCTAAAATGCATATTATTTGATGAATTATTATATTATCTAATTACATAGATTTGTGATAAATTATGTAAAATCACATACTTATTTTAAAAATGTAATTAAAATTGAAAGATAATTTTTTATATCCCATATATTCTTATATCTAATTTTTAGTGTTTCTTTTTATTTAGAAAAAATTTTACCCTATCTTGTTCTCTTCCTAACAACCCACTAATAAATGAAAATTTTTTTACTATAAAGAGCCCAACCCCTACCATTTAGTACACATCTATGGGTAATGTTGACTTCTAATTTACAAACAACTATTCAAAAATGTGTATTTTGGATAGCATAAAAAACAGGGCAGCCTACTCACCCAGCCTCGGCCTCCCCCCACTGCCATCGGGGGCCTGTCCAACGGGCTATTGGCTAGCCTCCAGCATCACCATCAACCACCCCTTCCTCATTCTCTCAACCTGAGGTGAAAGACTTGCCGTCTTTCCTTCTAAGATCCATTTGATTTGATTTAATTCAATTAGATTTTAAAGTATGTGCAGATCATGATTGGGATTAATTTGGTTTTGATGAATGACACACACTTTCTTGAGAATTAAGCTTTGTTGGTGAATTGAGAATATGAGATGTAGATGAACTTCACGGTGGAGGATTTAGCAATTGTGAACTTAAACCAATCAAAAGTGTCATGTAAGAATGCATTGGGTTGTTAGTCGTGATAGATAGGTTAGTTAATTGATTGAGAATTGGATTACTGGAGTTAAGGTATGTTGAATGCCAAGTTAGGGATCGAATTGAATAAGTAATGTGTTTTTTTTTTTTTTTTTGATACACTTGATCAAAGAGGTAGAACAAGTAAGTAAAACAATGATTATTTTGGAACATTTAAATATATAATTGGGATGTCCTATTCTTAATTTAGGAATATATGCAAGAATTAGTTATGAAGTCTTTGTTAGTCTTAAAGAAACTTAGACTTGGAGGTAAACCAAAGTTCATACAAAGAGTTAGTCAGTTGAATGAGGATTTTGAGAATTCTTTTAAGTAAAGTTAGTTAAGCAAGCTAATTAACTTAAGTGTCCAAAGTGCCTAAGCAGAGGTTTTGCAGACCATTGAGATTGTTAAGCAACTATATCAAATTAATCGAAGGAATTGCGATTTGACTAGTGCTCTTTTTACGGGCCAAATCCAAAGAAGCGAAAAATATATTAAATATATAAAGAGCATAATGAGCATAGAATGGAAAATTGAGTTTTCAGTGGTAGGTGGCCATCATAAATACTTTAGAAGTTAGCTAGGCCAAGTGACTTAATTAAGGTACCGTAGGAGTTAGTGGTCACCTCAGTTCTATTTAAAATGTGAAGCATACTGAGGCTAAACCGTATCCATGAGGCAAGATTGAGAAGTGAATGTTAGAAAAAGGAGTCCAAGTAAGCAAAGAAGAAGAATAGGATCTCTGATCTTGGAAGATTTGATTGCAAGTTATTGCAAACTTATAAGGCATTGGAAATCAAAGTAAGTGAGAAATAACATAGAAGCAGGTATACTAAGGGCTTATCAAGCATATGAAGTTTAATAATCTTGGAGGAAAAAAAATGTTATTGAAATGAGGAAAATGAGGTCAATATCATAACGAAGTGTCAAAGGACAATATTGGACTTTTACAGGTACGTTATTACTTGTACTCTTTATTTTATTGATCCATTAAAATTATAGTACCATGGATAATAGGCGGAGAGCCACAGTTAATAGCTCTGCCTGCTGGCAAAGAAATCAAAGTTCATATGTTACAGAACTTTGTCAGTAGACAGATGAGCTAAAGTTCATAGCTCTGTCTGTAGGCAGAGAAATCAAGGTTCATATGCAACTGAACTCCGTCAATATACAGAAGAACCAAAGTTCATTGCTATGCCAGTGGGCAAATAAATCAAAGTTTATACGTTACAGAACTCCTCCAATAGATGGGGGAACCAAAGCTTGTAGCTCTGCTAACAAATAGAGAAATCATAGTTCATATGTTACACAACTCCACAAATGAACGGAGGAACCAATGTTCATAGCTTTGCTTGCACACAGAAAAATCAAAGTTCATATGTTACTAAACTCCGCCAATAGATAGAGAAAACGAAGCTCATAGCTTTGGCCATAGGCAGAGAAATTACGGTTCACATATAACATTAGTCCACTAAAAACAAGAGGAACTACAGTTCATATATTACATGGTTGTACCAGTACATAGGGAAGACAAAGATCATATGTCACAAAGATCTCCTACTCATCAGGATGAACACAGATTACGTTATGATGTATAGAACTATGTCTTTTGATAGAATATCGAAAGCTCAAAGGTCATTTAGCCCTTGCATGAGTGTACAAAATTACATGTCATAGTTTACATATTTTAGTTTATGGTTTACAATTCATTGCATTTATATATGTGTATATGTGCATCTATGTGTGTGTGCATATGAAGATCTATTACTATGTTTAGCTCATTACAAGATATCGTCGTCAACGGATTTTAATATTTATGTAATTCGTACACTCTATGTATAATAACTTAAGCCTGTCGTAGTATAACAGAGTGTTGAGCTTTGGCTCATTCCTCTATGTTTGTGCATTTGTCTGTTAGGAACAACAACTGCAAACACAATGAAGCTAGTCAAAAATGGCGATGCATGGCTGTTGCCTAACTCTTGTGACGGCTATTTAAAATAAAGGTTTAAGGCTCTTGGCTATTTTTTTTCCCCAGTTTGGTCTTAGGGATATCTCTTTTCATGTTAAAGGAAAACAAAATGTTGGGGTCCTTACGTGAACTTTTGTCTAGTTTGCTCCTTTTGAAGTATTGAATCAATTTTCCTATTTTCTATGGTAAGATTGAATTAAAAAGGGTATGCATATCAAAGGTCAAATTCTAACTGAAAAATATTTCACAAATTTTAACATTTGTTTTGTATTTGCTGTCAATGAAGCATGGTAATGTTCGAACTTTAAAATCTTCTAATGTGAAATATGTGTTAACTAGACTTTTAGATGCTAGTTAGGTGTTTCAAAGTTGGGGCGTTATAGATGGCATCAGATCAATAGTATAAAAAACCAGGAGCCAATAATTCCTTCAGATATTATGTATGAATGGTTGGCCTATATGTCATCTATACCTAGATGCATAGATAACGCCCATAAATGTGACATATATTATTTGGTTAGCTAAATTTTTAGTAGAAAATGGGTGTACAGTGTTATGTCTAAACCTAAAAAGATAAAGATCTAATTTATCAATGAACACATATCCGCTTTTTATTTGAAAAATAGTTTACAATGCAGCCAAGCCAGCTCATTGAGACAGTGTAAGCCATGCCAAGCTCATTGTTGCATGCATTGACAAGCAAGAGAGTAAGATGGTAAGCTCATGTGGGTATCTTTTATTGTGTTAGGTAATGAATAAAAGGTTGTACTCAAATTAAGATCCATGAGATAAACTCTATTAGGAATGAAACGAAGTTTTTTTATGGGTACAAGAACCTTAATTTAAGAGATTTTGTACTTGAAATAAAGGGATGACCGTTAAGCATATGCCACATGACATTGTCAAATATATTAAATGCTAATCATAGTACTACAATGGAAAAAAGGTTGACAAATTAAAGGTTTTAAATATGCAAGGTATTTCATCAAATGCAAACTGTGATAGGCAAAGAAAATACCGATTTTCTAAGAAGGGGATTTTTTAAAGAAGTCATAAAAGATTATGGGAATAATACAGATGCATGAACCAAGGTTATCATATGCATCCGAGAATTGAAATACATTATAAAGGGGACTCAAAGATTTAATGACAAAGGAAAGCTAAGCCCACGATTCATTGGATCTTATGACGTCATCAAGAAATTAACCTTCTTGGTTACCAATTGGCCGTACACCCGGACTGCAACACGAACATGATGTGTTTCAAACTTTGCAACCCGAAAAATATGTTTATGATTTGATTCGCACTATAATGCATGGACCTTTAGAAACTGAGCTTGAAGGATTAACCTGTGAAGAATAACCCATGCAAATTGTCATTTGAAAAAGTTGAACAATTACACAACAAAGCTGGACTATTAATGAAGGCCATCTGGACCCAGCATGGGGACTTTTGAGGTCACATGGGAAACAGAGGATCATATGAAAAATCATTTCTCACATTTTTTCTAAAGGAATGGTCAGGATAGTTTTGAGGACGAAATGTTTTTGGAGGGGGAGAGGATGCAACATCCGGTTGTTTAATTTTTTTCTAATCTTGCATTAGTCATGTGATTATGAACACTTGTCAGAGCAATGAGCCATGTAAAATTTACGGTACGACAAAGAAAATGTCCAAATCAAGCAATTTGTGAGATTAACTTTTCAGAAAAATAAATGTAATTGCAAATAATTACATAAAGATATACATCTGCATATGAGAATGCACATGCACTTGAATAATGTCGGAAATTAACAGAGCAAATTTAATTTCTTAATGATTAAGAAAGTAAATTATATAATAAAAATACAATAAAATAATAAATATAATCTAATTATGGATAGCCAAATCCATGGTCAAGAAATGGACCAAATGGCAACATAGATAAAGTGATAAGATTAAATTTAATTTGATGTGACAAAAACAAATTAAAAGAAAAGGAGGGAAGGAGAAATTATGTGACAAAAACTTAGCCAACTGTATCGCTAGGAATTTGGTCATATTATTAAATCTTATAAAATAAGGTGAAATTACATATGATGAGATCATGAGATAAGGAAAAAAAGAGAAAACAAGGAGGATGAAATTCATATAGCTAGTGAATAAGTAATGGAAGCAGTTTTTTTTTTTTTTTTTTTAACTCATGGCTTTATTCTGTAATCAACCGACTCCCTTCTTCCTCCCATTGTTGACGGCCCACCCCAGCGGGCTGGTTCTAGCTGTCGTTGGCACCATTAAGGATAGCCTAACCGCCGACCAGTTGGCTGACTGGCCACCATCGCCATTATCCTCCCCTCTCACCCCTTCTTTGGTCTACACGGGTAGCATCAAAAACAAAGCAGCCTGCTCTCCCAACCACGACCGCCCTCTACTACCGCCAGGGACCTCTCCAACCGACCGTTGGCAGCCTCCAGTATCACGACCGACAACCCCTTACTATTCCTCCCAACCCAAGGTGAAAGACTTGCTCTCTTTCCTTCTAAGATCCATTTGATTTGATTTAGATTATTCAAGTATATGTAGATCATGATTGGTATTAATTTGGGTTTATGAAGGAGACATGCCCTCTTTGTTAGCGAGTTGAGAATATGAGATGTAGATGAACTCCATGGGGGAGGATATATCAATTATGAAACTAAACCAATTAAAAGTGTCATGTAGGAATCCATTGGGTTGTTAGTCGTGGCAGATAGATTTGTCAATTGAGTGATAATTGGATTATTAGGGTTAAATTATGTTGAATCCTAAGTTACGGATGGAATTGAACAAGTAATGTGTTGTGAATACCCTTCATTAGAGGATAGCCTAGATAAATAAAATAGTGAGTATTTTGGAACATGTAAACATACATTTTGGGTGGAATATTCCTAATTTAGGAATATATATGTATCAGTTATGGAGTCTTTGTTAGTTTCAAAGGAACTTAAACTTGGAGCTAAACCCAAGTTAATGTAAAGAGTGAGTTAGTTGAATGAGGATTTTGACAATTCTTTGAGTTAGCAAAGTTACTTAGGCAAGCTAATTAACTTAAGTGTCCAAAGTGCCTATGCAAAGGTTTTATGGACCATTGATATTGTTAAGCAACTATATCAAGCTAATTGATGGAATCGCGATATAACTAGTGCCCTTTTTATGGGCCTAATCTAAAGAAGTGCAAAATATATTAAATATATAACAACCATAATGAGCAAAGAATGGAAAATTGAGTTTTCAAGTGGTGGGTGGCCATCATGAATACTTTCAAAGTTAGCTAGGCCAAGTGAGTTAATTAATGTACCGTAAGAGTAAGTGGTCAGCTCGGTTTTATTTAAAATATGAAGCATATTGAGGTTAAATCGCATCCATAAGGCAAGATTGAGAAGTAGATGTGAAAAAAGGGAGTCTCAGTAAGCAAAGAAAAAGAATACGATCTTGGATCTTGGAAGATTTGATTGCAAGTGACTGAAAACTTGTTAGGCATTGGAAACAAAGTAAGTGAGAAATAACATGCGAACCAGGTATCTTAGGGGCTTATCAAGCATATGAAGCTTAATAATCTTGGGGGAAAAAAAATGTTAATGAAATGAGGACAATGAGGTCAATATAATAATGAAGTAGCAAAGGACAATATTTGACTTTTACAAGTACGTTAGTACTTGTACTCTTTATTTTATTGATCCACTAAAATTGTACTAGCATGGATAATAGTATCATTGTATACATTACCCTCAAACTATCTATGATTAATCGACTACGTCATATCAACTATCATTTCTAACTCAGATAACACAATAATCACATTACCAAGTTTAGATGTCGCAGTACTTTGCTAACAAGCAGATGAGTCATAGACCAAATGCTCCACAACTCTGCCAGTAAGCATATAAATCAAAGTTCATATGTTATAGAAATCTATCAATAGATGGAGGAACCAAAGTTCATAGCTCTACTAGCAGCCAGAGAAATCAAAGTTCATATGTTAAAGTACTCCATCAATAGACAGAGGAACCAAAGTTAATAGCTCTACCAGCAGCCTGAGCAATCAAAGTTCATATGTTACAGAATTCCATCAATAAAAGGAAGAAGCAAGGTTCATAGCTCTGTCAGCTGTTGAACGGTAAATTTACCTATTTTATGTGCCTCTTTCACCCACTTTTAGCTCGTATAATAACTTAATCATTGGGGTTTTACCTTATTTTATTTATGTTTTTGTAGGAAACAACTCCAAATCAAATAAGCGTCGCGGAAAGGGATGAAGATGGGACAAAACGATGAAAATCAGCGAAAACGGGCGAAAACCAGCAGAGAAGGACGGTGCACGGCCGACCTACAGGAAGGCACGGCCGTGCACCGGTGGCCGAAGCTACGCACGGCCGTGCGTGGTGGCCGTGCGTCGGGCCTGGGTTCGCGATAAATCCCCTTTTCGGGCGTCTGTTCAGGAGGTCGTTCGGGGGGCTCGCACGGGGATTAGCTCTGGCGATTCTTTAGCGATTTTCTAGGTTAGTTTAGGGTAGATTTTAGTTAATAAGGGAGATTAGTTTAGGATTGAAGATTATAACATTGGATTCAACCTTTGGATTTCAAGTTCCTTCATCAATTCAAGACTAAGTTTTCTCCCCCTTTTCTCTATTTATTTCATTGTTGTTCTTGTTTGTGTTTTGTTGTTTTAATTCTTGTATTTACTTTGTTTAGTTTGTATGTTTAGTTTTCGTTGTTAATTTATGTTATTTACTTGTTTTGAATTCGTTTTACTTCATTTCCTTTGCTTTGTTCTTCATGTTCTTGCACTTGTTTGGTGGTTTCGGTTTTGATTCGTTTTTGATGTTTAGTTGGTAGATTGTGTTGGCTTGGGTTGTAATTAGCCTCTTGATGGCTAATTAATCTTGTATTTGGCCTAACCATACCCAATCTATGCCAAGAACCTAGAGTTTTTCTTCACGCCCGCCAAGTGTTCGATGAAATGCCTGAGAGGGTTTTCATCTATATTTTTGGGCGATTGACTTATGCTGAGAGATGAGGTCAATTTGCTAGTGCGGGAGAGGGAATGGCCGAGTTCGGGACACGAAAGTAGTATCCGAATCGAGCTAGGTCCGGGGTTGCTAGTTTTGTGGTCTAATTCGACTAACCCCACGAAAGTAGGTGGTTACTCGAATTAGACTAGCTCATGACCCTTGAGAGAGGGCTTGGGTGGTCTTTGATGGTGCAACCGACCATCTCTTGTTCATAGTGTAGTTTGGGTAGGTTAGGACTCGTATTGATTAGTTGGTTCACTAATTGGTAAAATCACAATTCCAAGTCGCTTGTTTCTGTATTTGTAGCGTAGTTTAGTTTCCCCTTCTCACCCTTCGATCCTGCCTAGCTTGAGACGCTTTAGTTAGCTCTGGTAGTTGGAAACACAATTCCCTGCGGACGACACCCCAAGTACTCAACGATACACCTTGCACTTGGGGTTTATAAATATTAAAACTCTGTTTTTCTGCAACAAGTTTTTGGCGCCGTTGCCGGGGAATTGGCGTTTTTCAATATTAGGGTTTACTTCAGCATTCGAGGCTAAGCCTTTTGAAAATCCAAAAAAAAAAAAAATTCAAAAAAAAAATTCAATGGCAATTTTCCATTTTCCCCAATGTGAGCAAGAATTATTTTACCATTATTGGGATCGTTTACATGCTTATCTTGCTCAATGTGCTTCTTATGGATGTTTATATGGGAAATGGGAAATATTGCATGTTGTTGATGAGGGTGTGAATTGTGAGACCCGTGCTCTTTTGGAGCATTGGGATTTCTATGCTCGAAATGTTGATGAAGCTTGGGAATTACTTGAGTGGTTGGCTTGGGATACTTATGAATTTGAAACTAGTTGTTCTTATTCTTGTACCCCACCCCCTTGCATCCCTAATTATGCCCCTCCTGTGTGCGAAATTTGCCATTGTTCTGACCACGCCAGTACTTCTTGTCCCTATCATATTTCTAATGAAGGCTTTGCTAGACTTAGCAATATGATAGAGACAATGAATAAGCAACAAGTTGAGTTTGCTGAGTTTGTTAATAAAATGCGGGAGTATGACCTATCACCCGAGATTGACCCTAGTTCTAGTGCTCCTAGACTTGATGTCAACCTGTGTGATGATGGTGCGTCTTTACCACTTCTAGAGTCCGGACTAGAGGACGTAGTCGACCCTCCCTTGATCCCTTTACTCACTGTTGCTTCATCCTTTCCTAATACCCTTTGGGACAACACTGCGCTTATCATGACCTTTCCTGATACACCTTCCCCTTTCGCTCAGTCGACGGAGTTCGAGGTAGGCGAGACCTTTGGCGTTAGCGCTAGTGTTGAGGAGGATGATACCTAGTCTGAGTCCGACAATGTTTCTATTGAGGTGCATGCTTTTTATGGGACTCCCACAGGGACTTCATGCATGGATGTTGTGGTTGCAGGACCAACTAGTCCTGATTTCCTTGATGACATATCCCCCAACTCCCTTGATACATCCCATGCTCCCTATTCATGTTCACCACCCTCCCATTCACCAAAGTGTTGTGATTTGTCACTTAGCGATCCTCATGTGATATTTGAAGGGAATGAGGCTGACTGCTGTAAGTCTCTAGGTACTTTTAGAGGGTATGACCCCGTCCTTGATCTTTATCGTCCGTACCTAGAGGGCATGCCTGGAGAAATCGCATTGACTATTGCATTTGATTATTATGCTGATTTCTCACAGGTTTTTGGTGAGTTTAAGAGGGCACTAACTTTGTTTGCTCCATCTTTACCAGTGTTCTCTTACTCACACCACTCTGAGCTGCATGCAGCAATGCATGATAAGCTCCTACGAGCTTTCACTGCATCCGAGCTGACAACTCGCATCTTGAGCGGCAAGGAGTGGCTGATACTCCTTAAGTCGTCATGGAATAGTTCGGGTACATTCAGTACCCGACCTGGTATAATCGTTCTCACTCTCTCCCCCCCCTTCTTTTTATTTTTCTTTTTTGTTTTTGTTTAGTTGTGAATATTAGGGTTGTGTTTTCGGTTGGTGATCATCTTATGTTGAAATGTGAATGTTGTTGAGCCATTGATGGCTATGATCACCATTTTCGTATTTTTGTGAATATTTATTGTGTTGTGATTGGTGGTGTCGCTGGGTTGGTATATATTTGTTTTTGGTGGTGCTAGCTTTGTATATACGTTTGATCTAGTTGATTGATTTGGGTAAGATTGTGTTTTCGGGGAGTGAGGTAGCCTGCGTTTATATTGTGCAGGTTTAGTGTCGTTGTGTGTGATTATTTTGTTTTGTGTGCCTTGTGTTTGACTTTTCTTTTCTTTTATTTTTGTATATTTTTGTGTGTTGGTGATGACTCGCGGCTCCCAATGAGGACATTGTGAGATTTAGGTGTGGGGGTGGGGTCATCTCCCCTTTTACTCTTGTTTTTGTGAAATTTTCATTATTTTTGTGTAAATTTTTCAATTTTTCTCCTTTTTGTATAAATTTTTCTTTTCCTTTTGAATTTAGGAGAGTTTTGTACTATTTTGATCGGCTTTGACTCCTTGTACCTTAGCTATCGGCTTGTCTATAACTATGTTGTGCATAATAGATCTTTTTCCCAAGTGAATCATTCTAGCCCCAATTCTAACCCCACTAGTTCATTATACTTGTGCAATCCAATCCTCACTTATACCATTATCATTATCTTAGGGCGTTAGTCTTCCATGATCAGCTCTCCCACTTGTCTTTGCACACTACTACTCACGCAAAAAAAAAAAAAATGTAGTGAGAAAAAGTGGAAACCACCTTTAGTTTGGAATGACAAGTGTCCCTTTGAGGCATGCGCTACTGGGTGCTACCCTTTGAGGCAATACTGCTACTGGGAACACTTGACAGGCACCCTTTGAGGTATGCGCTACTGGGTGCTACCCTTTGAGGCAATATTACTACTGGAAAAGCCTTCTTTCCATGCTAATAAGCCAATAATGTAGTTTGTGTCGGCTGCGTGGGATTGGGTTTGGTCCTAATAAGCCTGAGTCCTAAGATGATGATACACTAGCACACTAAGCACAGGGATGGATTCACAGTTTTGATGTACAGTGGGGTGAACAGTTGGTGTGTTGATGCTGTCATGGGAATAGAGACTCTTGATGTGTGCGATATCTTTATACGCATGTTGATGTCTTTGGAGCATGGGTGTTTTGGCTGGTTGGAATGTATGCAAGCTCCCCCCTTGTATATATATGTGTGTTTTTTTTTTTGTAAATCCTCTTTGTTTCTCAGTTTGTGTTTTCCTTTTTACTTTTTCTTTTTCAAAGATTTTGTGGGTATATCTTCTGCAAACCCTTACGAGACCTTACTCGTCTACTTAGGGTAACCAAGGGGTTTAAAGGGCTTGTTGCATACGCTAAATGCAACCGTGATTCCTACGAAAGTGAGTTAGTTGTTTACTTTAGTTTTTCTTTTATTTTGCTCGAGGACGAGCAAAAGATAGGTGTGGGGGTGTGTTGAACGGTAAATTTACCTATTTTACGTGCCTCTTTCACCCACTTTTAGCTCGTATAATAACTTAATCTTTGGGGTTTTACCTTGTTTTATTTATGTTTTTGTAGGAAACAACTCCAAATCAAACAAGCGTCGCGGAAAGGGACGAAGATGGGACAAAACGACGAAAATCAGCGAAAACGGGCGAAAATCAACAGAGAAGGAAGGTGCACGGCCGACCTGCAGGAAGGCACGGCCGTGCACCGGTGGCCGAAGCCACGCACGGCCAGCACGGCCAAGCGCACGGCCGTGCGTGGTGGCCGTGCGTCCCGGCACGGCCGTGCGGCGGGCCTGGGTTCGCGATAAATCCCCTTTTCGGGCGTCTGTTCAGGAGGTCGTTCGGGGGGTTCGCACGGGGATTAGCTCTGGCGATTCTTTAGCGATTTTCTAGGTTAGTTTAGGGTAGATTTTAGTTAATAAGGGAGATTAGTTTAGGATTGAAGATTGTAACATTGGATTCAACCTTTGGATTTCAAGTTCCTTCATCAATTCAAGACTAAGTTTTCTCCCCCTTTTTCTATTTATTTCATTGTTGTTCTTGTTTGTGTTTTGTTGTTTTAATTCTTGTATTTACTTTGTTTAGTTTGTATGTTTAGTTTTCGTTGTTAATTTATGTTATTTACTTGTTTTGAATTCGTTTTATTTCATTTCCTTTGCTTTGTTCTTCATGTTCTTGCACTTGTTCGGTGGTTTCGGTTTTGATTCGGTTTTGATGTTTAGTTGGTAGATTGTGTTGGCTTGGGTTGTGATTAGCCTCTTGATGGCTAATTAATCTTGTATTTGGCCTAACTATACCCAATCTATGCCTAGAACCTAGAGTTTTTCTTCACGCCCGCCAAGTGTTCGATGAAATGCCTGAGAGGGTTTTCATCTATATTTTTGGGCGATTGACTTATGCTGAGAGGTGAGATCAATTTGCTAGTGCGGGAGAGGGAATGGCCGAGTTCGGGATACGAAAGTAGTATCCGAATCGAGTTAGGTCCGGGGTTGCTAGTTTTGTGGTCTAATTCGACTAACCCCACGAAAGTAGGTGGTTACTCGAATTAGACTAGCTCATGACCCTTGAGAGAGGGCTTGGGTGGTCTTTGATGGTGCAACCGACCATCTCTTGTTCATAGTATAGTTTGGGTAGGTTAGGACTCGTATTGGTTAGTTGGTTCACTAATTGGTAAAATCATAATTCCAAGTCGCTTGTTTCTGTATTTGTAGCATAGTTTAGTTTCCCCTTCTCACCCTTCGATCCTGCCTAGCTTGAGACGCTTTAGTTAGCTCTGGTAGTTG
>JAKOGI010000157.1:672500-727500 GCA_029747015.1 Carnegiea gigantea | reverse complement strand
AATGACTGAATTTCCTAAGGTTCGAACTAGATCATCAGAATAGCATTAAACATGAAATGAATAACATTAAAAGATCCTAGAAAGTAAACATGAACAAAATGCATTAGAGAAACAATAGCAAAACTAATGAAATTAAAACCTGCTAATTGTGCACTACTTTAAAGAACTTTTTCAAGCAACAATCCAAAATCCATACCATTAGTGTACTCAAAGCCGAGCCAAACCCCTGCAAAATCTTCAATCAAGCTAAACCAAAAACGCAAAGTATTCAGTCTGAAGCAGAAAATAGAGAAGGGTACCTTGGCTCACAGAGCTTGTCCAGCTTGGAACTGATATTAATGGTCAAATAACCATAGACATGGAGCTCAAAATACAATGACCCAACATAGACCAACGTCACCAGATACAAGTTGAACAGAAAATCAGAATGACCGGAGAGAAAAGCAAGAACAGGACCTCTCAGCCCATGCCATAACCTGCTGAAATCACTACATCGCCTTCCAGAAACAGAAGCAGAACATCCGAAGAAGGGGGAAAAAAAAAACAGGGGAGGGGAAGTGCGAAATTAGCCAAGCAAAAACCACGATTCAAACCTAAAACCCTCATCAACAAAATCCACATTAAAATCCACATCAAGAACTCACACAAAGTTAACCAGGCAATGTGACTGAACAAACACAATGAAGAAGAAACAGCAAATAGAGGAGAAACAGAGCAAGGCAGAAAAAAACTTAGTTTCAACTTTCAACCCAAAGCAAACTATGAACGAGTTTCAAGCTCACTAACCATGATGGAGCTTCAACGACTACCAATAATGGCCAAAACACCATAGCTGATTCACGAACAAGTAACAGGGGAGAGGGAGGCGAGTTGTGACTGAAATTTCAACGAAACCGCGTCCAATTCTTACGAAAACAAACTAAATTCATGAATTACAAATGGAAGTACGAAATTGACACAAATTACATCAAACCCTAACCAAAATTTCTGAAACCTAATCTGAAAATCGAAAAAAAATTGAAATTAAAACTAAACCTAAACTTAAATTAAATCTAACCTAACTCTAAAATTACGTAGTTTCACCTCCTTCAATGGTGTCACTGCCTTCATTCATACCGAGCCCTTCTTCGATCTTGGCCATGAATTCATGGATGGCGTGGACGGTGGAGATGATGCAAGTTGTGTGCTGTGCTGGCACCTTGTGCGTGAATTGCAGATGGAGATGATGGTGGATGTGGATGGAGGTTAGAGAGAGAAGGACAAGGTCGAACAGAGAGAGAGAGATAATGGGATGAAGATGATGAAGCAGAGAAGGGTTCGGGTTTCTGGAGCTTCTTTTCGGGGGTTTGGGATTTTAATTCAACTGAGAGAAGAGGGAGAGTGAATTAAGTTGGGGGGGGGGGGGGGGGGGAGAGGCAGTCACATGCCTGGCACGTGGAGGCTGGGTAGGTTTTAGTTTGTTATTTCTCTTTTTTTCTCTTTGGGCCAAACAATAAAATGGCTTTGGGGCTGAGTTCGAATCAATTCGGTCCAATTTTCCATTCTCAGCATTTCCGTCATCTTTTTTCCGCATTTCCTTGCATTTTTGTCACATTTATTCAAAACCGACAAAACAAAATAAAATCAAATAAAAACCAAAATAATAATTATAACGAGCATAAAACAGGTGTAAAAGTACCTTAGAAATGACACATTTTTGGTACAAATAAATACCCTCACACCAAGATTTTGCTCGTCCTCGAGTAAAATAACTAAACTAACTAGAAAAAAATGAAAAATAGAAAAAAGAGAATCCTAACTCACTGTCGTAGGAATCACGGTTGTATTTAGCGTATGCAACAAGCTCTTTAAACATCTCGGTCTCTCAAGTGAACGAGTGAGGTCTCGTGAGAATTTTCGGGTGAACTACCCACAAAAATTATTCCAAAAATAAAAGAAAATCTTTTTGGTTTTTTCTTCAAAACTAATATATACAGAATTTGGGAAAGATATATATACATTCTAATTAATTAAATCACCCATGTATCCAAATTATTAACCTGCATATACACAGAATGTACTTCAAAGTCTTCTACCTCTTAAATGACATCAAAGCACTAATTTTTCACCCCATTGAACATTAAGATTCTGAATCCATTACGGTGCTCGTATGCAAGTGTATCATCATCACAGGGCTTAGATTGACCAGAATTAAAGTCAATCCCACTTGGCTGACACAACTACATTATTATCATACTGACTTTGGAAACAAGCTTTCCCAGTAGAAATATTGTCTCAAAGGGTAACACCCAGTAGCACGTGCCTCAAAGGATGACGCCCATTAGCGCATGCCTCAAAGGGATACTTATCATTCCAAATTTTGTTTCATCTGTTTTTCTTTCTTTCTTCTTCTTTATTCATAGTATACTTTTTCTTCAAAATTTTTTACAGTAATCATGTCATAAGCTAGTGGGAGAATCATTCATGAAAACCTAAGACCTAAAGATAATAATAAAGGAATAAACAAGGATTCGATTACACAATCTATATTGAACAATTGGAGTTAGAATTAGGGCTTAGAATATCACATTGAGATTAGAGACCTATCATGCACATCCTACTTATATATAAGCTAATAACCAAGGTATAGGAGATTCAAACTAATCAGATATAGTACAAACATTCTCAAAAACAAAACCAAAATCAAAATCTTTTAAATCCAAAAATTTTTTTCAAAAATAGGCACCTCACCCCCACACCAAAACTTCACAATGTCCTCGTTGTGGGAACTAAGGTGCTAAAAAGTAAGGACATAACCTATACAACCATAAAACCACATGAAACCAAATATATACAAACTAGGACACCAAAAAAATCAAAATCAAAACCAAACACAAAATCACCTAAATGAAAATGAAAATCAAAACTAAAACCAAAGGAAACACACATATTTACAAACACAAAACCAAAATCAAGGACCTACTAAATCTGAAACTAAACCAGAAGAAACCTAAAACGAGACAAAAGGCAAAAGAAAAGAAAAACAAAATGAAAGACCAAAACAGGTCACTGGAACACCAAAAAGGGAACAAAGGGAAACTATCAAACAAAAACTAAATCAGAGAAAAACCAAAACTCGCCAAACTAAAGAAACAAAACAAAGTGAAACATAAAAACAACCCTAGATATCCACAACTAACAAGTATTCACAAAATCATAACACAACCAAGGGTGATCATAGCCCACACGGCTCAACATATTCCAAATTACTCCTCAAGATCGATTACCCGTATATTCACAGTCCTAAATATTCACAACTAAATACAAAAAAGAAAGAAAAGAAATGAAAAAGAGAAGAAGGGAAGGTGGAACGATCATACCAGGTCGGATACAAATTGTACCGAAACTATATCTCACGAAGATTATGCAATATGAGGCTTATGGAGCATCAGACACTCCATATTAACCTAAGAACTGCAACTCAAATCAAAACTCGTTAAAGCACGTAGCAACTTATCAAACAAAGAAGCCTAACTCTCATTAACATAGCAACAGTGAAAAGCAATGAGTTGAAGTCAGAAAGAGTACATCCATCTAGCCAATAAAGCACTGGTAAGGGCCCGCTTCAACTTATCAAACAATGGGGCCCAATTAGAAAGGAAATCTCAAAACAAGCCAGTATTGAGGTCATTGGCCTAGAAACTATATCAGTATGAATGACCAATCTAGGCAAAATAAGGGGTGCATATTTCACAAGTTTGTTAAGTCCAGTATGCGCATAAGTCTGGTCTAAAGCAAAATTCTTAGTGGCAATCATCTTAGACTCAACAAAATCAGACTTGCAATGTTCAAAAAGGAAGTTAGTTTGGATGGAGTCAAAAGAGGACTCATAATCAGCACAAACACCATCATCAGAACTTCCATGGATATCAAACTCATAAGAAAAGATTTATATTCTACAGACAGAATACTGCCATCTAATTCAAACAAAAGGTCAGGAATGATGGGATCAAAAGA
This sequence comes from Carnegiea gigantea, assembly GCA_029747015.1. Classification (NCBI taxonomy): domain Eukaryota; kingdom Viridiplantae; phylum Streptophyta; class Magnoliopsida; order Caryophyllales; family Cactaceae; genus Carnegiea; species Carnegiea gigantea. Next base: position 723,504 of record JAKOGI010000157.1, on the reverse strand, counting down.
GAATGATTCATATTCTATATGAAAACCCACATCAAAACCTTCAGTAACATCAAATCCACATGAAAAAGATTCATATTCTGCATAAAGAATATCATCACCAAAGTCTAAAATAGTGAGTTCAGTTACCTGATCTTGTAACCCTGCGAAATAGCTTTCGAATCATCTAAATCATGAGGCTCAACTTCAGGTGTGATGCTTATATCTAACTCACTAACAGTATCAGATTTTTCACCCATATCAAATTCACAAAAGTCATTCAAAGTGGTGGGTAGGTCGACATAAACTAAGATATCTTCAGTGGCATCTCTACGTGAGCGAGTGAGGGATGCAAAGTCTGTTGATAGAGACGTAGGGAGGTCACTCTCTTGTTCTAGATTAGGTAAACACATGTGTTCATTCAAATTAGGCTTAGCAGAATGAGAGGGTTCAAAATCATCATAGAGACTAATGTCAGGTTTAGGAGATCCTAAATTAGAATCAATCTCACTATAGGTCTCCCTATTTTGGTTAAAACATTAAGAATATTCAGCAATTCTCTTTTTCATGGTCTCTATCATTTGATCAGTCATATTATTAATCTTCTTCTTGCATAGGTAGCATCAACATAAGCACGAAAAGAACAAGTATAAGCATCATGATCAGGAGGTTCACAATAGTCGCACAAAACAGGAGGTATATAAGAATAAGATGGGTCATGTGAATTCACAGAGTGGTCTGAAGGATAAAAATTAGCTTGAAAATCATACTCTCCATGAGTTGGGTATATAAAAGCCTCGTTAGCTTGTTCAAACGTATAGGTTTCCCAAGCTAATTTTCTAGAGAAATCCTAAACTTCATTTTGAGTTTTAGATAATAATTCCTTTAAACCTCCAGGATAAATTGACTCAACATAGCACCTTGACTTAACATTTAAACCCACAGCAATGATCTCACAAATTTTCCAATTTTCAAAATTATGAATCAGTTGAGCATGATATTCATTAAACCTTGAAAGATAGCTCCAAAAAAGTTCATACTCAAATTGCGAGAAATGGAAAACTGGCATTTGAAGTTTTTAAAGTCTATAGAATTTTTCAATTTTTAGGGGTTTTCAATTTTCAATTTTTTTTAGGTTTTTGGATTTTCAACAATTTTTTTTTTGGCGTGGTTTTCAAGCTTTTCTAATTTTGTTCAATTTTAAGCTTTTCCATTTTCTTAGTGATTTTTGAAGTTTTTCTAATTTTTTTAGATTTTAGATTTTCTTTTTTTTTTTGGATTTTCGAAAATTTTCAAGAAATGAACTAACCTGAGTAACAACTTAATGAAATGAACAAAGTAAGGTGTAACATATGCAGCTAACAAGAAAACAGCGAAGAAAATGAAAGACCAAATCTTACACTGTCTTCCCCAGCAACCGCGCCAAGAACTTGTTGGGAAATTTCGAGTGTAAAATAAAAAGGCCGCAAGCGTACAGCTCTCACTGTAGTATTTGAGAGTCGTCTCCATAGGGACGAGGATGAAATTAGATCACAATTAACTAAATTATTCTAAATAGAATTAAACTATCCTAGAGTAGGCAGAATTACCTGTATTAACCAAAACACAAGTAATTTAATTAAACTATAAATGACTAAATTCCCTAAGGTTAGATCATCAGAATAATTACATTAAATAGGAAATGAATAACATTAAAAGATCTTAGAAAGTAAACATGAACAAAATGCATTAGAGAAGCAATAGCAAAACTAATGAAATTAAAACCTGCTAATTGTGCGCTACTTTAAAGAACTTTTTCAAGCAACAATTCAAAATCCATACCATTAGGGTACTCAAAGCCAAGCCAAACCCCTGCAAAATATTCAATCAAGCTAAACCAGAAACTCAAAGTATTCAATTTGAAGCAGAAAAATGAGAAGGGTACCCTGGCTCACAGAGCTCGTCTAGCTTGGAGCTGATATTAATGGTCAAATAACCATAGACATGAAGCTCAAAATACAATGACCCAACATAGACCAACGCCACCAGCTACAAGTCGAACAGAAAATCAGAATGACCAGAGAGAAAAGCAAGAACAGGACCTCTCAGCCCATGCCATAACCTGTTGAAATCACTACCTCGGCTTCCAGAAACAGAAGCAGAACATCCGAAGAATAGAAAAAAAACAGGGGAGGGGAAGTGCGAAATTAGCCAACCAAAAACCACGATTCAAACCTAAAACCCTCATCAACAAAATCCATATTAAAATCCACATCAAGAACTCATACAAAGTTAACCAGGCAATGTGATTGAACAAACACAATCGAAGAAGAAACAGCAAATAGAGGAGAAACAGGGCAAGGCAGAAAAAATTATAGTTTCAACTTTTAACCCAAAGCAAGCTATGAACGAGTTTCAAGCTCACTAACCATGATGGAGCTTCAATGGCTACCGATAATGGCCAAAACACCATGGCTGATTCACGAACAAGTAATAGGGGAGAGGGAGGCGAGTTGTGACTGAAATTTCAACGAAACCGCGTCCAATTATTATGAAAACAAACTAAATTCATGAATTACAATTGAGAGTACGAAATTGACACAAATTACACCAAATCCTAACCAAAATTTCTGAAACCCTAATCTGAAAATTGAAAAAAAATTGAAATTAAAACTAAACCTAAACTTAAATTAAACCTAACCTAACCCTGAAATTACCTAGTTCCACCTCCTTCAATGGCGTCGCTGCCTTCATTTATACCGAGCCCTTCTTCGATCTTGGCCGTGAATTCATGGATGGCGTGGACGGTGGAGATGATGCAAGTTGTGTGCTGTGCTGGCACCTTGTGCGTGAATTGCAGATGGATATGATGGTGGATGCGGATGGAGGTTAGAGAGAAAAGGATAAGGTCGAATAGAGAGAGAGAGAGAATGGGATGAACATGATGAAGCAGGGAAGGATTCGGGCTTCTGGGGCTTCTTTTCGGGGGTCTGGGATTTTAGTTCAACCGAGAGAAGAGAGAGAGTGAATTAAGAGGGGGGGAAGGCAGTCACATGCCTGGCACATGGAGGCTAGGTAGGTTTTCGGTTTTTATTTCTCTTTTTTTCTCTTTGGGCCAAACAACAAAATGGCTTTAAGGCTGAGTTCGAGTCAATTCGGTCCAATTTTTCATTTCCGACATTTCCGTCATCTTTTTGTCGCATTTCCTTGCATTTTTTCACATTTATTCAAAACCTACAAAGCAAAATAAAATCAAATAAAAACCTAAAAATAATAATTACAACAAGCATAAAACAGGTGTAAAAGTACCTTAAAAATGACACTTTTTTTGTACGAACATGGGGCATTATAGATGACGTCAAAGCAATAGTATGGAATACCAGGAGCCAATAATTACTTCAGGTATTTGTATGAACAGTTAGTGTATATGTCATCCATACCTAGACGCACAGATAATGCCCACAAATGTGAAAGATATTGTATGGTTAGCCAAATATTTAGTGGAAAATGAGAGTCTAGTGTGATGTCTAAACCAAAAAAGATAAAGAGTTAGTTTGGTAATGAACACATATGCCCTTTTCATTTGAAAAATAGTTTACAATGCAGTCAAGCCAGCTCGTTAACATAAGTAAGCCATGTCAAGCTCGTTATCGCATGCATTGACGAGCAAGATAGTAAGATGGTAAACTCACGTGGCTATCTTTTACTGTGTTGGGTAATGGATAGAAGGTTGTAGTCAAATTAAGATCCATAAGATAAATCTACCATAAACGATAGAAATTTTGTTATGGGTACACGAACCTTAATTTAATAGAGTTTCTACTTGAAATAAAGAGCTGATCGCTGAGCATATACCACTAGACGTTGTAGAATAGATTAAATTCTAATCATAGTCCTACAACGGAAAAATGGTAGTCAAACTAAAGATTTTAAATATGTGAGGTATATCATCAAATGCAAACTATGAAAGGCAAATAAAATACCAATTTCTACTGTGAGAATTTTCTAAAGGAAGTCATCAAAGATTATGGGAATAGTACGAATGCATGAACCAACGTTATCATTTGCATCCGATGCCAGAAATACACTATGAAGGGGATTTAAAGATTTAACGACAAAGGAAAGCTAAGCCCAATATTTGTTGGGCCTTATGACATCATCAAGAAATTAACCTTCTTGGTTACCAATTGGCCCTACCACCCCGACTGCAACATAAACATGATGTGTTTCAAACTTTGCAACCCCAAAAATATGTTTATGATTCGATTCGCACTATAATGCTTGGACCTTTAGAAGTTGAGGTTGAAGGATTAACCTATGAAGAACAACCTATGCAAATTGTCATTCGAAAAAGGTAAATAGTTATGTAGCGAAGCTACACTACTAATGAAGGCTATATAGACCTAGCATAGGGACTTTCGAGGTGAGATGGGAGATGGACGATGATATGAAATGATTTCCCACGTCTTTTCCAAAGGAATGCTCAGTATAGTTTTGAGGACAAAACATTTTTTTGAGGGGTAGAGGATGTCACACCCTGTTATTTAATCATATTTAATTTTTTTAAATCTTGCATTAGTCATATGATTATGAGTACTTATCAGAGCAATCAGTCGTGCTAAATTTAAGTTGCAACAAAGGAAATGCCCAAATCGAGCACTTCGTTTGGTAGACTTTTTTTAAAAACAAATTTAGTTGCAAGTAATTACATAGAAATGTACATCGGCATACAGGAATGCATATGCACCTTGGTAATGCCGCAAATTAATAGAGTAGATTAATTTAGTAACGATTAAGGAAGTAAAAAATATAAAATAAAATAATCAATATAATCCACGTAAGGATAACCAAATGCATGTTCAATAAATGGACCATATGGCAATATCTGGTAAAGTGATAAGATCAAATTTAATTTGATGTGGCAAAAAGGATTTGAAAAAAAAAGGAGGGAAGGGAAGAGAAATTATGAGACAAAAACTCAACCAATTGTAGAGGTAGGAATTTGGTCGTATGATTAATTCTTGTAAGATAAGGTTGAAACTAAACACGATGAGAAGAGGGCAAAAAAAAGTGGGCAAAAAAAAGTAAATCAGGAGGATGAAATTTATATGGCTAATGAATAAGTAATGGATGGAGTTTTTTTGGGGAAAAAAAAAAAAAACTCATGGCTGTGTTCTCAATCAATGGATTCCCTTCGTCCTCCAATTGTTGACCACCCACCACAGAGGGCCCTTTCTGGATTGTGTTGGCATCAGTTCTGGACAGCCTAACCGTCGACCAGTTGCCTGACTGGCCACCATTGCCAATATCCTTCTGTATCACCCCTTCTTTCATCTGTATGGGTAGTGTCAAAAATAGGGCAGCTTGCTCGTCCAACACCGCCGCCCCCTACTACCACCGAGGGCCTCTTCAACGGGCCGTTGGCCAGCCTCCAGGGTCACCACCAACACCCCTTACTCATCCTCTCAACCCCGGGTGAAAGACTTGCCCTCTTGCCTTCTAAGATCCATTTTATTTGATTTAATTCAATTAGATTATTCAAGTATACGTATATCATAATTGGGATTAATTTGGATTTATGAATGGAACATGCTTTGTTGAGAATTAAGCTTTGTTGGCGAGTTGAGAATATGAGATGTAGATGAACTCCATGGTGGAGGATTTATCAATTGTGAAATTAAACCAATTAAAAGTGTTATGTAAGAATGCAATGGGTTGTTCGTGGTGATAGATAGGTTAGTTAACTGGGTGAGAATTGGATTATTGGGGTTAAATTATGCTGAATGCTAAGCTAGGAATGGAATTGAACAAGTAATGTGTTGTGAATACAATTGATTAGCGAGATAGAGCAGATAAATAAAACAATGAGTATTTTCGAACATTACATTTTGGATGAGCTATTCCTAATTTAGGAATATATATATATATATATATATATATATATATATATATATATATATATATATATATATATATATATGAATTAGTTATGGAGTCTTTGTTAGTCTTAAGGAAGTTAGACTTGAAGGTAAACCAATGTTTATATAAAGAGTTAGTTAATTGAATGAGGATTTGGAGAATTCTTTGAGTTAGTAAAGTTACTTAAGCAAGCTAATTAACTTAAGTGTGCAAAGTGCCTAAGCAAAGGTTTTGCGGACCATTGAGAGTGTTAAGCAACTCTATCAAGTTAATTGAAGGGATCACGATTTGACTAGTGCTCTTTTTATGGGTCTAATCTAAAGAAGTGGAAAATATATTAAATATATAATTCCCATAACAAGCAAAGAATAGAAAACAAAGTAAGTGAGAAATAACATACGAGCCAGGCATCCTAAAGGCTTATCAAGCATATGAAGTTCACTTGGAGGAAAAAAAATGTTAATGAAATAAGGACAATGAGGTCAATATCATAATGAAGTAGCAAAGGATAATATTTGATTTTTATAGGTACGTTATTATTTGAGCTCTTTATTTTATTAATCCACTAAAATTGTAGTACCATGGATAATAGTATCATTGTATACATTATCTTGAGACAATTTATGATTAGTTGGCTACATTGTATCAAGTATCATTTCTAACATACATAACACAATAGTCATGTTACAAAGTTTACATGCCACAGTACCTTCCGAACAAGCAGATGAGTCACAGACCAAATGTTACACAACTCTGCCACTATGTAGATAAATCAAAGTTCATATGTTATAGAACTCCTTCAATAGATAGAGGAACCAAAGCTGATAGCTCCACTACCAGGCATAGAAATCAAAATTCATATGTTACAGAACTCCATCAATAGATGAAGGAACAAAAGTCTGCCAACATGAAGATAAATCAAAGTTCATATATTATAGAACTCCATGAATGGACGGAGGAGCTAAAGTTCATAGCTTTGCCAGCAGGTAGAGAAGTGGAAGTTCATATGTTATAGAACTCCATTAATAGATGGAGGAATCAAAGTTCATAGCTCTGCCAGCTGATAGAGAAATCAAAGTGTATATATTCCATAACACTATCAATAGACGAAGGAACCATAGTTCATAGGTCTACCATCAGGTAGAGAAATTAAAGTTCATATGTTATTGAGCTCCATTAACATACGGAGGAACCAATTTGTCAGTGGGCAGATAAATCAAAGTTCATATGTTACAGAACTCTGCCAATGGACGAAGGAACCAAAGTTCATACCTCTACTAGCAATTAGAGAAATCACAGTTCATATGTTACAAAACTCCACAACAGACAGAGGAACCAATGTCAAAGCTTTAATAGCAGGTAGAGAAATCAAAGTTCATATGTTACGAAACTCCGTCAATAGACGGAGGACCCAAATTTGATAGCTCTATCAACAAGCAGAGAAATCACGGTTCGTAGACCACATTAGTCTACTAATAAGAAGAAGGACTAAAGTTCATATGTTACATGGCTTTGCTAATATACAGGGAAGACAATGTGTCATAAAGATCTCCTACTTATAGGGAAAATCATATTTCATGTTATAATTTATAGAATTCTGTATTTTGACAAAATATCTAAAGCTTAAAGGCCATATAGCCGCATCATAAGTTTACAAAATTACATGCTATAGTTTACATGTTTCAGTCTATGGTTTACAATTTAATGCATGTGTGTGTGTGTGTGTATGTGTGTGTGTGTGTGTGTGTGTGCATATATGTATACAGAGATCTGTTACTACATTTAACTCATTGCATCCTATCGTCTTCAATGAATTTTAATAGTTATGTAATTCATATACTTTGTGCATAATAACATAAGCCTATTGTAGTATAACAACGAGTTGGGCCTTAGCTCATTTCTCTATGTTTGTGTATTCGTATCTTAGGAACAACAACATGAAATGCAATGAAGCTAGTCAACAATGGCAACGAATGGCTGTTGACTTGCTCTTGTGACAACTAGTTAAACTAAAGGTGTATGCTCTTGGCTCTTTTTTATTTCCGTGTGATCTTAGGGATATCTCTTTCCATATTAAAGAAAAACAAAAATTTGGGGCCTTTACTTGACTTTTGCCTGGTTTCCTCCTCTTGAAATATTAAATCAATTTTCCTATTTTCTATGCTAAGATCGAATTAAAAAGATGTGCATATTAAAGGTCAAATTCTAACTGAAAAATAGTTCACCAATTTTAACACTCTTTTTGTATTTTCCGTTAATGAATAGCATGGTAATGTTCCCAACTTTAAAATCTTTCATTGCGAAATATGTGCCTGACTAGACCTTTAGATGTTAGTTAGGCATTTAAGAGTTTGGGCGTTACATCCGTAATTTCTTTAGGGAAATGTTTGGTAGGATGTAAATAACCCTGTCTTGCAAACAAGTTGACAATTGTGTTTTCATTATCTTGTTTGGTTGTAAGAAAGTAATGTAAATAACAATTACCTTGTAATTATTATTACCACAATCTATGTAATAATGATTGCATTACAAAGTTAATTCTATTATATTACACTTAACCAAACATCATATAATATTCTTCCCCTTTCTCTCATAGAAGGGTTGGTCATAAACCCTAACCAAAAAGAGAGCATGAGTTAGGGTTTCTCCCAATGAAGAGGGTTGTTGGTCGCCTTGGATTGTTTTGAATATCACGACATTCTTGTCAAAAAGTCATGGTTCTCCCTCTAAAACGCAATCTATGTCTTGCCAAAAGAAGAATTGAAAAAGGAAAAGATTTGGTCCTAACTCCTTCAACTCTATGCCGTGAATCGGGTTCCAAATCTTCTCCATGGTGGTCATGAAACCAGCCCTATTGAATTTTCGTAGAGTCCATACCTAGCAAACAGAGGGAATGCTTTAATGGTTCATCTAGTGCCTCTTCCTTCTCCCACTTTATTATCACTTTTGCCTTTTGCTTTCCCTTTCCCTTGCTCGCTAAAGAGTCCTTTGAATGCCCACTACTCTGCCCCAACTCCGCCATGATAGACAGTGAAGGAAACAAAGCCACAAGTTGAAGCTTCGACTACAAAGACCTAGAAACCCTAGGAGCAAAAAAAGTCTCACGTGGCTAGTGCATAGGAGAGAATAAATCTGCAGGAGTATCTTAAAGAGAGAAAAAGCTGCTATAATAAGATAACCCTTAAAAAAAATGAAGATCTCCTTGTCGTTAGCCTAAGCATGCTTTTAAATATCCACAGTTCCATACTTTGGCATGATCATGCCAAGTAGCAATGGTTGACTGTGTCAAATTTCTGGTAGCCTACCTTATTGTTTATTTATTCAATTTTCGCAAAAACCAAGCCTGTGCCACTTTTTTGCATTCTTCTTCTTTGCAATTTTCTACTTAGTACGGTTGAAATATTCTGGGATGTTCTGGGCATTTTTTTGGCATGTTTCCTTCTTCATGGTTTCAGAGTGGGCTAAATGGCGCTTGAGTTTGGCACCTCTTCATTTTCAACCTACGAAAAGACAAAACACTAATAAATCCTAATTTAAGAATTATTTTGGGACTTAATTCAAGTGTGTAGGGCATCAAAATTGTATCGATTAGAGACTGAACAGGTAGTATATTTTCAAAACTTGTGTGAACCATGACTATTGAATAGATTATTACAACTAAATATAAAAATAAAAATACAACTATAAATTTTTCAAACAATCTGATCGGTTATTATCGATTACCTAATGTGACCCTTCTTCGATATATGTCCTTGAGCACTTCGGTCCAACAACTCAAAAAGAAACCAAGATTCAAGTGTTGTATACATTAGAAGATACATTAAGATACAGAGGATTTGGAGCCACTTATTGTATTCAATAAATTACAAATGGGTACCTTCGGTTTTGGAAAAACTATTTTAAGGGCCCCTTAATTTGAGAATATATTCTTGGGTGACATTACTGTTGGGGAAACAATTATGTGGTGTATTTCCCGTGGAGGGGTTAATGGTTCCTGATGTGAACCTGGCGGGAAAGAGTCAGAATTAGTGTAATGCCAACAATACCCTTTTATTAGTTGAATATATATGTTGGGTTTTACCCCCATTCTTCACTCTGCCTGCCTTCTTCTCTCTCATCTTCCTCTCTTCTTCCCTAGGCATCATCTTCTTCATCTCCTCCATTGAAGGAAGTGTGACTGTGTAGGTAATTTTTTTTGTTTGGTTTGTTGTCCTCCATTAAAGGCACCCACAGTGACGGAGAAATTTGTTCATGTCCTCCATTCACTCTAACTTCTTTGTCTCTTCTCAGGCCAGATCTGGCCTGTCTGTGGGTGGGGAATGTTTTCCTTTTTTGTGTCTGCCATGTTCCCATGAAATAGTAGAAGGTCTTTCCGTCTCTGTCGTTACTTACACCTTTTGGTGCCTGAAAAATGTGTTGTGGTATGTCCCTGTTGGAAGGAATTCAGTGGGCTTTATGTGTCTCTTCCCATTTGATGATGGAAGAAGTGGACAATATTGTGAAAATGACTGAATTTGTATGTTTAGCTGGGTCTAGAACATTATGTAATTTTTCTAATGACTGCTCCCAGTCAGAAGTTAACAATTGTAATTATTGTAATTACTGGTCTGGAACATTATATAATATTATTATGTTGTGGTTTGTTTAACAATTCGTGAATTATTAGGTTTGATAATGGAAGGGTTTTCATCATCAAGGAGCAAGCTAGCAAGTGAGGACATAGCAGTTTATCAAAGATGCAATTGTGAAGGCGTGCAGAAGGTGTCTCACTCAAGCCAGAATCCTGGAAGGTCGTATTTCAAATGTTTGAGGTGCGACAAGTTTCTTAAATGGGTAGCAAATGAAGGCCCTCAAGAGAGACCGATGGTTGTTGATGTAGATATAGTGAAGAAGGAGCTTATGGAGATGAGGTTAATGTTGAAGTCTATTGAAAAGGGTCAAACCTTGATTGTAATATTGTTGATTGTGGTGATAGTGTTAATTGCCATGGTAGTGGTGATGTAAAATTAGAAACAGTGAATGTGATGCAGGTGTAAGTGTATTCAAGGGAATGACAAATTAAATTGTTTGAGCATTTGACTTTTTCCTGTGAAAGTTCAGTTTCTGCAAAGCAGAGCCTCATAGCATTTGACTTCCAAGTGTAAGCTGAGAAAAATGAACTGAAAATCCAGAAGCTTGGTCATAAAAGAGACTTTGCTGGTATCAGACATAAAAACTAATCAAGACATAAAACCTGAAACTCAAGAGGCTTGCAACTGTGTGAGCTTATAACTTATACAAGGAATAATAAGCATGAACACTTAGCACAAATTCTTTTCCCTGGAAATGAGTAACAAATAGCACACTCATTCAGCTACTTGGAAAACTGGAACTAAGTTCAAAAGTTTACAAGTCACAGAGAACTGAAATTATCTAACTGTGGCAAATAGCACAAATTCTTGTCCCTAGAAATGGGTTCACAAAAGTTGACAAGTCCTAAAACCATTGGTTCTGTAGCTGCTGATAAGTGGCAAATAGCACAACAAGTTCTCTTATTTACAACCAGAGGGATAAGCTAATTCTTCCATGACACAGCGCTACTGAAATGCTATTACATATTGCAATCAAGATTGAGTAAATTGGGTTGGGGGGGCTTCTGTTGCTATTGATGTAGGGTCGGATGTCCCAGCTGATGTGCCAGTGGTGCAGAGTGTCTTCCTTGGCTTTCCAACTGGTTTGGTACAGGTCTTCCTCTTCTTCTTGTATTTGTCCAACAGCCGGCCACTTTCAGCTCTAGGTCTCCCACAAGTCAAGCTGGTATGTCCTAATTGTTTGCATTGCTTGCACCTTTTGGTGCCTGAGAAATGTCTGGTTGCTTGACCTTCAGGTTGTGGGACAGGTGCTCAAGAGGCAGACTCTCTTCTGTTATGCTTTTCTGCCCTTCCTCTTTTTCTCAGCTCAACTGGTAGATCAAGTGTAGACAAGTTTGTGTCTCCCCACATGCATGGGTCAGAGATGGGATGGATGATGTTTTCATAAAGTTTCCTGTGATTGTCAGTTGAAAACCATGGAGCATAATAATCCTCTAACTGCCCTTTCATCCTCAAAATACATCTTACACTATGTTTGCATGGCAAGCCAGTGATCTGCCATTTGTTGCAGTCATAAAAGTGCTCCTTCAACTTCACTGTGAAGTTGGTGCAACCTTCAACAACATCAAACTCTCCTTGACCAGCATGGACAACACTAAGGCAATTTCTAGCATCTTGTTCAACCAACCTTAGTTTTTTCTCTACAAATGGTGTCACCTTCCCCTCCTAACAAGATGCATTCTGAAACCTTTTATCAAATCTGGCCCCCACAAGCTTTCTAATCTCTTCCAACATGGTCAACATTGGCTTCCCCCTAAGCTTGCTAATTGCATTGTTGAAACTTTCCACAAAATTATTTGTGTTGTCCGCAGATTTCAGGTTTGTATCAAATTTAAACCTAGCCCAGTGCTCTAATGGTTCATTGTCCCTTAACCACTGATATGCTGCTGGCTCTTTTTGCTTAATCTTATCCGTGGCCTTCAAAGGAACAAAAGACGAATTTGCATTGGCAGCAATGTAAAAGAAACAGTGGAACCATGCACCTTAAAATTATAATAAGAAAGGGAGAAAGACATGGTCAGTACAAGCATTCTCCAACTTCCCTCAAATGTCCTTTAACTAAATTCAGACAAATTAGTTTCACTTACCAGGGTAGTGGGCAGCAAAGTTTTTGTAGAAATGGAGAACACAGATCCTTCTTGATGCTTGGGGCATAACACTCTTCAAAGCTTTGATGATGCCCTGCTAGTCAAAGTAAGTTAGTAGTCAATATCTTCTGTGTATCGCACATTTACCTTTAAAAAGCATAATTTATATTACCTTGTACCTATCAAATATAATGGTGTAGTTAGAGCTGTTTTCCCTAGCATCAAGTGCCCTAGCAAGGCCATCAAGAAAACAGCTCCATTCCTCCTCATTTTCTTGAGGTGCAATCCCATAAGATAATAGGAACTGTCCATTATTACCATCCAAGGCCATAGCTGTCAAAAGGACTCCCTTATATGGACCTATCAAATGGCATGCATTAGTGTTAGCTTATACAGAATATAATGAAACAAGCATGCATTTATAAATGCAAGTGTGCTATATCTTTTAGATGGCAAGCATCAATGACAATCAGGGGTCTACAATGTTGTTTGAAGGTTGCTATGGCTACTCTAATACATATCTGGCACCTCTTGAATGTAGGATTCCTCCCAGGAGCTTGATCTGTCCACTGGATCAAACATAAAGACTCTGGGTTCGTTGCCTTGAACTCCTCCATATACTATGGAAGTTTCATGTACCCTTCATCATAAGAACCCTCAACCTGCATTTTCATAAGTTTCCTTGCCCTCCAAAGAGTGCATTCTGAAACTTTCACCCCATACTTTGTCATAATGAAGTCCTCCATATTCTCCACAGCAGCATTCAGGTTTGCCCTATAATATGACAACAAGTTGGATGCAACTCATCTTGAACTAGCACTCTTGTTACCTTCAGTCCTACAACATATGTGCTTCCCTGAATGTCTCCTAATCATCCATGTGCTTTTGTCAACAAGTACAGATGCATGTATTCTCCATATGCGCTCCACATTTGCACACTTTTGGGTATACCTCTTCTTGTTATTCCTAATCTTCCTCAGAGTAATCCCTTGCTGCACACAATAGTCTTTCATAACTGTTAAAAGGTCTTCCTTACAAGTAAATATGTCACGTTCTTTTAAACTCACACTCCCCTCTCTATTCCTGCTCCACAACCTCCCTTGTTTAAACACCTTTGTCATCTTACTAACAACCACATGGCCCTGACTACCATCTGCATCTACATGACCTAATCTCATCCGCTGCTCTGTATCAAGTCCAAATCCAACTCATCAAGCACCTCATTGTCATCTGACTCGCCATCTAATGAAATCTCATCAGACTCCTCTTGCTCATCGACATTGAAGTCACTGTCCTCACTATCTGACTTCAAGTATTCCTCTACTTGCTCCTCCACATTCTCATCAACATCACTATCAAAGGCATCTAATTGGGGAATCTGTGGCTGCCCTAAATCTAACACATCAAAATCATGAAAATCATCTAAGTCAACCCTTACTATTGACAAATCTTGGTCTGAGTAGAGTAAAGTTTGTGACTGTGCAAGATTCAGCGGCTGAGGTCTACTCTTTGTTCTTCTTCCTGTTGTCACAGAAGAAGGTTGAGCTTGCCTCTTCTCAACTGGAATTGGGCTCGTTTGGGATCTAGTGAATGGCCTAGTTGGGGATAACACCACCTGGGATAGACCTTCACTAGCCTGTGAAGAAGAAGGAGTTGTGGGGGCAGCTGATTTGGTTGATGGGCTGCTTTGAGACCTTGTTAAGGGTCTTCTAGCTAGGACTGTTCATAGGTTTAGGAACAGTATTTGTTTGCTTTGATGAGGGCTGCAGGGAGGAAGGAGAAGGAGAAGCATTTGGTTTATTTTTTACAGCCCTAGGAATCGGTCTCCTAATCTGTAATTTCTGCCTCCCAGATGTAGAAGGTTTTTTTAAAACATGTGGAGTACCTTTTGACATGGGTTGGACTTGTACTGCTGCATTTGGGTCTATGTATATAGATGATGGGGTCACAATCAAATTATCAGCCCACATGCTAGCTTCAGTCAAAGAGGGGTCAAGTGTAGGTTCACATGGGCTTGTAAATTGCACAGTTTTTTTCTCTTTTGCTTTTTGCAAACCATCCAAACTTTCAACTACTTTTTGCAGCTGACTAGGCACATGCAACTCAACCACATAAATAGGGATGACAAAACCCCTTATTGACTCCCACTGATGCGCTAACATCACCCAATCATTATCAGTGTTAAAAGGCCACCTCTGATTCTCCCTCCCAGGTGGATGCCATTTAAATCCAGCATATGTAGGTAACACTACCCTCTGTTCCACAGCTAATCCCTCATATCCCTAAATAGGTCTATCACCTGGTACATATCCAAATTAACATCAACTATGGTAATCATTCTGTCCTTGCAATGAACCACTACATTTTTAGTCACCTGTTCAAACAATATAACAAACAATCTTTTACAACATTTATAGCCAACATCTAAACAGAGTGGCAGTCAACCACAGACAACCACAAAAACAACCTACACATGTACAGAACATGGAAGAAATGGGAAAAAGCACGAAATTGCAACAACTAGAACTCCTCCCTCATCAATTGCAACACAAAAAACCCAGCACTAAATGAATCAAAGACAACATTTTACCTACCCCAGGGTGCAAATCAACATGAACTTATTAGACCGCATCAAACAAACACATGCACAAACACGAAAAATACTCACCATGGTTGTCCGAAATTTTTCAGTCCACAAATTGCAGTCAACTTGCGACTGTTTCTTCCTCAACTATGGCGACCAACTTCAGAAATCTCTTCAAATCTTCACAAAATGTAGATCGGCTCTAGAAGACAGAGATGGCGATGCCAAGGCGCAGAGCAAGCGAGAGAGAGAGAGAGAGAGAGAGAGAGACGAGTTTCGAGGGTTTGAAGTTGGAAACAGTAACCGTTGCTGTTTTTCTTCCTCAAATAAAAAAGGGCATCAATGTAATTTCCCTTCTCATATGAAGCCCTCCACCGAAAATGCACCACATAATTGTTTCCCCAACAGTAATGTCACCCAATAATATATTCTCAAATTAAGGAGCCCTTAAAATAGTTTCCCTAAAACTGGAGGTACCCATTTGTAATTTATTGTATTGTATTCGGAGGGACAGTATATACGGCCAAGACACTTTGGTAAGCTATGTACTTGCTTGCCATGACAAGCCAGGGAAAAAAAAAAGGGAAAAGCAATTACAGATTTATTAGTGCAAACTGCAAAGCACAACATGAGACGGTTCACTTTATCTATCTTCTTATTTTTCTATAAAGCAAATACAATAGTGATGGTTTGCTTTCCAAAGTGGAGGCTCAACGAATCCGAGAGTTAATTCATGGCCCTGTTTGGTAATCAGCTATTAGATGTTAGCTGTTAGCTATTTGTATTATCTGTTAGCTGTTTGGATTGGTTGTTTACATTAGCTGTTTGAATTAGCTATTTTTAGAAAAAGTGTTTGATAAAATTATCTGTTTTTAGAAAATATGTTTGGTAAAATTTCATTGATGCCCTTTCTCTAAAATACTTTTCAATTAAATAAGTTTTTATCTATTGATCATCTTATTTTGTTTTTAAAAAAATTAATGTATATCATATATACAAATTAGCTTCATCCTTGGAACTTTATTTTCATTAATTTAAATAACTTGTGTTCATTACTTATTTTCTTTTGTTTTCAATGTTTACTTGCTTATATAATGCCTACAGCTTAATTATAACCTTTACTATTTTTAGAGATGCTTATTTTTTTATGAATTACAATTAATATGAACTTGCATCTGTATTTTTGTCATGAATTGAAATATGTATGGATTTCAAATAATTTAATTTTCATCAACCGAAATGAAAACTAGGAATAGGGTTTTTTTAATGACAATAGCGAGGGTGGAGATGAAGGCAGGGAGGTCGAGTAGAAAAAATTGGAGGTAAAAGTTGTTGAAGATTTAGGCAAGGTAAGAAACTAAGAATAGAGTTTATTAATGGCATGCATGTAATTTTGTTAAACTTTTGGACAATACCGTAATTTCTACAAACAGCTATTCCCAAAAGACTAATGAAAATAGCTGTTTGAAAAAAGCTATTTGGGGCAAAATAGCTCTTTCAAACAGCTATTTATCAAACACCTCTTTAGCTGTTTGACTAAGTCAAAACAGTTAAAATCTCCCCAAACAGCTCTTTTTTCCTCAAACAGCTATGTTGTCAAACACTTCCTATAATTTTTCGTACCGCATGTGGGTGGGAGTTGCTTTAGCAAAGCTTTGTCAAAGGGATACCACATACTTAGAGAGTGTATGGTAGCAATAGTTTTTTGAGAAAAAAGAGCTATTTTGGGGTGTATTAGCTATTTTGACTAAGTCAAATAGCTAAGTGTTTGGCAAACAGCTGTTTGGCCCCAAACAGTTCTCTTTTAAAAGGTTATTTTCATTGGCCTTTTCAAAAGAGTTTTTTCTAAAAATGACACATTTGCTCATGACTTTAAACAAATTATATTACACGCCACTAAATTATATTTATATAATATTATTTTATAAAATAGAAGGAGTATATAGCATCATAAAGAGTTCATAGTACCTCTTTAATATTTTTTTTGAGACAAAAATAAACCATTGAAGTGACATTGTCTCTTTCATTGTTTGTATTTTTTCTCAACCAAATAGTATGCCTTTTGGTGTAGGTTTTCTAATTTCACTAGTACATTATATCATGCTTATTTGATTCTCTCATCATGCACGTTTATGAACGTCTAATACTATAATATTTATACTTTAGATTATTCAATCTCCCTTTCGATTACCTTAACAATGAGTTTTGGATCAATGCAAAATAGTAACATTTAATACTATGTTTTGTATGAATTGAATTTAATGAAGATAAAGTCATTAGAAATTTGTATAAATTTCAATTTGAATTTATAAACCAAAAAATTTTAAAAATAACAAAATAATGTTATAAAACATTAACATCATTTACATAAGTACAAATTGAAAGGAAATAAAATAGACAATGAATGCAAATTATGTAGATTTTAATAAGAAAGTAAAGTTTTATCAATGAGGTTTTTCTTCTATTTTTTTGTGTGATTACAAATAAGTTAATTTATACATATGAAACAAATTTAGTTCTTTTTTAAAAGAAATTCACAAATAAATAAAAAAATATGTTCTAATTTAGAGATAAGGATATAAATAAAATTTTATCAAATATCTTTATTAGAAACAGCTAACTTTACCAAATAATTTTTCTATAAACAGCTAATTCAAATAGCTAACAGATAACAGCTAATACAAACAGTTGACAGCTAACAGCTAACAGCTGTTTGCCAAATAAGATCTTAATTTGGTCTGTAACAATTGAAAATTGCGACTTGAGAAAGGACAACAGCCAACAGAGCTACTGTAGGGTAGGATTTCATTGTCTTTTGGTGACCGCGCAGCCCAGCAGTAACGCACGGATAAAACGTAGATAGAAATTGTATGGAAGGCATTTGTGTTGTTTGGTAGTTGTTCTTTTTTTTTTTTTTTTTTTTGGGGTGTCTTAGTTTGTCTACTGGTTGTATTGGTGCTTGAGTTTCTATTATGCTTTTCATGTTATTTATGCGGGGATGCAAGAAAGTAAAAATCTCTCTTACAGTAGTTTTTGGGAGACATCTTATAAAAGAATTTTTCTTAAGTTCATGTACAAATATTAAAAAGGATTTACAACCTATCTTTCACAGGCGTAATAGTTATATCGACCCACAAGTTCTTCCTAGGATAATGGTTACCCCTTCAACTGGAGGGAGCCAACTTGATCTGACCTCATGCTAGCTAAGCTGTCACTCTTTCAATATTGAGTATTTATTTACCTATTTTGATAATTGGCATATCATTCAAGCGTTTTGTCAAGATCGATGGACTCCATCAAATTCTATGATTCCTACAAGCTGCTAGATGCAACCCGAAAAGTAAAGGCAGCTCAAATATCCATCTCAATACCTCACCAGTTATGTTGCATCAATTTTAATGCCTGTGAATATCAAAAATAATTAAACGCCTAAAAAAGAAAGAGACCACATGACGCATAAATCAAATGAGTTAAAATAAATAAATAAAGAGAGCAGAAGAGAGAAAATGGTAAGGGTTAGATCGGAACCTACATAGAAGATAGGTTGGGCGGGGTGTTGAAAATCCAAAAGAGAACCGACAGGTTTAAATTTTTTTCTTAAAAAAATAAATAAATGTTTACCTAGCGAAAGAGTGGCAGATTAAGCTCATCTTCAAATTAGATGAAGGATGGATTTTAGCAAACGAAAGCTATTGAAAGAATCCTAGTTCTGTTAGTTAGAATCAACAACATTAAAGATACTAAAGCCGCATAATTAATTAGAGACGGAACTGGGAGATTCATGTGCCTATCACATGAGCAAGCGATTTTGCTCTATGTTCATTACATGGTCTATGTGACTAAAACAAAACGTTGGAGGCGGGGCTTTAATTTACACAACCTTCAATCAACGTCGATAGTTTATATAGAAAAAATTATGATGTTAATGGCTTTTATGACATTCATTGGATTTTGAAGTTTTGTTTTAGGTGTTCTAGTCCATTATATATTTTTCTAAAGGTTATTTGCATAATTAGTGATGATCAAGTTGAGTTAGATCTGAAAATGCAATCAGTTAGGAGTAGTTGGCTCGTCCCTAAATTATCTTGATCATATTTTTAACATGTCTTATTATAGAAACTAAATAAGACAATGTATCGATGTCATATCTATTTTAGAGGATCTACCTATCGTATTGAGACTAGAGTGTTCAAAAATTAACATAGAAATTATTCAGTCATTCCATATTTAGGTATAGGAAGTCCAAGATATTTACTCCTTTCAAACATATTATGCTAAAAATACGCATTGAGAACATGTGATTTGACTATTCAAAAATTGAAGTCATCGACTCATATGGTCATGAAAAAGGTAAAAAGTCATAAAATGCAGTTGCAGTAATGAATTTTCTTTTTCTCCAACCTAAAAAGAAAATTATAGAAATTAATTTCAAAATGTCCTTTAGCATGTACTGGGGAAAACAACTTGTACAAGTGTGCATTACACATGCCCACTTGGATTTAGACGTATCAAGATGAGATCAAAGGTAGTTACCCCCGCAGCACAGGAAGGTGAATGACTGACCAGCTGCTGTTATGCAGTACAATGCACAATGCAGCGTACAAGGAGGCAAGAAAGGACAGAGGGAACTGATCCCCGGCCCCCAGTATTGGTTCCCTGGATTCCAAAATCTCACCGCATGATACTCCTCCTTCTAAGCTGCAAGTGACAGCGCCTAGTACCAATATATGTACCCATACTTTAAGAGCAACTCTTAAGTCCATCCATAAAAGTGTGAACAATGGAACAAGCTGAGTTAAGCTAGAGTTGACCCGTTTAACAAAATGAATTGGATTAAATTATGGCTGAATTAGTTACAATATGAGTTGGATTTAGTACGTCATAAGTATTAATGTTCATGTTTGGAAAATAACAATACCACTTTCAACCATTACTTGTCACTCATTACCATTTGCTTAAATATATATCTATAATTAATTATCGCTCTCTATCACTTCTTGGGTTATTGATCCTTTAGTACCTTAAACTATGTGTCATTGATTTTTTTGGGTTGAGTTATGAATCTTTGATTTTTTGCTACCTTCAGAAAGCCTGTATTAATTTTTTAATACCTTCCGTGCTATTATGTTTTTCACTTTTAATCCAAAACTCTTAAAAATTGCAGAAAGACACTTAGAATATGGTAACTTATACAAATAAGCTATTTTTAGGATTTTTTTAAGAAATATACTTGTTTTAAACGATTAAAATTCTTATAATGACTTTACTAATACTAATTATCATAATCTACTACTTATATCTTAAATATTATATTTTTTGTGGTTATAGGCACACCGTGCTTAACAAAATAATTAAAACTTAATTAGAGAATTTCGACCATTACTTGAACTTAGTCGGCGTTGGACCCGGTGTTCTTCTAACTTCCAGTCTGCAGATATTGCTAATCTCAACCACATCTTCCTTAGATTAAGCATAGCACAAATTCGTTTCGTTTCTAACCTCGGATCGTTGTCACTGATCAACTTTTATCTATTTTAAAGGATAGTAAGACTTTAATCAGGAAATTATAATATTTAGGACATAAGGTTCGATTGAATAATGTTCCTTACTAGGAAACTTGTTTTATTGAAAGCTTGAAAGTGAAAATATTACAATGGAAAGCTTGAAGAGGGACTTAAGTTAAGATCATTAGAGATGCTTGCTCATAGAAAAATGGAAAATCCTGACTTCTCTTTCTTCTCAATAATGCTCAAATGATCGTGTCCCTTCTCAGCACTCGACCTCCTTTTTTATAGAGGGTATAGGGGTACATATGATGCCCTAATAGGTACAGTACACACTGATTTTTCACATGGCTACAGTACATAATGACTTTTCACATGGCTACAATACACTGCTTTTTATACAGACCTAACACTTGTCAAAATAGTACAATAATGGAGTAAGTATTTTTCAGACCTTTTAATAATGACAAGACTAGTCATCATTGAGATTTTGCATTCCTTCATCTACAATAATATCTTCCAAACCATCATTATCTTGATAATCATTAAAATCTTCATCAAGTTGTTTAAGGTGCTCTGGATCCCATTTCTCAAATAATGGAAGAAGATATTTCTGTCCTTTCTTTGATAAAAACTTTTCAGCTCCGATATCAAAGAAATAATCAAAGATATCTTCTAAAACTGCTCCTTCCCTATTCATATATTCTTTAAACTCATCATCATAGACGAAAGTAGTGTTTCCACAATTACTAATTCTCGTCGCTTAAGAAACCATTCTTGTCGTTGATCATAGGGATCATCGTAATTAACAACCTAAACAAGATAATGGGCTGGTTTGGCTTTTCCGTTTTCATATTTGATTAGTACACCATGTACCTCCAAATTTAGGCATCTGCTAAATGAAATTTTTGTTGGACCATCAGGAGACGCAAGAAGCCAATGGATCCTTCGAAACATGTATTGCTGAAATTTAGTTAGTGTTCAGAAAAATGGAAACTTCGGATCTGGGATTTCTATAAAGGAGAGTACCATCCCATATTCCCAGGCTTTAATGACGGGGTCATTTAGAGATTTTGAATTTGTTGGAAAACTAACAGCACCAACTCAAGATTTATTGGGAAAGTAGATCGTTATACTCCAAGACTCCCAAATATCATAAAAATAGTGATGATAATAATCAATTCTTACTGTATACCACTCATTGAACCATTTTTCTTGAACATGAGAACTTATTTTTTCTTGAATATCATAAGGACATCTTAGGTAATTAACTTGTAATTCTAGAAGGAAAAATCTTTGGGCTATTAGGTGGTTAGAAGAAAGTAGACCAAAGCATAATCTACTTTTTGTATGGAATTCCAAATTATCAATAAGGATTTCACTAGAAGGAGTAACCCATTCTAATAGTAATGGCATTTCATTATGGATTTACTCCTTTTTTTGGTAGGAGTTCTGCTTTGATGATCATCATTGGTGAGTTCTTGAGTTAAACTGTCTACAGAGAGTTCTTCGATCCCTGTATATGTTCAATAGAGAAGGAAACCTAGTTAAACCATAATTGTCAATGCAAGAGTCGCCCTAGCGCTTGCATATTTGATAAATTCTTTTTCACAAAACCAAGTATTTCTTTGCAATCTGTTCGAATAAGAAAAGGTTTTGAGACTAAAAATTAAGAACTTTTCAATCCCTCTTATGACTACAAGGATTTCTTTTTTCATCATGGGATAGTTGCATTCTACCTTATTAAAACTTCTACTGCAATATTTGCAGGATTTTTTGCATTCTTTGATTTTGAGTACTACGCTCCAGTGCTCATTGCTGACATCTGTCTCAAGAACTAAATCATCTTTTTCATTAGGCAAATTAAGAACAGGAAGATTTTTACACATCTTTTTGAAGTTTTGATCAATCTTTGTATCATTAGTGGTCAATGTCCAACTTACTTCTTTCTTGAGTTTCTACTATAATGGTTTTCTTAGTTTGGCTAAATCTTTAATGAAGTCTGAAGCATAGTTAAGGCATCCAAGAAACCTTTCTAACTGTTTCCTACCTTCAATCTTTTCAGGGAAATTTTTTACTTTTTTCAGAATATGTTTTTGTAGGATGATTTTTCCAACTTTTATCCTTAAGTCTAAGAACTCAATTTCTTATTCAGCGTAAATGCACTTGTTCTTTCCAAGTATAATACCATGATCAATGCATCTTTGGGTGACAGCTAAAACATTATCTTTGTGCTGTTCTATGGTTTTGGAAAAGACAAGAATATCATCGATATAAACTAAACAACAGTGGTTAACACTAATAGAAATTTGTTTATTTACAACCACTCATTTACAATGGAGGATAAAAACCGTCATAATTAGTGTGTTTTTAAGAAGGAATATTATTTCCGTCTTTAATATTTTTCTACTTATGATAGATTAATTTTTCTGTCCTAAATACTATAAAGTGTCCATCCTAGATAGAAAATAAAGCACGAAGTGGGAATGATGAGCGGGCCTTTTTTACGGAAAAATTGAAGTAGGCGCCCAGAAAATGAAAGGAAAAAGAAGAAATTGAGAGAGCCTTTTGTTCCAGAACACGCGATATCAAAACGCAGTCTCTTCTTCGGTCTGAAGCTCATTCCCCCTCAATTCATTTCTAAAACCCTAGAATGGAGATGTCTTCTATGTGAAAACCTTAGGATGGCAATTTCTTGCTAATTACACTAGAGACTTACTGGTTTTACCGGTAGCCATTACCACCATTACTGCAGCTGCAAAAGTTCGAACCTCCTCCAGGCCTCATCTCTCTTTCCCGTGGGCTTCTACTCTTGCTCTGTTACCGTTCATCCCTCCCTCCATCTCTCACATCGATGGTGTTTAGGTGGGTGATCATTCATTGTCCAATTCCAATTTTGTAAAACCCTCACTCCCATCCTACATCTGCTTGAGTTCTTGTCTTCGTATTCCTCATTTTTAGTGAATTGATTGCTAGATTTGATGAAAAAATGCTCTTTCTCCTGTATTCTCATCTGGGTCACTCATTTATCTTGCTGGAGTTTGCTCATTCAACCGTTACTAACAAGGTTTCTTTAATAAATCCAACTACCCGAACAAGGCCTTCCATTGATTCGCTGCTAGCAAGGTTTGTTCAACCTTCGACCCTACTTTTCATATATAGATATATATTGCATCCTGTATCACTTTTTGAAGCATTTTTTATTTGAGCTATGTTGTAATTGTGCCTGATGAGGAGCAATTTTTTGCCACTGCGAATGACAATTAAACTTTGGTCATATTTTTGCATTCCTAAATTGTAATTCTGGACATGACAATTGTCCTTACTTCTTATTCGCTGTAAAAAGCATAACATGATGCCTTTTCAATCAAGGGTCTATTGTAAATTATAGGGAGAATTTGTATAGTAATTACCCCTACAGCTTGGTGTAGTGGGTTACTAGCTTCACTTGGTTCTATTGCTACATAGAAATGCATTCTTTGCTTGAACTTACATTTGAACGGGTCATAATTTTATACAAGAGGTTAAAAGTTATGAATAGATAGATAAGTGAACTTGTTGCTATGAGTTAAAGGTTTAAGGGCAGCAAGTTATGTAGGGAGTAAAGCCTATTAAGCAATTGGTATATGCTGTCTTTTTTGTTTTGTAGCAAATAGGTAACACAGAGGAAAAAAACACTTCTTTGCAAGTGTAATTCCCAAACTTACCCCAGTGAGTTCTATTTCAAATGAGAATACAATGCTACCACTTTTAATAAGGATACTATTCATTGCTATTTGTGAAGGGTATAGTACTTAGTCAAGTGAGAATACAATGCTACCACTTTTAATAATTACACTGTTCAATGGGGGCAATAAATGATATAAATACCATAGAGATAGAAATGGGAGTGGGACCCTCTAAAGGCTAACAACCGTGCACATCAGGTCTTTCTCTTTTAACCAGATCCCCCTTGGTGTTGTAATGTGTTCTTTATCTTCTTTCTTCATCTTATCAATATCTTAGACTAATGTTTAGACTAATGTTATAATGTGCTACTCGAGATTACAACTGGGCACCGGCAAATCAAGTAGCCTTGTGTGCTGTTTGAGTTAAGATTGCTATCTTCATTATTATGATTTATCTAGTTGGCAACCTTTGCTTTGCCTGCAAAGCACATCTAAGCTGAACCTTTTTATTTTGTGTAGGAGCTATCCCATTACTAGTTTCAAATGTCAGAGTATCACTATACCTTTTTTTTTGTGCGGCGGTAATTAAATGCCCCTAAGAATTGTCCTTACTTTTTATTTGCTGTAAAAAGCATGACATGATGCTTTTTCACTTAAGGGTCTATTTTGAATTATAGAGAGAATTTGTATGGCAATTACCCCTACAGCTTGGTGCAATGGGTTGCTGGCTTCACTTGGTTCTATTGCTGCATAGAAATGCATTCTTTACTTGAACTTGCATTTGAACTGGTCATAATTTTTTGCAAGAGGTTAAAAGGTATGAATAGATAGATAAATGAACTTGTTGCTATGAGTTAAAGGTTTAAGGGCAGCAAGTTATGTAGGGAATAAAGCTTATTAGGCAATTGGTATATGCTGTCTTTTTTGGTTTGTAGCAAATAGGTAACACAGATGGAAAAAAAACTTCTTTGCAAGTGTAATTCCCAAACTTATCCCAATGAGTTCTATTTCAAATGAGAATACAATGCTATCACTTTTAATAAGTATACTGTTCATTGCTATTTGTGAAGGGTATAGCACTTATTCAAATGAGAATACAATGCTACCACTTTTAATAATTGCACTGTTGCAATGTGCTACTCGATATTAAAATTGGGCACCAGCAAATCAAGTAGCCTTGTGTACTATTTGAGTTAAGATTGATATTTTCAATATTATTATTTATCCAATTGGAAACCTTTGCTTTGGCTACAAAGCACATCTAAGCTGAACCTTTTTATTTTATCTACGAGCTATCCAGTTACTAGTTTGAAATGTCGGAGTATCACTATCCCTTTTTTTTGGCAAGGTAATTAAATGCCCCTATGAATTGTCCTTACTTTTTGTAATGTTGTAATGTTTAGACTAATGTTGTCCTCTTGGACTATAATTTTATAATGCTATCCATATAGATGCTGTTAGTGAAAGATGCCATGCTTCATGAAACTAACGATGTGATTTCTGAATTTGCAGATGCTTTTAGATTTTAAAATTACATTGCACTTCCATTATGGGGGTAAATTTGAGGAAAGGCATAACAAAATTCGTTACGTAGGAGAGATTGGTTGTACTAAACTTGACTATGACTATGATAAATTGTCTTTGATTGAGTTGGGTTCTTTGTTGAAAGAGGATTGCAATTATAAGGGTAATGTGACTGAACTTTGGTGGAGGAGTTCTAGAGGAGGTAGTGAGTTGAGAAGGATTATTGGTGATAAGGAGATTGTAGATATGGCACCCAAACTTCGGAAGTGCAACATAGTCCATATATATGTGATTGAGAAACCTCTTCAAGGGCTTACCTTACCATCGGTTACATATAACTTTGTCGATAGACCAAAATAGCACCCTTTTTGAACCTTCACTTACTACAAGTCTAGAGCGTGCTGGGAACACCAATATGACTTATGCATCTTAGACTCCTATAGAGTTACCATCGATAAGGAAACAATTAATTCAAAGGTCATTGTTTACTTCAAGATAGAATGGAGATGTATCAACTCTTACTAATGGTAGAGATGGTAAGAAAAATATAAGTAAAGATATCTATTTTTAGGCTTGATTTTTGTGTGATATTTTCTGGAGTTCTTTAGTGACTTGTCAATGTCTTATCCTTGATTGTTTGGTATTAATATTAGTTGAAGTTTGTTGATGAAACATGTTTAGCCAGTATGTTTTTCCATCATTTTTGGCCATAAAAGTAAGACATTGTTTGAGAGCATTACCTTCTTATTTTTCTTCACATATCTTCGTTTTATTTGTTTCACTATTTATATGTAGGTACTACTAATTACTTTATTTGCACAAACATGGCACCAAATAAGAGTTGGATGGCTCTATCTTCTATTGATCATCTCAATGATGAATATAACGAAGGAATTACGGACTTCCTTTTGTTTGCATTTGATTGATTAAGTAAGGCATCCCATGTTATTAAATGCCCATGTGTGAAATGTTGCAACTCCAGCGAGCATGCAAGAGATGTGGTTGAAACACATCTTATAGCATATGGGATTCTTGAAGGTTACACATTTTGGTATCATCATAGAGAAAGAGCCGATGAACTTGAATCTGACGATGATGAGAAGCAAGATGAATTTGATGTAGAGGAAGATTTAGACGGTGATTCTCAAAGTAATGATGAAACGGATGAAATGATTAAGGAATTATTTCCTATTTATTATGGTCTCACTCAAAAAGGTGATCAGATGGGAGCATCAAACACTATTGATTGTACAGAGGAACCTAATGATGATGCAAAAAAAATTTTTAGGTTAATGACGGGCTTTGAGTAACCTGCGTATCCATGCTCTAGTTGTTCTAAGTTATCTGCAATGGTGAAATTGCTGCATATCAAGTCTCTTGGTCCGTGGAGTAATGAATCATTTACTATGTTGCTAGAGTTTCTAAAGAATAAGTTGCTGCCATCTGGGTCAACGCTAATAGAGTCGTACTATGAGGCTAAGAAGACGATTAAGGACCTTGGATTCTCATACAATAAGAGTAATGTCTGTAGGAATGATTGCATGCTATTTTGGAAAGAAGATGCAAAACTTGATGCCCACAAAGTGTGTCATGCATCAAGGTGGAAAGATGAGAAGCATAGCGGGGAAGAAAACAGAAGGGAGAATGGGAAGAAAATTTCAGTAAAAGTTTTACGCCATTTCCCATTGAAGCCACGACTTCAACGTCGCTTCATGTGTCCCAAGACAGCATCTGAGATGCGCTAGCATTATGAGGAACACATCGAAGATGGAGTTATGAGGCATCCTGCTGATTCTAAAGCATAGAAAAAATTTGATGAACTTCACCAGGGTTTTGCATCAGAACCACCTAATGTTAGGCTTGGGTTGATGAGTGATGGGTTTCAACCATTTTCAAACACATCAACTCCTTATAGTATTTGTCATGTGATACTTATTCCGTACAATGTGGCTCCTTGGAATTGCATAAAACAAGCCAACTTTACATTATCCTTAATCATTCCTCGTCTCGAGGGTCCTGGTGATGCAATAGATATTTACTTGCAACCCTTAATAGAAGAACTGAAGGAGTTATGGGAAATAGGGGTTGAGACGTATGATGCATCTAGAAGGCAAAATTTTAAGCTTCACGTAGCTTTATTGTGGACCATAAATGATTTTTTACCATATGGAATTTTGTCTGGATGGAGCACCAAGGGAAAGCTTGCTTGTTCAGTGTGTCATAAGCACACTCACTCTCTAAGATTACAACATTGTGCAAAACAAGTTTACATGCGCCATAGACATTTCTTGCCTAAGAACCATGGTTGGCGCAAAAAGAAAGATTGGTTTGACAATGTAGAGCTAGAAGGACCTCCTATCCCACTATGTGGAAGCAATGTTGTGAACCAGGTACGTGATCTAGAGGGAATTCCCTTGAGCAAAGCTCCTCACATGAAAGTGAAAATTAACCATGAAAAAAGGGGTGATAATTGGAATAAGAAAAGCATTTTTTTTGAGTTGCCTCATTGGAAAACCAACTTACCAAGGCATAACTTGGATGTTATACACATTAAAAGGAATGTGTTTGATATCATTCTTGGAACTATCATGAACATGAAGGGAAAGACAAAAGATATCACCATGTCTCGACTAGATTTGGAAGCCTTTAATATTAGGACATATTTGCATCCTTGTGAAAAGGGTGACAAGCTTGAGCTACCACCAGCTCCTTATGTATTATCTCAAAGAGTTATGCAAGTTTCTTAAGGAAGTAAAGGTACCGGATGGCTTTTCCTCAAATATCTCTAGGTGCGTCAATATGAAAGAATGTAAGATATCAAGATTAAAGAGTCATGATCACCATATTCTTCTCCAAAGATTACTTCCTCTAGTAATGCGTACAGGCATGCCTATGAAGGAAGTAAGTGAGGCAATTATTAAAATGTCTATGTTTTTTAATGTTTTGTGTACCAAGACATTGAAGGCGGAAGACTTGGAAGCAATCAAGGCCCAAATGCCACTAACTTTGTCCAAGTTGGAAAGGTGGTTTCCTCTGGCATGTTTTAATGTCATGTTGTATTTACCTATCCACTTGGTAGATGAAGCTATCATTGGTGGGCCGGTTCAGTTCCGCTAGATGTATTCAAGGGAACATGATCTCGTTAGACTCAAGTCACGTGTTCGTAATAGGGCATGTTCGGAGGGTTCCATGGCAGAGGACTATATTGCAGATGAGTGTATAATTCTTTACTCCAGATACTTACATGGGACTGAGACAAAAGTAAATCATGTAGGGCTGAATGATGATGGTAGTGTCAAACATGGCAAGATGCTAAGTATTTTTTCACATCCCGGAAGGCCACTTGGAGCGATGAAGATGTGCAACATGGATAAGAGGGAAAAACAACAAGCCCACATATATGCTTTGATGAATTGCCCTGAAGCGTTACCTTTCATTTAGTAAGTTGCATCTCTTACATAATTTTAATAAGTGTCATTTTAGTAGGAGCAAATACTAATTTTATATGTTCTTTAGAGAGTGTTATCTTATGCTGGAGAGTTGTTCAAAGGAAATGACGGAGGATGAGAAGAACAACCACTTTAAGGACTAGTTTAAGGCTAAAGTGAGTTATTCATTTGAGATAAAGTGCTTTGATATTTGTTTCAAATTATGTCTTATTTGTATATTTGATTTTGTTCTATAGGTGGAAGAGTTGTACGAACAAGGAACTTGCCCTCATGGGGAGGAGCTTTTATCGTTGGCTCGAGGGCCTACACCATATGTGAAGAGCTACACTGGTTACATTACTAATGGATTTCAATTTCACACACTAAGTAGAGAGATTGTGCAAGGACAGAGAATAGTGGAGTTCTTGTGGTGGGTAATGCAGGAGATGGAGAACCTAACATAGATTATTATGAGATGCTTACAGAGGTCTTCAGTTTGGAGTACACAGGGGATAATGAGGTTGTATTCTTTCTATGTAAATGGTGGGATATAGATCATAGAAAAGGAGTCAAAGTAGATAAATTTGGCTTTGTCAACGTGAATTGTCAACGTCATTTGAAAACAGATGATCCTTTTGTGCTATAAGTTTTGTATGTGAACGATATTAGTCAAAAGGGTTGGCATGTGGTGGTGAAGGTACAACCTAGAGATTCATATGAGTTAGCTCTTGTGGAAGATAAGGGACAAGCAAGTGTAGAAGAGAACGACGAAGCTTACCAACAGAGCATTTCATTTAATGCCCAACTTGCTACATCAACATCAAATGAAGACTTTGAATATGCTAATGCCTACTATAGAAATGATGTACAAGCAGAGTCTATTGATATGTCTTCGTTGCTTAGAAAAACTAGAACATCTAGGAAAAAATGAGTTATCATTAGCTATTGTTGGCTACCAGCCTTCAATATTTGTTCTGTTTTGAAGTTTGAAATGTTTTTATTGCCTAGAAAAACCAAACATTACATATAGTGCGATCTGATTTTGTGTTTGCTGTTTATCATAAATTAATTTATGCTTTAGCTTTATTTTTTTCCTATATTACACTTACATTTTTTGTATTTTTGATATTTTAATTTATAATTAGCTTGTAATTTCTTATATAATTAGGCAGCATGACACCTGCAAGGAAGAACTCAGCAAAGGCAAGGTTCCTAGCACCCGGTTTCCTATGTCATGGATGTTTATCGGGTCTAAAGACGCCTTCCAGCCCTAAATCTTCAGTCAGACAAAACCCAAGTAAATAGCATCTTATTAATGCTCTAGAAGGTAGATCCCAAGATGAGGCAAATGCAGGAAAGAAAGATGTGGTAAATCTTATACCTTTCATTATTATATTTGTTCGTAATTATATATTCCTATATGGGCTATAAATCATCTAAGTTTTTGTTTGATGTTAGAATGTGTTAGAAGAGGTTTCAATTCATAACAACCAGCAAGTTCCAACTTGGTAATGAAGATATGCCCTTCATCTCAAAGCATGATGATCTATCTACTGAGAATTACATACGCTTAATAACTTTTCTTTATTCATAGGCTTGAGTCCGTTCGTCTGCAAGCACAAAAGTAGAATGATGTGGCAAATGCATAAAACGATAATGATTCGGCAAATTCACAAAAGGATAATTATATGCCAAATGCACAGAAGGAAAATGTGGTAAGCGTTTTGCCTTATACTGTTTTATTTGTTTAAAATTATATGTTTTGATGTGATTGTTATCCATCTTATTGCGTTTGACATTTGTAGAATGTGTCAGAGGAGTAATTTGTTCACAAAGAATTACAAATTTCAAGCTGGTACTAAAGATATATTGTCCTTCCAAAAGTCTAAGCTAGTATTTTTAAGTTTTCATAATTCGCAGATCTTCTGTCTATTAAAAATTAAATCCAAACTTGTTCATAATTTTAGGCTCAAGCATGATATTCTACAAGCACACAGTGATAAGGAAAAAGGATACGAAAATTCTGCAAGTAATGATGCTATGATAAGTGGTGGAAAGCTAACAGTTACAAGGAATGCTATTAATCCATCTGAGAATGATTCCCCGGATAATGAAGGTATTAAACAATTTGGGAAGTTGCATGTAGAATTTAGTGTTAGCAGTGCCCAACCCATTTGTTATTTGCTATCCGTGCTGAAATAGGGCAAATCTTTTCTAGTGTGTCATTTCCTGGTACTTTTAAATTTTAAAAAAAAATAAACTTGACATTTTCAGTGTGCAGCTCGTATTAGTCCTGAAAGAAGAAAAAGAAAGTGAGGCATTGTTACAAGACCTACAGGAAGGAACAAGGTTAGGCAAGTGGCTAAAAGATGGGCAAAAACTTGGAGTAGCCTTCTACAACAATGGGTCGGTGGGTGAAAACCAATGCCCTCTAGCAAGACAAATCTGCAAACTTGTTTGTTATCATAACATGTTACCGATCAAAGTGCATAGTTGGAATGAAATCGATTCCAAAGATTTGGACAAATTATGGAATGCTATCGTGGTATAATAGGATGACTTGTATTTACTTTTTATTTACGTTAAACTTATCCTAGGAATCATGCATGTGAAAAGTGAGATAGATATTTTGTGCAAGATATTATTTCCTAACAAATTTTTTGTTTGTTGGTATGATGGGATAAGTTTAAAGGAGGTGCTCTTGAGCATCGTCGCACCACCATCATGCGACAAGCAAGGAAGTTATGGAACAAATGACAGGGGGTAATGAAGCAACTACACCTGAAAGAGGTATCTAGTTTGGAGGAAGCACTCTCTCCGAAGAATGTACCTAAAAGCTTGCTTAAGGAAGATTGGGAATGGTTGGTGTTAGAGCACTATACAGACCCTAATTTTCAGGTACATACTTTGAACTATAGCGGTTGAAGATAGAATCATTTTCTATTTTTTTTGGTTATAATTTTACATATGTTCATTCTTATATAACTCAAACAATGTGAATTGTAGATCAAGAATGCTAGAAATTCTGAAAACTGAGCTCAGTTGGCAATGCTTCCTCGTACTAGTAGCAAGTCGATTCGACAAATCATGTATGACGAATTGGTATGTATGCAAATGAAAAGAGCGGCCCTCTCTTCTTTTTCGATATTTTTTGGGGTATTCTGCTCCACGATAAGCTGCTCAGTTGGCGTGTGCTCCACGAGTTGGGGTATGCTGCTCAGTTGAATAAGTTATATGCTTAAGATAAGCTGCATGGGTTTAAATCAGGTGGAATCAGTATGCATCTGTGAATCTAAAATGAATGGCTATTGGTGTAATATTTGGTTGTAAATTTTTTTTTTTTGAATGTATTATTTTTGGCCTGTCAAGCTAAAGGTCTTGACAGTTAATAGAGGCTTTAAAGTGGTAAAAAAAAAAAAATACACGTCAAGCATTATTTGACTTTATTCGACATGTTGCTACAGGGGGGCAAGGACGGGAAGGTACCAAACATTGCTGAGATCTTTAAAGCAACCCAAAAGAGAAAGGATGGCACATTGAATGAAGAAGATGCAGCATTATATGTACAACATATTTACTTATTTTTGTTGTGAACTAGCAATTCTTTTTAATTTTTTTGGATTTCATTCATGTTCATACCTTTGTATTTTTATTTTTGCAGGATCAGATTACAGAGGAATCTGGAAAGAATCCATCGATGTCTCTATTTGAGTTGTTAGAAAAATATTTTGGACCTCAAAATTGAGGCCGTGTAATTTGCTTTGGAGGCGGTGTAAAACCCAAGGATATTAGGGGACCTGAACCGAGTTAGGCAGACCTGAAAGCTGAGCTTCAACAAAAAAACAACTACTTAGTGAGTTGACAAATCGAGTGGTGAACGTCAAGCAGCTTGAAGCATCACATCAAAAGAAGATTTCGGACATGGAAGCTAGTCATCAAAGACATATAGGAGAGCTTCTCAAGGAAATCAAGCTTCTTAAGAATCTTGTTCTTCCACAACAGCACAACACTGCAACACTAGCTTCAGCTCCTTAACGTGAAATATAAATGCTTGACGACATGCCTATATTTTTTGGATGAATTAGGTAAGTACATCTTCACACATGAGTTTCTCTGTCTCTCCTCTTCCTCTCTGCAAAATCACTCAGCCCCCTCTCCTTCAATGGCTGAATGAAACTATGGAAATCCCATTTCTTCCATAATTCATTGTCTACTTTTTCTCCCTGATTCTGAAAACTTTGCTCAATTTGGTTCGATTTCCTTTGTGGGTATCTTGGTTGTATCCTTTTTCACCCCTTTTTTGATGATTTTGTTGGTTGATTTACCAAAATGGCTGTAGAAAAATCAAGTAATAATGAAGAAGCTAACTCGCTGGTTGTTGGAAATTTTTTATGTCAACAAATCCCATTTCGGACATATATCTTGTGCTGTACTGGTTTAGCATATGTTGATGTGAAATGTTTGAAAATGAGAGCATAGGATGGGGACACGTCCAAAGCCTTGGTTATTGGTACTTCTTTTTGTTGTTATTACCTAAGGCAATTTTTTTAATAACAAATCACAATTAGACAGTGATTAAGGGAGTTATTTAATTAGGTGGAGCAAATAGATGGCAAAGGAATTTTCAAGTTGAGCATGGGTTCATTATTGACTGGGTAGGTTTTTATCGTCATTGATTGGGCTTGTGGGCCCAATTTTGGAGTCCAAACTATTTGCTCACAATGAATTTTACTTTTTTGTTATCAGAATCACCTAACTAATCTTAGGGTGATGAATTAGGTTAGGACTTCGATGGTTGCTCAACTCTTAAATATCTACTAGACTAATACATCACTTTGCCAATTGGATAAAGTACGATATGATATATTAGTGAAGTTAGTGAAAGTATGAGAGGTTTGTAGCTTTAGGAATAGTGACCTTATAATGGTTGCAATTCTATTTTATTAATTCCATGTAAATTAGGAATAGCTCTAGGAATAGCGACCTTATAATGGTTGCCTAGAATCTTAATACCTTGTGGCCATGGACTTGTCATGCATGTGGTCATTTTGTATCTAAACTAATTATGGGTGTTGGTGATGTACAATTTTATTCCATGAAGTTTGCTTCTGAATTTTTTCTTTGAAGTCCATAGAAGGCCTAAAAATGTTCCTATTATGCAGGTGTGAAGTCCAGGATGATGTGGATATTACATCAAGTACATGAAGTTACATGATGGGTTGCTGCTTATTTTCATTGAAGGGTAGGCCATTTTTAGAGATAAATAGGCTGGGTTTAGGCATGTCCTTTTGGTTATAGGGTATATGATGATAGACATAGCACAATTTTTGGGATATGTGTATACATTAATTACCATCTTTTGGATGATGTATAATTATTTCGACAACATTGACGTATTGCAATATTTTGAATGACTTGTATGGTTATAAAGACATAGCTCATTGTGCATGTCTATCTCTATCACTATTAAACATTAACATTTTAGTTTTTTACAAGGAATTTTCCAACCTTTAAAAACGTTAAGTTAAATATTTTTTAAAAAATAAAAAATTATGCTGTCAACGAAGGAAATAGTGGTCATAAATAGATTATTTTTCTACGAAGGAATATAAAAACCGTCATAAAAAGTATTACCTTCTAGGACGGTTAAAAAAAACCATCGTAAAAACTAAGGATGCCTTCTACGATAGTTTAGTCGTAAATGACCTTTTACGACGAAGCCTTCTATGACGGTCCACGACGGAGCCCCAGGCCGTTACAGAAGATCTTCTATGACGGTTCCACGAACTTTCTAAGACAGATTATTCCTTCGTAAAAGGATAAATTTCTGGTAGTGGATCTTCGAAGATGTTATCCATCCTTCTTTGGAATATTTGAGAAGCATTTTTAAGAGCAAATGGCATTACTATTCATTTATAATGTCATTGAGGGCACTAAAAGCGGTTAAAGGAATGGTTTCTTCCTCCATTTTTATCAGCCAGTATCGGCTTTTGCAATCCATTTTAGAGACCAAGAGACTCCTTAAATTCTATTAAAAAGGACTGTTTTGTGAGGAATACAATAACCATCAAAGACAGTATTATCATTAAGTTTTTTGTAATTGATTACAATTCTTGCTTTTCCCCCTTTTTTTAAATATGATTTCTTATCATGAAAGCGGTACTGGTGTGAGAACTCCTACTATTTCTGATTAATTCCTTATCCAGATGTTCTTTAATTTGCTTATCAAATTTTGGGATATCTTGGTGTGTGTAACCATTTGTTTGACTCAGATAATAGTATTAGGATTTAATAAAGTGATCTTAGCAAATTCCTTATTTTTATCCCAAAATTTTAGAGGATTGTCAGAGTAGAGTTCTTTGCATGACTGCTCTTGTTGTTCGACAATATGCTCTTTAATTTATAACTCAAGTAATGAGATTGTTAACACTATTTTGCATTGTGCAGGTATCACCTTCTTAGTTCTCACTATGCTGGCTGCGTGTAAACTCAATTTTCTAATGAGTATAAGCCTTGTTTAATTTTCAATAGGAACTGAGCGACCATTAATTGTAAATACTACTTGGTTTATGGTCTATGTGCATAGAGAATATAATCTCTGAAAATTATTTCCAATAATCATATCATGAGAGGGTTGATCAGTAGCCCGTAGAATTGGTACAATGCATTAAACTCCTCCTAATTCCATGGATAAACCTTCTATAGCTTCATTGTGATTCATAATACTATTATCAGCTATCCTCACCTGTAAAGGATTTTTATCTTTTTTCCGCATAAACTATGGAAATAATGATCTTTTTTCAAAGAATACAGAGCAACCACTACCTATTTAGGCACACAACTCATATTTATTATATCTTTCTAAGCATACGTTTATTACGATATAGATGCTATTAGGATTTGTGTCAGTGACTTCATGAGATATCTCCATAGTCATATTTTTTACTAATTCATTCTCATAAATTAGCTCACTAATAGTTCTTATTTGTATCCAATGACCTTTCTAGACTCATATTTCTATAAACACTGTGTCTAACGGGTTCAAAACTCATTCTACTCATCTTATTGGTTATGCTAATTGTATCATCTTCTTTAAGCTCTTCCTTAGCTAATGAAGATCCTTCTCCCTATTTTAATCTTGCACTCATGCTTCTTAATAATTGGGATTTTATGATAATTTTGCCATTCTCATCAATTTTTATCACATTTTTCTTATTGATTTTAGTAGGGTTGGCAAAGTTAGAGATCCATGATCTGTCAATCTTTATCTCTTGAGAATTGGATTTAATCCTTTGAATTTTTTGCGCAGGGGTACGACTTTCAAAATTTTCTGCCTCTACCATAGTCACCTTAGTTTTCGGATCTATTGTATTATCTCATTTGTAGATAATTTTTCAAAATACTCTTAGTGGATATCCCCCTCTTTCATGTCCATCCCAACTGTTTTTATCTAAAGAGCCAAGAAATTTTTAGCAAATTCATCTTTTAGACTCACATAATATTCTGGTCGACAGTTGAATCCTACTGACCCATTACATAAATTGGTCTTTATCCCTATGATAATTTGGTTATTAAATTTGGTATGCTTAATATCATAAAGCAAGGCATAAAGATCAATATCTTTGCCATAATACTATAATGGAGTGATTTGAACTTGGACACTTCCAACATGGATATGCCTACACTTCCTATATTTGTTATGCTTAAGGATATTTTTCTAGTTAATGAGATTAACTTCTCCTACATCATACTCATAGTCTTTGATTTCTAGTTTTCCTTCCATTATCTCACATACATATTTGCTTTTTAATTGAAAGATAGACTTTTTATAGATCATGTCTTTCTGGATTATAGGAAGGACCCAATCTCTTTTGACTTCTCCGTGATGATTGTCTACCACAAACTCTTATCCTTGAAGATCACTAAGACTAATTGAGCCACTTTTCATCATATGACTTGTTTCTTCATAATCATTTTCTCCATGTTCATTGTCCAATATAATTTCAACAATTCCTTTGTTGTTACTTAAGGCTAGGTCTAGAGCCTCATCTTCACTAAGCTCAACATAATCTAGACTACCCAAGATTTCAATGAGCTTGTTGTCCTTCCTGTTTTTGTATTCATTAGTATAATGTCCTACTTCTCTGCATGCCCAACATTTACAGTTGTTTTTTTCCTGCGGGATAATAAGCGGCTTTCCTAAAAAATTTTCGTTTTTTGGACTTGGTTTGTTGTAATATTTTCTTTTATATTTCTCTCTCATTTGCTCATTAAAGGTCTTTTTCTTATAAAATTTTCTTTTTCTTTTTCTTTCAGGTTCTTTTCTGCATTAGTGAAGCGAATCCCTGCAAATTAGGAATTGTTTCTTAATTTTTTTTTTGCTTTTGGAGATCAAGACATTGATTATTGACCCATTTACTTAAATAAGAGATTTTTGACCAAAGGGTATTAATGACATCTGCTCTTTCAAACCATGCAATATATTTTTTTATAATTATGAAATTTATAGGGTATGGCAATTTGTCATAGAACATGCCAAGATTAGTTTCACTATGCCCAATTTTGTAATAATAATGATCAAAATTCAGTAATATAATTTTCTAAAGATCTCATATCCCATAATTCTATGTTATTTATCTTTCTCTGCCATTCTCTTGCTTTTTTTTTTCAGAATCAAGTTTAGCTCCTATGAATTCAGTTTTGATTTCCTTATATAGATTTTTAAACATTGCAGTTGGTGTTTCCATCATTCTTAATGTATTTTTACTGTCTTCATTTAATGAATCATACCAGTCAGCTACAATGCCCGAAAACTATGTTCGATATAATTTAGGAAATTTACAGCAGTCCATGTAGTATTTAGGTTTAAGATACTATTCATGCCTCTTTTCCAAAGCTCAAATATTTTCTCTCTATTACGAGCTCCATCTATGTTTAAGATTTATCCTGTTTGACTGATTAGAGTAAGGCTAATTTCTTCAAAGGTTGTAGTTTTTTTGGGGATAAACCCAAAGAAAAAATTAATTGTACATCCTGTTGGAATGTACCTAGGTCTTATAAAATGAGTATTTATTCTAGAAGATTCACCAAATTCTTCAGGTTTAGGAACAACATTGTTAACCAGATTGGTCTCTATTTCACCTAAGTCAAGTTCTTCTCCAATTTCATTAATCTCATCTTCAATGGCCTTTTTACCATATTTTTTATCCAGTTTTCTTCTGACTTCTTCTAATCGTAAGACATTAAGATTTTCTAATTTAATCAAATTTATTGGCTGATATATTTCTTCTTCTAATTGGACATTATTTGTTTATTCATTATCGTCAGACAATACATTATGTTTAACACTAATTGCGCTCATAGTCTTGTTTAATTCTTCTGGATTCTATTCTTTTTCAAATATATTTTGTAATTCTTCAAGAGTATACTGCCCATACTCTATCCTCTTCTTTTTTTCTGCTTTTTCAGTCGATTTTTCACCAGATTTTTCTCCTTCTTCTTTTTGAATTTTTATATCATGCGAAGGAAATTGACTTTTGTTTTTTGCGTTTTGAAAAGAATATTTATGCTGAAATGGAGTACTAATACTGGAAGTAGATTTTTCGCTATATCTAACTTCGGTAACTAGAGATGAGTGAATTACAAATAATTATTTTTTAAGCTCCTTGACTTCAGTTTTAATTTTAGTTAATTCTGCTTTTAATTCTAAAACTATATCAATGATATAGTTTAATTGGGTGCTACTGAAGCAATTTCTTTCGGTGAGTGAACAATGTGAGAATAATTCAGACCAGGGCACGCAGGTGATGATTCAAGCATTAATCACAGTTCATTAGCTTAATTAGTCATTAATTATTTTTGGTCATGTGGCTCTGATACTAGATGAAAGAGGACCGAAAATATTAATAAGAGAAAATACATATGCACAAAATTCAAATTTTCAAAAGCAAGTTTTTAAGGATTCAAGTTAAAATGCAAATTTTAAAAGTTTAAGGACTTAAGCAAAAATAGAGGGTACCTAAAAATTCGTTCTGCAAACGTCGATGTACTAAAATATTCGCTCCAAAAACTCAGGCCCTAAAAAATTAATGTTGCATATGTCGGGATACTTTAGGATTAACTCCCCATCACTTTTTGCTAAATTTTACCGCTTCTAACCACTACTTACTGTTCTCTACCAATTACATTTCTATGAATGGACCCTTAAAAATCTTCATACAATTTTTTTATCAGCCAAGCCTACATCCTACCTAAACAAATATTATCAACAATATTATTGCAACTTGATCTATGGGTTGGATGATTCTATATCAAATTGGATGATTTGCCCCAACTTAGTAAAAAATTATCATCACTAGTTTCGGGTTGGCTTATAAAAACGTACAGTTAGATAACCTTTTATATATGCAGGAAAAGATTATGCTGAAACTTGGATAAAGTCGCCTTTTTAAACTGTACTAAAGCTTATATAAAATAACTTCTTCAAAATTTATTTATTCCTCACATGTATATTTTTTTTAATATAAAGAACCCTTTAAATGCGTTCTTGCCCAAAAAATTCCAAAATTCAATGTTGAAACTCAAAAAGTTTATCTATTCCTGACATATAAATAATTTTTTACCACAAACGATCATTTAAATAAATTCTTATTTTAGAAATTCCAAAATTCAATGTCGGAACTTAAAAAGTTTGTTGAATTTGTTAAAAAGAATAAAAAGTTGAAAGGAATTGTAGAATCGGAAGAAGTTATAAGTAGTTGCAAATTGTGAGTATAAAACTGGAACAGATTTATAGAAGAATAGGACATTTAGACGTATCAAGATGAGATCAAATTCCACTTGAGATATGACAAAATTAAGTATATCATTCATCTACAACTAATACCAGCCATCCTCCGTTCCCCTCGAATCAAATTTTTTGGCTCGCTCGTGGAAGGGAAGTTAGCCAAATAATGGGATATTGGGTACAGTTTAAAAACACAATTTGACTATAA
Source organism: Carnegiea gigantea (assembly GCA_029747015.1). Lineage (NCBI taxonomy): Eukaryota > Viridiplantae > Streptophyta > Magnoliopsida > Caryophyllales > Cactaceae > Carnegiea > Carnegiea gigantea. The sequence goes on along the minus strand of JAKOGI010000157.1, from coordinate 683,210 downwards.
CGTTAGTAGGTTAAAATATAAGCCCAAATAAGAAATAAATACAAGCAAAATATAGAGAATTATCTTTTTAAAAAATATCAAATTACAGAAGACAAATAAAGGCACAATCGAAATTATTAATTATTTTCTATTTTTTGATAAATATGTTTAGTTTACTTTAAATAATCATATCATATTTTTCTCAATTTTGGGAATTTTGTTTCTTGATTTTAATTGCAATAAAATGTTTGGTATTCAAAAATTAAAGCAAGAAATCTTGATGTTGGCATATCATCATATCGTATCATACATATATATATATATATATATATATATATATATATAGATATATATAATATATATATATATATATATATACATATATATATATATATATATAGTATATATGTATTAGGTATGTATGTATGTGGATACATATATATATATATATATATATAATATATATATAATATATATCTATATATATATATATATATATATATATATGGTTATGTGTGTGTGTAGTACATATATATATATATATATATATCTATATATATTATTAGTATATGTATGTATATATGTATAGTCTATCTATATATATTATATATATTATATATGTGTGTGTGTGTGTGTGTGTGTGTGTGTGTTGTGTGTGTGGCATGTGTGTGGGTGTGTGTGTGTGTATATAATATATTATATCTATATATATATATGTGTGTGTGTGTGTGCGTATATATAGACATATTATATATATATATATATTATAATGTAATATATATATGATAGTAATATATATATATATATATATTATATATATATATATATATATATACATATATATATATCTGTAATATGTATATATATGTATATATATATATATATATATATATATATATATATATATATATATATATATATATATTATATATATATATATATATGGTGTGTGTGTGTGGTGTATGCATATATATATATATATATAGATATATATATATATATATATATTATATATAATGTGTGGTATGTATGTATGTGGATGTATATACATACATATATATATACATATATATATATATATTATAATATATATATATATATATAGATATAATATATGTTAGTATGTGTGTTATGTATGTGTGTGTGTGTGTGTGTGTATATATATATATATATATATATAAGTTGGATAGAGTTAATGTATGCTTGACACGTGGGATACTTTGGTACCATAAAAAATGCTTATGCAGGATGCTTACATAGCATCTAAAACGCTTATGTAGATCGAAGATTCTATGATAATTGAATTTTTTTTAACTACCATAATTAACTTTCACATCAGCCGTTGATATTTGGGAACAAATCTTAGCCTTTGATTTGTTTCAGAGTTACCAGTTGTAAATTACTATCCACCTAAAATTGCTAACAAGTGTTGCATTTGACCTCTTTATTACTTAACATCTTCTCTCTTCGAATTGGTGTTGAATTTTGCCTGAGAAGTTGTCAGCTATAGTACACTGACGTGGTAGAGAGTTGAAAAGTGATGCATTGAAAAGACAAGGTTGCCCTTCAAATAACTGGCTAACTTGTTATCAACATTATCAACATTATTATTATTATTATTACTACTACTATTACTATTATTATTATTGTTAACATTATTTTTTTAATGTTGCTATCAATATTGATATTATTATTTTTAAATTATTTTTAATAATATTATTCATGTTATAAATTTCAATAATAATTTACGTATTATTTATTGTTCCATTTATAATTATTATTTTGGTTATTTATATTATTAATATTTATATTACTATTAGGGTTATAATTTTATCATTAATTTACTTTTTGTTGTTGCTAATATTAATAACAACAACAATAATGATGATGATGAGAAGAAGAAGAAGATGATGATGTTGTTGTTGTTGTTGTTGTTGTTATTATTATTAGCCCAACCCAACGCCCCCCGCATGTGTGTGCGTGCGCACACACACAGACACACGTATATATGTATGTATTTATACTCGTTTGAAAATTCCCACTAAAAGGACACAATATATATATATATATATATATATATATATATATATATATATATATATATATATATATGTATGTATGTATGTATGTATGTATGTATGTATGTATGTATGTATGTATTTTCAAATCAAATCTATTTTTAATTTAAAGGGAATTTCAAATGAATACTCACACAATGATCATACCTACTAAAATATTATGTGTAGAATATCTATATATTTACTATTAAAAAATGAGGATAAAATTTTTTTATATGGAAATATTTAGGGTTTATGGTTTATTGTTTGAAACATGGCATCCCAAGTTTGCCGTTTGAGGTTTTTACTTAAGGTAAGTATTAGAGGTTTTAGGGTATGTTATAATCTATCAAATTACTTCAATTGAAGATAATTAATAATAAACTAGCGACAAACCCTAAACCCTAAATCCTAAATCCTAAATCATATAGTCTAAACCGTATGGTTGTGAGTTTTAAGTAGTCAACCAAAATTGTAAAGCTAGGCTCCAAACTGTGACGCCCCGAAATTTTTGGTTACTAATTTTGATTCAAGTGTGAATTCCTAATTAATGTGTATGTATTTTATGTGTTTTATTTTAGATATATATGATATGTGTTTTAAGTTAATATGATTGTGTTTTGGGAATAATTTGTTAAATGAGTATACGACTAAGGATTTGCTTCAAAAAAAAAAAAAAAAGAATGGAAGAAAAGTCAAAAAGGGGGGCTTGACCCAAAAAAAAAAAGAAAAAGAAAAGGAAATTGAGAAGGGGGGGTTTCACGTGATATTTATCTATCAAAAAGGGGAGGGGGTTCTTTGCTTCTCACACACACAAAACACACGCACAGAGAGGTAGAGAGGAGAGAAGAAGAAGAAGAAGAAGAAGAAGAAGGAGAAGTTTGAGATTTTGGTTTTGAAATCAACTAAGGTGAGTAATTCTTGTTTTTCTCTAACCCTAAAATCGATTTAGGATAAGATTAATTTGAAAATCTCTTTTTGAAATTGAGTATCTGAGTATGAAATTGATGTTTTTAGGGTTTGATAGATTAGAATCCTAAATTCAATTGTTAGAAACCCACCCTTAAAAGTTGTATGTTTATTTGTGATTTTTGGAATATGTGGATGTTGTGACTTGATTGATATGTTGTGAATTCATCCAAATACATGCTAAACTATGGATTTTGGATTGGATACTTGTATTTGGTTGAATAATATGGCAGAAAAATAGGGTGGATTTTCGGATTTTGCTGATGACGTGCTACTGTCAGATTTTCTGGGAATTTTTGGATGCTCGAAAAATTCTGAAATTTTTACTGTAGGTTACCCATGGTGATAGGCAACTGTCTGTAAATTTTCATGAATTTTAGATGTGTAGTTTGTGAGTTATGACTTTTTATTTGAACAGCTCCCGTTTTCAGTATGTAAATTCAGATCATGTTTGGATGACTGTGAGCTTTTGGCTTGGAGAAAAATTATGCAATTTTTTACTGTAGAATAACTGTGTCTAGAAGTATCCTGTAAATTTTCATGAATTTTGGATGTGTGTTTTAGAAGTTATGAATTTTCGATTGTGATTGCCCTTTTTGGACCTGATTTCGGTTACTGTTTTCATTGTTATGAAAGGTTTGTTTGGAGAAAAAGTATCAAAACTATTATTGTAGATTCCCCCATGGTATTTGGTGTTTTCTGTAAATTGTTGTGCATTTTTGGTTATGTTACTAAAATTTTGAATTTTTTGAGTTTCATATTTGCAGATTTTTTGATTATTTTGGCTGACTGTTTGATTTTCTGGGAATGATTGGCCAGGAGCATTAAGGGAACTTATTGTGAAAAACCTGGAGGCTCGTTATAGTATATGTATATGTTTAGTTATGTTTTGTTAATACAGTTTTGATTTTGATTTCAATATATGGTAAATAACATTTTGTATATGGTTTAAGTATATAGTCAATGTATGTTTTAGAAACTACCGGCCCAAACTTTCGTTACAGACTGTGATTAGAGCTTCCGCTGTTACATAAGTTAATTAAGAAGTTTAATAGCCTTATGGATGTTCCTTCTGGGACTTCCACACGGTAGTGACGCACCCTACTAGGGCGGGGCGTTACACAAGTAACAGAGAAACATCCTGCGATCCTTTTGACCTATAGGGCTTGTGTGCGTATTGTGATTGACTATCTGTTTTGATTACGTGCATCTACTGTGATTCCTGTATGTTGGTGCTCTACGTGACTTGAGTTGCAATGTGAATTTGCCGTGTGATATGGAAATTGTGATTCGAAAATTGGTGATGATAAGTTTCGAGGACGAAACTTATTTTAGGGGGAAAGGATGTGACGCCCCGAAATTTTTGGTTACTAATTTTGATTTCAATGTGTAATTCCTAAGTAATTTGTGTATTATGTGTTTTATTTTTAGATCATATAGATATGTGTTTTTAAGATTAATATGATTGTGTTTTGAGAATTTGGTGTTGAATGAGCATACGACTAGGATTTGCGCTTCAAAAAAAAAAAAAAAAAAAAAATAAAAAAAAATAGAATGGAAGAAAAGTCTAAAGGGGGGGGCTTGACCCCAAAAAAAAAAAAAAAAGAAAAGGAAATTGGGAAGGGGGGGTTTCACGTGATATTTATCTATCAAAAAGGGGAGGGGGTTCTTTGCTTCTCACACACACAAAACACACGCACAGAGAGGTAGAGAGGAGAGAAGAAGAAGAAGAAGAAGAAGAAGAAGAAGGAGAAGTTTGAGATTTTGGTTTTGAAATCAACTAAGGTGAGTAATTCTTGTTTTTCTCTAACCCTAAAATCGATTTAGGATAAGATTAATTTGAAAATCTCTGTTTGAAATTGAGTATCTGAGTATGAAATTGATGTTTTTAGGGTTTGATAGATTAGAATCCTAAATTCAATTGTTAGAAACCCACCCTTAAAAGTTGTATGTTTATTTGTGATTTTTGGAATATGTGGATGTTGTGACTTGATTGATATGTTGTGAATTCATCCAAATACATGCTAAACTATGGATTTTGGATTGGATACTTGTATTTGGTTGAATAATATGGTAGAAAATAAGATGGGATTTTCGGATTTTTGTAGAACTCAGGAACTGTCAAATTTTCTGAGAATTATTGGCATATTGAAATATTCTGAAATTTTTACTGTAGGTTATCCATGGTATTAGGCAGCTTTCTGTAAATTTTCATGAATTTTAGATGTATAGTTTGTGAGTTATGAATTTTTATTTGAATCTACCCTGTTTTCAGTATGTAAATTCAGATCACGTTTGGAATTACTGTGAGCTTTTGGCTTGGAGAAAAATTATACAATTTTTACTGTAGAATAACACTGATGTCTAGAAGTATCCTGTAAATTTTCATGAATTTTGGATGTGTGTTTTAGAAGTTATGAATTTTCGATTGTGATTGCCCTGTTTTGGTACCTGATTTCGGTTACTGTTTTCATTTGTTATGAAAGGTTTGTTTGGAGAAAAATTATCAAAATATTATTGTAGATTCCCCATGGTATTTGGTGTTTTCTGGTAAATTGTTGTGCATTTTGGTTATGTATACTAAAAGTTATGAATTTTTGAGTTTCATTTGCAGATTTTTGATTATTTTGGCTGACTGTTTGATTTTCTGGGAATGATTGGCCAGGAGCATTAAGGGAACTTATTTGAACCTGGAGGGCTCGTTATATGTATATGTTATGGATTATGTTTAGTAAATACAGTTTTGTATTTTGATTTCAATATATGTAAGAACATTTTGTATATGGTTTAAGTATATATGCAATGTATGTTTTAGAACTACCGGCCCAAACTTTCGTTAGACTGTGATTAGAGCTTCCGCTGTTATCAATAAGTTAATTAAGAAGTTTAAATAGCCTTATGGATGTTCCTTCTGGGACTTCCACGGTAGTGACGCACCTACCCTAGGGCGGGGCGTTACACAAACCCTGAGCACTAAAACCTTAGTTTTAAACCCTAACCAGAAACTCTAAACCCTAACCTTAACCTTAATATATTAATCATACGGATACAAACTAGCAGGTCAAGACCTGAAAGTATATATGTTTTTTATCAATTTATATTAATTACATTATATATGTGTATCAGCCCCCAATGAAAAACCTAACTACTAAACCTTGATTCATCAATCATCGGGTTAAAACCTAACATGCAATGACTCTAAATACATATACATATACGTGTGTGTGTGTGTGTGTGTGCACGCGCACGTGCACGCGCGCGTGAGGGGGGTGTTGGATTTGGATGATGATAATAATAATAATAATAATAATAATAATAATAATAATAATAATAATAATAATAATACTAACAACAACAACAATAATATCATCATCTTCTTCTTCTCATCATCATCATTATTGTTGTTGTTATTAATATTAGCAAGAACAAAAAGTAAATTAATGATAAAATTATAATACTAATAATAATATTAATATTAATGATGTAAATAGCCAAATAGTAATTATAAATGGAATAATAAATAATACATAAATTATTATTGAAATTTATAACATGAATAATATTATTAAAAATAATTTAAAAATAATAATGTCAATATTGTTAGTAACATTAAAAAAATAATGTTAATAATAATAATAATAATAATAATAATAATAATAATAATAATAATAATAATAATGTTGATAATGTTGATAATAAGTTAGCCAGTTATTTGAAAGGCAATCTTGTCTTTTTTATGCATCACTTCATAACTCTCTACCACGTCAGTATACAGTGGCTGATAGCTTCTCAGGTAAAATTCAATACCAATCTGCTGAGATGGAACAGGGTAATAAACAGGTCAAATGCAACACCTGTTAGTAATTTTAGGTGGGCAGTAATTTTCAACCGCTAACTCTAAAACAAATAAAAGGCTAAGATTTGTTTCCAAATATCAATGACTGATGTGAAAGTTAATTATAATAGTTAAAAAAAAAGCAATTATCATATAATCTTCATATGTTCATACTTACATATACAACGTATTTAGTGTGGAATTGATTCAAATTAGGGGTATTTAATTTGTTAAGTCAACAATATAGAAGGTTGAAATGTACAAGAAGGAATACAAGAAATATTTAATTTGTTAAATCAAAAAATTAAATTCATTGAAGGGGAGCCTCGGAGGAACGGTAAGGTTATCTCCGTGTGACCAAAAGGTCACGGGTTCGAGCCGTAAAATCAGTCATTCACCCCTTGGGATGCGGCCCTTCCCCGTACCCTGCGTGAACGCAGGATACTTATACACCGGGCTGTTCTTTTAAAAAATTAAATTCATTAAATGAATACGACTTCAAAAATAAAGCACAAATGTATAACAAAGAATCCAATAAATAACTGTATTGACATTGTATTTTTAAAATTATTAACACTACACCCCCAAGTTCATTACTCACCAACGTGTCATCAAAATCGTCGCCGCGTGGCAAGGTCAAGTTGATATGCCATTTCAGAGATAGAAAGTGGGAGAGATGATTAGTACCACTTGAAACAAAGGAAGAAATGAAAAAAGCTTCATTTTAATGAGGAGATCGCACCTAAATCACTGCCAGAAAGCTAGGAGTGCAGTCTTGAAGATAAAAGGCACGGGTGCAAAGATACCACGAGACCTTTGTCAGGCCCTGTTTGGTGAGGAAAACTGAAATGGAATGGAATCAGGACTTGAATTCTGGTGGTTGGATATAAAACTTGAATCCTAAACCTAGTTGTTTGGTGAAAACTAGAATGGAATCAGGCCTCAGTTCTATCTGTTTGATGAGCAGTTTTGGAATGGAATCAACTCTGTTTTTATTTTAGAAATGTTAAATGTAAGTATGAATATTATTTAACTTTTCTTGTTTTGTTTTGTTAAAAATGAAGTTCTAAGAAGTTATTCATGAACCATTTGGGAGTATTTGATTTAATTGTAATTTTTTTAAAATAATTATTTTGTACTTTTTTTTCGCTTTTTTTTCTTAATCAACATGTAGATAAACTTGGAAAAGCACAATCTAATAAACCAATAAACATTACACATCAACCAAGAACATAATTAACATTGAAAACAAATATTAGCACAAAAGTTTCATGTTCACCGTCTACTACTTACATAAAAAGATGACATCTAAAGCCATTAAAAAAAAACATAGAAAAAAAAGCACAAACTAGGTCTATGTTCACCTTGCACTTTCAATCATCACAAAATTACAAAGTGACATGCAAATGTGTCATCTGATAACAACAAAAACATAATCTAAAACAGAAAATTCAGGTCAACTCTAGGTAAATGGAGGCACATCTGGATGAATAAGATTAAGGATGAAATCTTTCTTCCACTCATCATCTGGACATTCATAGAAGATGGTCAAGCTACTCTCATCGAAAACCAACTTCTTCGATGCCATCATTGCTTCAACTCTAGCGTGCTCGAGAATTTTCATTACTTCATTGAACAAACCTTTCTTTTTTTGACCTAGCTCCCTTTGTTTTTGATCAAGATGTAATTCACGAGCCATGATAACTTGCTCATGTTGTTGAGTAGTAGTGAAAGCACTTACAATTGTTTCAATATGAGAATTCATACCACTCATAAAACCAGATATGTTAGAAGACATATTAGTGAAAGTAGAAGTTAGGTCTATAACCTCTGACATTCTCTTCTTCCCCTTGCCCGTTGAAGTTTTCTCCTTTCTTGCTCTTTTTAAAAGTTGTGGGGATGGTTGAGCTAATTGAACTGACTCATCTTCCTCCTCCTCTTTATCTTCTCCATCCTTGTCAAGATCAATGGCCTCATTATCATTATGCAAGTTATCCACTGCTTTAATATAATCCTCACAACTAGCTCCAATAGCTATATCAGCACCAAAAAGTTTCCCTACCTCATCAAGAAAGGGAAAAGGGACACCCCAAAGTCCTTGTGCATGTTTATGATTCTGCAATATTAAATAACATTTTAAAAATAACATATTAAATATAACAATAAACACAAAGTTGAAAATTATTAGCAAGTATACCTTACAAAAATCATCATAAGATTGTCTTTCACACTTGATCATTTTGGTAGTGTCATCCTAAGTGAATCCGAATGTGCAAAACATCTCCATCAACACATTATACTTGTCTATAAACCATTTGGTCTTTGAGTCAATATAAGGGTACGCTTTTAAACCATTTCTAGGACACTTTACAGTCATCATTTCCTCTAACTTTACCAAATACCCACCTTTGAAGTTCCCCTCCGCCTTCCGTTGAGGATCGGCGCTCAACTCTAATAATCCATGGATAAGAGCCCACTCCTCTTCCTTAGTCCAAAATCGCTTGTTTCTCCATTTTCCAATTTGAGAACTTTGACTTACATCCATCCTCCTACCACCTTGACAATTTTGACTTTGTTCCATCCTATATCACATTAAATCACGTATAAAAGACATAAAATAAATACACCATTGTTGAACCAAATACACCATAGTTTAAACAAGTACACTATAGTTTAGAACATCATACACCATAGTTTAAAACATCATACATCATAACACTGTAAGTTCAATACAAGTAGTTGTAATACATTATCTATTCCTATTTGACCTAACTCGCCAATTATTAAACAAAGTTTGGGCCAATGAAATCCGAAAAGTCATCCAAGCATTAGATGTTTCAATGTGTTACTTAACTTCATCATCAGTGTCATCATCATCATCACTAACTTCTTCCTCATCTTTATCCTCAAACACCTTGTCATCCGTTAGTATACATTTTCGAAGCAAGTTATGTAATAGAGCACATGCTAAAACTATACGACCTTGAGTATGTATAGGAAAGTACGAAGGGGATCTAAGAATACCCTATCTTCCTTTTAATATTCAAAAGCATCACTCTATTGCATTTCTAGCTTTAGAATGTTTCATATTGAAGTACTCTTCGGCACTTATAGGTTGTCGATCCCCCCACTCTTTCAAGTGATATCGATGACCCCTATATGGTGCCAGGAATCTCTCACAATTAGTATATCCAGCATCTACCAAATAATATGTACCTTGACAAGTACGGCAAAAAAAAATTATTTATTATCGTGAGAATATTACGATCACTAAATATGTATTTGGCTTAATTTTTACCTTGAGGAACTTTTAAACCATTAGGCCTAGAAAGTGCATCTCGAAGATCTTCCCAACCCGTCAACGCATAGGTGAATTCTATATTAGGTGTGCATGCACCTAACACATTCATAGCAAGAGTGCCTTTCCTAATCTGGTACCTTGGTCTATCCTCAACTGGTACGTGAGCATTAATATATGTACCATCTAATGCGCCTATGCAATTCTACAAGACAACATAGATAAACAACTTTTTAGACACATACTGGCATATTTAGGTTTATTAGGAATTAAACATATAAGTTGCATTACCTTAAAACTTTTCCATCTACTATCTTCACAATCTTCTGATATAGGCGTAGACTTCTTAAGCAAATGCGTATGTAACTTCAAAACCGCTAGGAGACAACGAAGGAAGTTTCTACTCAAAGTTTCTCCAGTTCGATAAAAATAACTTCCTACCATCCTATTTTTGAACTGATGAGCCAATGTATACAAAAACATTGTAACAATCTCTTCCAATGACATATATCTAGTACCAGTTAAACCCCCAATATCCCTAACCATTTCACATAAGATATTGAAAGTACGCC